>OY997402.1:3015754-3338095 GCA_963921505.1 Phakellia ventilabrum | reverse complement strand
TGGAATGTGTTCTCTGTAAGGCTGAGGCTGCCACTGTATACATTAAGAGCTCCTTCAACCTGAGCAGCAGAGCTGTTGTAGAATGTGTTCCCTGTGTGGTTGCTATTGTATACATAAAGTGCTCTTCCCTCCCCCCCGGCAGAGTTATATTGTGGAATGTGTTCCCTGTGAGGTTGAGGCTGCCATTCTCTACATAAAGAGCTCATCTCCCCCACAAAGCAGAGTTGTCATGGAATGCATTTCCCGTGAGTTCAAGATTCCCATTGTTTACACAAAGTGCTCCTCGTGGACCATCATTTGCAAAGTTCTCCTGTAATGTAAAGTTGTTGGTAATGTCCTGTGCAAAAAGTACTCTTCTATAATAATAGTTGTCTTGGAATGTGTTCCCTGTGAGGCATCACAATATCTATCAATACATCTTTCTTCAGACTCTTTTTAGAGAGCCCACTCCGCTGAATATAGATCTAGAGGTTTGGAAACTGTAGTCAGGTAGTTTGGATCTGATATCATAAAATATAGTCTCGCCAGCCAGACCTGACGGGGTCTGGCCATAGGCTCGCGATGTTACTGGTTCTGGCACAGATTCGCAGCTTGGCATTGTTAGTCTAAATATAGCTATAATTATGATCTATCAACTTCTATACACAATATGTTAGGTTCTTTAGTAAGATGTATCCTTTGGCTGCATGATACATAGTTTCACCACAGAAACTGCCTTTCAAAACCGACCATGCTAGGCCGATAAGTTGAGACTGTATGCACGGGTGAAATAGCAACCTCACCCCTCAGAGTCTGTATTAATTAGCAAGAATACCACCTATAGACAAGGCTGCCTGTCTATTGATATAGAGGAAGAGGATGGAGCTACAGGTTAATGGTAGCTACAGACACACATATTAAACCTATATGCACTCACTGTCATATTATACTTTCAGAAAAGCATCATGCCTATACTACATCTTTTTTCCTTGGAGGCTATTACAGTACGTACAAGACTTAATTATAATTATGAGTATGCATACTGCAATGGGAATGCTCATTGCATTCTAACTACTGGTATATGCATAGCCTCGTTCCCAGGCTCTTATTTGCGTGGGCGTAAATACAGAGTCATGTGCTATTGCTTAAGTGCGTCTCCCCTCCACTAACGAGGCTAGTATATGCAGTGATGAATACAAACATCTTAGGCAATAATTTAAGTCTGCAAGTGCTGAAGAAAATCTGAAAAATATACTGATCATCATGGCCACGCCTTAATTAGCTGGCTACATTTTTGTACAGCATATTGACCAAATAGGTACTCAAAAGGTACGTACGTTATTCGAAGTGCCCACATACTGTACCACATACATATTATACTGCCATGCAGGCCACATACTGTAGCAGCTGCATGGCCAGAGATGCGCCAGCATAATTATAATTTAAGCCCAAGTCACAGCTGCTTGGTAGAGAAACTCGACACCAGAATGATATGAGTTGGGCTGAAGCAATACTCTTGGATCAGCCATCTTCTGAAGTATTCTCCCTCACTGCTGCCAATTAAACTCTTTTTCCCAACAGCAACAATTGTCTTTACATTTTCTGCATTTTGCAAGAATAATTATAATAGGTGAACTTGTGAGCAAAACTGGTATACATGATATTGCTATCAGTAAAGCCAGATAAGTGGTCTAAAAGCATGAATCAGATACTGGTTATGGACATACATGTCTAGTAGATCAAGTTCTGGATCAGGACAGAAGTGAAACTAGAGAGTACTGCCTTTCTATCATATCGATCAGCTACATGTACCTACAGGAAGAGAAAGCTGTGCAATAATTATTTTATGCAACATCATATGCAGTTGTGAATATATCAGGCTTTTACCAATGACTGGTGCTAATCAATTTAATTCACTTGTCACAGCGTATGAATTGGGAAGAAGTGGTACTACCAGTGCTAAAAAACTTGGGTTGCTTGGGGCGATGGTTGCATTTTGGTGTAATCCTATGCAAAAAAAGAGAGATTAGAGGACCCATTTCCACTTTGTTCACATGGTTGGCTGGTTGAATATATTACTTTTGAAAAAATCTTTGCAGTGTATGGACCATGCATGCCTAAATGTGAGGCTTCCTCAGGCTCATCCCAAACTTACACAATGATAGTCTTCTACTTTGGCACCATTACTCAAGTAATAGTAAGCTTACTTACAAAGTTTTATTTCCTAAAGAGTGAGATGGTCTTCAGCTTATCCCTCAGTCTACCATACGTAGCATCTCCTCTTCTCCTCCAAGCCCTGAGCATGTGCAATGCTTGCTCCGTTGGGTCTCCAAGGACATCTCTTTTTATCTGCTCTACATCAGTGATAGAGAACGACAGCAGGAAGGCCAGCGAGGGCCGCTTGCTGCCAACTACTGCAGCAAACTCCTTCAGAAAATCATCAGCCTTCCCTAACACGGTGGCGATTTTCCAAGGGGAAAGCCTGGAGACAAGGCTACTAAACTTTATCATTTTCGCTGGTACTTTCTGTTAAAATTTCTACTTTATTGATTGTTTTGCATATAAAGGAGTGCCTCTTTTGTTGTTCACATTATCTTTCTTGTAGCTGTGCCTCTCCAGGAGAAGCTACTTGGACCCAACAATACCGGTATTTCTGTGACTTGGGGAAGACACTGAATGTTTAGATGGCCTAGGCTGCTTAAAACATAGAAAGGTTCCTGCACTCCTAGGAGTTGCTAGTGAGCATAAAATACATCCAAAAAGCTGCCAGCTAAAGTTGCTAAGCAGTCTTTGCATATACATATTCATACCTCCCACAATACAATGTCATACTGTTTATGCAATGCATGATTTAATACAGAAAACGATTATTTTGGCCTGTGGTTGCTCCTTTCTGAAATGGAGAAGAGACACATCCTATGTTTTCAGCGATGCTCTCTGACACTGCTAACAGTCTTGAAAATTGTTACTGATGAAAACACTGGAGAAAGACACTGGAGAGTTTTTACATCTCACTTTGTACACAAGTACATGCAATGTAGCAGCCATCTTTTTTCAGTGCCATCCCTATATATGGAATACTACCATACTCCATGATTAGCAAGAACACCACCTACAGGAAGAGGATGGAGCTATATACAGTTTAATGGTAGCTACAGGCACACACATTAAAACCTATATGCACTCACTGTCATATTATGCTTTCAGAAAAGCATCACGCCCATACTACATCTCTTTTCCTTGGAGGCTACTGCAGTACGTACAAGACTTAATTGTAATTATGAGTATGCATACTGCAATGGGAATGCTCATTGCATTCTAACTGGTATATGCATAACCTCGTTCCCAGGATGCTGCGTGGGCAGAAATAGAGACGCACTTAAGCAATAGCGCTATTGCATCTCCAAGAGCCTGGGAACGAAGCTAGTATATATATGCAGTGATGCATACAAACATCTTAGGCAATAATTTAATAAACAAAAGTTTGCAAGTGCTGAAGAATTTCAACTGCAAAGAGAAATTATACTGATCATCATGCATATGGCTACCAATTATAGGCCTTAGCCTACTACATTTTTGTACAGCAATAGGTACTCAAAAGGTGCAATATTTGAAGTGACCGCATACTGTACCACATACATATCATACTGCCCAGGCCACATACTGTAGCAGCTGCATGGCCAGAGATGTGCCAGCATAATGTATATTAAGCCCAAGTCACAGCTGCTTGTTAAGAGAACCACCAGAATGATATGAGTTGGGCTGAAGCAATACTCTTGGATCAGCCATCTTCTGAAGTATTCTTCCTCAAATAAACTCTTTTTCCCAACAGCAACATTGTCTTTACATTTTCTGCATTTTGCATTATAATAGGTGAACTTGTGAGCAAAACTGGTATGAATGATGACATGAGGATAGGAGAATAGAATGCATGTACTGCTATCAGTAAAGCCAGATAAGTGGTTTAAAAGCATAAATCAGATACTGATTATGGACATACATGTCTAGGGGATCAAGTTCTGGATCAGGACAGAAGTGAAAGTAGAGAGTACTGCCTTTCTATTATATCGATCAGCTACATGTATACCTACAGGAAGAGAAAGTTATGCAATAATTTATGCAACATCACATGCAGTTATGAATATATCGGGCTTTTACCAATGACTGGCTGCTAATCAATTTAGTTCACTCGTTACAGCATGCGAATTTGGAAGAAGTGGTACTACCAGTGCAAAAAAACTTGGGTTACTTGGGGCAATGGTTGCATTTTGGTGTAATCTTCTGCAAAAAAGAGAGATTAGAGGATTCTTTCCACTTTGTTCACATGGTTGAATATATTACTATTGAAATAAAAATAAAAAGCTTTGTAGTGTATGGACCATGCATTCCTAAATGTGAGGCTTCCTCAGGCTCATCCCAAACTTACACAATGATAGTCTTCTACTTTGGCACCTTTACTCAAGTAATAGTAAGCTTACTTACAAAGTTTTATTTCGTAAAGAGTGAGATGGTCTTCAGCTTATCCCTCAGTCTACCATACGTAGCATCTCCTCTTCTCCTCCAAGCCCTGAGCATGTGCAATGCTTGCTCCGTTGGGTCTCCAAGGACATCTCTCCTTATTTGCTCTACATCAGCGATAGAGAATGACAGCAGGGAGGCCAGTGAGGGCCACTTGCTGCCAACTACTGCAGCAAAATCCTTCAGAAAATCATCAGTCACAGAGACACCGGTATTGCTGGGTTCAAGTAGCTTCTCCTGGAGAGACACAGCTACAGGAAAGATAATGTGAACAACAAAAGAGACACTCCTTTATCTGCAGACAATTAATAAAGTAGAAATGTTAACAGAAAGTACTAGCAAAAATGATAATGTTTAGTAGCCTTGTCCCCTGGCTCTCCCCTTGGAAAATCGCCACCGTGTTAGGGAAGGCTTGGGGAAGACGCTGAATGTTTAGATGGCCTAGGCTGCTTAAAACACAACAAAGTTTCCGCACTCCTAGGAGTTGCTAGTGAGCATAAAATACATCCAAAAAGCTGCCAGCTAAAGTTGCTAAGCATATACATACTCATACCTCCAACAATACAGCACTAATAATACTCTTCATACCTATTGTTTATGCAATGCATGGTTACAGAGAATCATTATTTTTGCCTGTGGTTGCTTCCTTCTGAAAACATACAAGGGGAGAAGTGACACATCCTATACGTTTACTGAGCAATAGAGTATGCGTTAGAATAGGCAAGAATGCTCTCAGATCCAGCAATATACCCTCAATCCCAGGCTTCCTATCTCGTTTGTTTTACATGGAAGAGAAAGACAGGATATCTGACTTACAGTGTTCTTTACAAATCTTATCAGCAGCACAGTTCTCGCCGATGGCTTGGAATGCCTTCACGAGGGAGCACCAGCTGGGATTCAGACGCGGAAGGTTCAGCCACTTCTGAACCATCTTCCTCTTGCATGTGTCCACACTGCTGTGGTGGTCGTGTTCAATAGCTGATAGAGTGGGCTCAGACAGACCTAGTTTTAGCCCAAGGCGAAACCACTGCAGTACCACTGGCTCCATAGATTTGAGAACTGAATACATCTCCATCGGGAAGAGTATATCTATAAAAAAAATTGAGAGTTTATACTTAGCCGGTTTTCAATTGAAGATGTGAGCATTTGAGTTTTTTTTTCTATGGATAATATCACCTGGATTAAATTTACATCACGTAAAAATTGAATAATGTGTGTAGCTAATACTAAGATATATACACCTCCTTTTCAGGCATTATGTGTGAGTGGGTCAAAGGAGCACAGCGATACTGTATTCTCTATATACGTACCTAATGTGTTGTAATGAAAATACAGCATTGTAGTTAATGGTATCATAACTATTTTAATTCACTATTTTGAACAAGCCGTAGCTGATTTTGAATACAGAAATTTATTACAAATTGGCTTTCTGAGGGCTACTCAAGGTCTCTTTCTACAGTATGTACTAAGAATAAGTGAACAGAGAAATGAGCTATGCTGCCACATCACTTACATTCCGAACCTCATTCATGCTTTCTGTCTTGCATTCCCACCTTTAGCATTGGCTACACAAACTTTGGACATAATATCAATTTGGTAAACAGAAGTTGTAGATTTGTCTAGATCACATCGTATTTCTGCACTACAGACTACTACGTAAGCAACTGATGCCCAAGTCAAGGCATACTGAACTGTTTTCCACAGGCTGTACCACACAGTTTGACAAATCAGGTCAAATCTACCAAACTCTCTAGTCGCTCTGACGGCCAGATAGCCAACATATTCTAGTGGAAGAATGGACCGTTGTCAAAATGCCTTTGATCCACCCACACAGTGAGGGGGTGGGTCTTGAGGCACATACGGCACTAAGCCTTCAGTTAGCAATGTGCTGTATGTGCCTTTTGACCCACCTCACGGGCAGCAATGTCTGCACTGTACTGGCTATAGCACTTTAACTCAATAATACTTAATACCGTAAGTAGTAGTTGGTATAGAGTGTATAGTCAAGCATGCAGTATAGTAAATTCACTTACTCCAGAATATGCAGTCTTTCATGTACACAAGTATCTCCGGAACCAAAAATTTACTTCCATCCACACTCACTGCTCTATTCTTGTTCTCCAGCAGCACTCTCTCAACTTCACTCATCGCAAAGAGGTGGAGTTTGTCAACATCTGGGAGAGATGACTGGTTTATCTCTTCTGGGTGAAGAAGGTATGTTTCAGGAGTTATACTGTGGCAGAACTCAGTCTTGGTCTCAAGGACTTTCTGTACTACAGCTACGAAAACACTAGCACATTCAACATCGCAATCCTCCTCACTCCTGGCTACCACAACCACTCCCTTATTTTCTTTCACCACCTCCACAAAGCACTCCACTCCTTCCTCCATCAACCAATGGATACCACTCTTCCACATGTGACAACGACGACTGAATATATGTGTGTCATCAACAGAAATGTGAACTCTATTGCTGCTCTGTTGGTTTGTTTGTGAGGCAGGGGTTGGAGCTATCTGGGTGGGTTGCACTTCCCTTGGCACGACAGTTCTAGAGGAGGTATCACTAAGGGATATTTCAGAACAAGATGCCTGAATGGCTTGTAGTGATTGAGTAGATCCGGATTGATCTGTGATGGAAGGTGACCGTGAGTATGTTGAGGGTGCAAACTGGAAGGCGAGACGCAAGAGCAGGATATGAAGAAATCGTGGTGGAAAATAGTCAAACTTTCCTGTGCATTTCAAGTACCAACCCTTGGAACAAGTGAAGCTTGGCTCATTAGCCCAAGATACATCCTCTCTTTGAAGTTGAAGTAAAGCAGGAAAAAAGAGAAGCTGGTCTGAATCACTAATCAAACTGGTTTGTTGTATAGGATGACTTTGTAAAACATTCATCCTATTAATTTCATGGCAGTATTGCAGTTGCAGTAGGCATTCCTTGTTTACGTATTTGGGAACAATTTCTTGAAGAGCTGACTCTGGCAGGATTCCTAAGCTGAGGTATTTCTTGTACTGGGCATGTACCCCAGATGAGAGGCTTGTGAGTGCTTCTTTAGAGAATAGCCTTTCATGTACCTCTTTAGTGAGATTGGATATATCTAGTAGAAGCAAAGAGTCCTCAATTTTTGCAGACCTGATGATCATTAGCAACCCAACCCTGTGTAGTTCTTGGGTAACTGCAAATAATTCTCTACCCACATTTGGTAAATGGATTCCAGTTGACTTTATATGCTCAAGAAGGGTAGCAATAGTGCATGTGGTTACTTCCTTGAAATCTCGGTCTAAGAGGCCAAGTAGAATACATGCAACTTCAGACAGCTGTAGAGTAGGTGCATTCTGTGAAATATAATTTACTTTTTCTTGTAACTTTCTCAAATTTTGAGCTTGAAAGCTGCAACAATCCAGCTCAACAGCTCCTTGTAGTTTCATGCATGAGTTACCTTCACAGAACTCGTGAGCAATTGTTCCTAAATATTTAACTATATTTTCAGGGCTTTGTCCCCTTGACTGTAGAATGTCAGCATGGCTTCCTATGACAACTATCGCTGCTTTCGCAGCAGGGTTCTTACTATGATATGAGATAAATGAGAGCCAGTAACCCAATTTGTGAACCAATGTTTCGGTTTCTTCTCTCATGTCTACTACAATGAAGAAAATATTGGAATCACCTACAGCGAGCACTTCAAGGATGGCAGCATGCGAAGAGTAATACTCCGCATCTCCAGCAAAGTCAAAAAACATTAAATTTCGATCATTCTTACCATGATGGATAGTAGGAATAATCCCAGCAGTGTGTGGAGAAACGTCACCTTCAACCAATCTCTTCTTGAAAAAAAAGAACTTTTGACTATTTTTTAGTGCTTCTACAAGTGAACTCTTCCCAGCTTGTGGATATCCTACTATGAAAATTCTTGTAAGTGAACTTGAAGAAAATTTCCTTTTTGATAAAATCTGTAACTCTTGGTATTCAGACTGGACTTGGCTAGCTCTCTGTTTTAGGTAGATATTAAACTTGTTAGTAACACCTTCAGTTGTGGAGACTTCCTTTGCTGTTTTCCCATTCTTGTTTCTGAAAAATACAGGTACGTTATAGTCAAAGAGTAATTTGTTAATGACTGCTGGGTGGCTGAACATGGAAGCAATGTGAAGTGGGGTATTTCCGCGGTCATCAACACACAACACCAGCCAACTATGCTTTAAAAGTAGTGCCTCCACTAACTGTACATTGCCTCTGGAACATGCTTGGTGAAGGAGTGTCCTGTCTTCGTAACCTCTTGTATTTGCACTGCAGCCAAACTCCGAGATGAGTGCCTGCACTACGTCTGTGTGGCCTCCAAGAGCAGCACTGTTTAGTGGTGTGTGATTTTGATGATTTCGAGCATTAACGTCTGCTCCAAACTCAGTCATTAGCAGTCTAGCTACAGCGAGGTGACCACTGTAGCAAGCAATGTGAAGTGCTGTCTCCTTCTTTGAGCTCTGGGAATCAACTGGTATGTTGTACTCTAAAATAAGCTTTCGGGCTAATTCTAAGTGTCCTTTATCACATGCTTGGTGAAGGAGTGTCCTGTCTTCGTAACCTCTTGTATTTGCACTGCAGCCAAACTCCGAGATGAGTGCCTGCACTACGTCTATGTGGCCTCCAAGAGCAGCAAGGTTTAGTGGTGTGTCCTTCTCTGAGGACCGGGAATCAACTGGTATGTTGTACTCTAAAATAAGCTTTCGGGCTAATTCTAAGTGTCCATTAGCACATGCGTGGTGAAGGAGTGTCCTGTCTTCGTAACCTCTTGTATTTGCACTGCAGCCAAACTCCGAGATGAGTGCCTGCACTACGTCTATGTGGCCTCCAAGAGCAGCAAGGTTTAGTGGTGTGTCCTTTTCTGAGGACCGGGAATCAACTGGTATGTTGTACTCTAAAATAAGCTTTCGGGCTAATTCTAAGTGTCCTTTAGCACATGCTTGGTGAAGGAGTGTCCTGTCTTCGTAACCTCTTGTATTTGCACTGCAGCCAAACTCTGAGATGAGTGCCTGCACTACGTCTGTGTGGCCTCCAAGAGCAGCACTGTTTAGTGGTGTGTTATTTTTATGATTTCGAGCATTAACATCTGCTCCAAACTCAGTCAGTAGCAGTCTAGTTACAGCGAGGTGGCCACTGTAGCAAGCAAGGTGAAGAGCTGTTTCATTACTTGCATTCTTGTAATTAACTTGGTAGTGGTCTGAAAGCAAAAGTTCTTTGACTAGGTCCTGCTGACCTTGTAGTGCAGCAACATGAAGAGGGGTATTGGCAGTCATACTAAGCACTTCTGTCTTATAATTGCAAATCTAGGAACATGTGCATGGTGGAACTGATATTTTTGCAATCATAGACGTGATTACGTATGGTATGACATTGTTGTTTAACACTATAGTATTCTGGCAATGTTCAACCTGCAAAATTGGAATGCACATAATAATATACTTGCACAGATTTTAAATGACCCTAGAATTAAATTTGCTACCAGCTATGGCAATACACTATACCAAGGATTCATCCGGAAAAGCACTTAAAAAAGAGCAGCCATCTCAAAATTGGCTGAGAAATTTGCACTTTAAGTACCCAGTAGGTCAAGTGGCGTCTGAAAATACAAATAAAAATCACAATTCAGATGTCACAGATCATCTTAAATAGATTTTCAGTATTTTTAGATGACTAGACATCAAAATTTTCAGATAAAGTTTTAATGCAGGGTGTGTGGCCACAGCATGCGTATGTGCAAAGTTCAAACTATAATTGAGGCTTAAGAATGACGTACCAAGGAGAAAGTTCCTGCACGCTACATGCAGTTGCAGGATCAAGCTAGGCCTAGAGCCAGGGCTACCTCTAACAGAGCAGCCTTCTATGTATGGTAACTACGCAGACAGACAGACAGCTAGTAGGCTCGGATCACTGTGCATGGCATCAGAGGCTCTCGGAGTCAGGCCGCCATGGAGACTGGTCTCCCTGGCCTGCTTGAATAAGCCTATAACCAAGTTGGGATAAGTTAGCTTGATTAGTGAACGTTTTACATGTAGCTACCTGTAGAACACAGAGGACATTACTGGTAGCTATAAACTTGCCATTAAAATATATTCAGTACCCGCTTTGCTCGCAAAGCTGTGCACTCCTACGACCTGCAATCCTTGCTCGCATTGCCTTGCAGTGCTTTGTAATGCCCTTCAAACTAGAACTGTCCCTATAGTGACACTCCACAAGTTGTGAATGAATTATTGCTGTAACTACATCATATACTGTGTAGCTATCGTCTGAGTTAACATGAAAGTAACACATGTACTCTATATAGCAAAAATGTACAAGCTGCAGCTGTGCAACCAGAACCATCCATACTTTCAAGATCTTGGCATTGGTGCAACTGCTATAGCACAAGCAGACCAAACCCTACTCTTTCCGTGTGAGGGTCTGGTGCGTGAGACTATATATTTGCCTGGCTGTGCCTTTGATTTGTATGGCTGCCATGGTATACTATACTAGCTACATATACATTTAGAACGCAAGGAGCCTTGCAGAAGCGAGGTGCATGAGATTTTAATATAGTTAGCCTTCAGGTCTTAGAGGGCGGACCCCATAGGCGAGACGGGCATATAATACTCATTGTGCGTCATGGCAAAAATAAAATGACTAAGATTGATGTCTCAGTACACCAAACATTCCAAGGATTAGTCACTTTCGCTACAGAAGAGCGAAGAGACAGGCAATGACCAAGGATCGGCCGTAGCTACTACGGGAGAGTGGAGAGACGGCTTGAAACTCACATTAGTAGCTGTGGCTCTATCATCCTGCCGTCCGACTCCAACACTCACTAGCTCTACTTATACATAGACTACACAAACTGTACTAACCTGGTAGTTGCAGTAAGCCTCTCTTGATAAATGTATGTGGTAGACTTGTTCATATTTCTGACTCTTCATGCGGCAAAAAACCGTAAGATAAAGACGGCTAACATTATTCCTTTTACTCGATCTTTTCTGTGTCAGAAACCTACGAGCCCTCCATGACAGTATCTTTGGTAGTAGGTTTCGGGCAGATAAAGGTGAATCTGTTGTCTAGCGTATCCATTTACATCATATATTACGTCCATGTTTTCATGTAATTGCATCACAAAATACACCAGGCTCTCCCGTTCCATTCGTTCAGTCGGGAGAGCCTGGGAACGAGGCTACTTCTGAGTGCTCTTTGACTGTAGACTGCGTGCTTCTGAGCGTGCTTTGACTGTTGACCGCTGACCGACTACGGTCTACTAATGCGTAGGGTAAACCAACAACAAAAAAAAGTAAACCGTCTCGCTCCGCCCATGTCGTGATTCAAATACATCCGTTTGTACTCGTTCGCTACGCTTTACACTTGGCAGAGCGATTACCCTCGATAATATAATGTTTTGCATGAAGTGGGGTCACAGAGGTGTGAAACTTATACCATTGTGATCCTTGGGGAACAAATATGAAAATGTACGTGAAGCTCCTCTACTTTCAGTTTCTGTGAGGAGTTGTGGCCAAAACAAAACTATATACATTCGATATGTCTCCTTATGCGGCCCCTACAAATTTACAAAGCATGTGGTCAAAATGGCGTCTCTAGTAGTTACATGGATGCTATCTTCGAACTTAGAGCGTACGAAGTGTCAGCAATCTGGACAGGTTTACCACATAGTTTTACTAAGGAAGGCTTACTACAGCTCCCAGGTTAGTAGAGTTGGTGTAGCCTCTGTACAAGCAGAGATATGAGCGGTATTAACGGACAGCACGTTCGAGCGATATACTTGTGAATTTCGTGCAGCCCTCATTGTCTCTCCACTCATCCGTAGCAGCCATGGCTGATCTTTGAAAATATGTTGCAGACAGAGACAGCAATCTCCCAAAGATCGGTCGCTTTTTCGTAGCTTCTCCAGCAGCATTGTAATGCATGATTCCGGGTCAAATGTTATTTTCGTGAAAGGCTGGCTCGAGACCCGTCTCGCCCCGCCCAAGTAAACTCACCAGTTTGTCTAGAGCTTGTCTAGAGCTTGTCAAACATGCAGGGCTGTGTCCTTGAACTGAACTAGCGCACTTCTATGGCTTGGGGTTTAAGAGAATTAATTTCAAGCGGGAGTAAAAGGGGTTCCCCCTGTGACTAGGCTAATATTTCTGGGCACGTGTGGTTGGGCGCCAACAGTGACCACAGACTTGCTTAGGCTAGCTACATTGTAGCTAGCGCCAGACCGTCCCTTCAGTTGTTAGGATATTACCAAGCTTACAGGCAGTTCCAAAGTTCTATCGTTCATCAATCATGAGCGACGACGGTAATTCGACCTTGACGCAGCCAGCGGGTCAAGGCACTCACACTACCAGAACGACAGGAGCAGTTACAGCAACGGATTCGGATTCCTCAAGGCTTGGCATTAGAGTCGGTTCGATCGGCCACACAGCAAGCCCGTAGCTACCGCCGTGAATGGACGGATTGCACCCTCAACGTGCCGCCGCTACTACTACCCAACTCTACAGACGACCCCGACCTGTGGCGGGCAGCTGCATCAACAACCGGCTACACAACTTACCCCGGCGACCACACCAAACTCCCAACTCTGGCCCGCAACCGGTATACCCCCCAAGCTCACCACAGCCTCAACAGCCCCCCGACCACGGGCGACTCCCAGGCCTGCCACCCCTAAACTAGCACCCTTCCTCAAGGGCAGTAAAAGATACCACACCAAGGGCAAGCTAACAAGGCTACCTGTAACACCATTAATCCTCCTGGCTGTAAAGAAGGTCCTTGACAAGTAGCCACTGACATATGGGAATCGAAGGCCATGGGGCCATGAGCAGCGTGCCACACTGGGTGGCACAGCTTCATGAGCTTCGGAGAATTCACAATACCTGCTGTGCAGGAGTTTAACCCCAGGAATCCACATAACCATCAAGGACGTGGCAATAGGCAGTCACTTGAACCCGCAGGACGTCAGCTTTCTAGTGAAAAAATCCAAAACAGACCAATTCAGGGGAGGATCATGCATATTCCTGATACGAACGGACTCAGACCTATGCCCTATAATGTCTCTCGTATCTTACCTAGCAGTCCAAGGTCCATCCCCTGGCACCCTCCTCACGCTACAGGATGGGTCTCCCTTTAACGAAAATCTGGTGACTACTGAGAGCATTTTTGATGACAGCGGGGTTCGACCCCTCTCCTACAATGGACAGTTATTCAGAATAGGAGCAACAACAACAGCAGCTACAGCTGGGATATAGGATGTCAGAATAGGCCAATGGGCGAGTGAAACATACTAGGAATACATAAAATCCCCAAACAACAACTGCCGCATATCATTTACTGCCGATATGGTATGGCACACCCTCCCGACATTTGATGTATATACATTGGTTTGACTATGCATTTATCTGGGCCATTCGCTCACAACAGTTGTATGGTAATTGAATGACATCGAATTAACTTTGGGCTGGGTTAGAAGCAATTAATGATTAAGGGGAATGGAAAATCTGGACGAGGTCACCCAGCCCCAAAGTGAAGAGGAGGTCCACTTCATGGCACACCAAAACAAGGACCAACAAAGGAGAATGCTGAGGGCGCTCAGCCACAATCTACCAGGGAGGCACCCTGGTCAGGTGGGCGGATGATGGCATCATCCACACATAATAGTATACATAGCTTGAGAACTAAGCATGCCTGAGGCAACCCCTGCATTACTCCCAGAGATATGAAGCATGACTATAGGCAGTTGGTCAACGTGAGCGTAGAAGTTAACTAGATTTGTATCCTGGGAAGCCATAAGATGAAAGAACCGCGCAGTGCAATATCACGAGAAGAACTATAGTAACCAAGGAAACGATATTTCCCTGGGAAATATCAGATTGTACATGTACGCGATAAAAAGCGGTAGGCAAGAGACCGAGAATGCATCGATGGCGGGTGTATCGAGCAAAAGGACGGCTCAAGTCTGCCGGGTCTACCCAGTGGTGAGTTTAGTTCAGACTGGCTGGGCTGTTTGATAGCGTTTATACTTGTTTAGACTATTAGTAGACCTACGGTAGCTTATACCTTCTAGCTACAGGCATGATTATGACTGAACTCACCCGATCAGATTGTTTGCCGTCGATACCCGGCAGACTTGAGCCGTCCTTTCGCTCGATACACTTGCCATCGATGCATGTACCAGGTTGCTATGAACTCGTTACACTGCAGCATGCCGTTGCTAGCCTTGATTGATAGTAACCAGGATACAAGCATGTTAGAGCATGCCTACTGGTGGAAATACACTCAGTAATATTCAATAATCCCTCGGGCTTCGCCCTGGGGATTATTGAATATTACTTCGTGTATTTCGGATAAAGCCCTGGTAGGCATGCTCTTACTATAACAAAACCCCAGGCAGGCGATTTCTAGCTTGTATAAGCCTGCATGCGGCACTATTGATCCACCCACGCACTGGGGTACAAATATATATATATATATGTCTGTCACGCTTTGGACCCCTGGGGGTCCCCCGTGATTCAAAATGGCACATCTAACTGTTACATGGATTCCCATTTTTGAACTTGTGGCGATGTCCTGTCACAGGTAAAAGAACTAGAGTAGCCCCAATAGTAATAGTATCCACTTCAGGCTTGTGTCTCTTGTCTGACATCCAGCATGGCCAGCAAACGCAGACAAAAGTGCAGCTGCTGTCTATCATGTCCATTCATGTGATACCACACTGTTTTCATGTAATAACGTCATAAAATATGCCAGGCTCTCCCATTCCGTTCTGCATCATTGAGTTGGGAGAGCCAGGGAACGAGGCTAGCTCAGAAGCTCAAAGCTGCGAAACGGCAATCCGGGTGGGGTTACATGTGAGGTCAAAGGTTGACAACAGTGCAGTCAATGGTCAAACTGCTGAAAAGAGCCAGTCAAGGTTTTAACTCGCGGTAGCAGATGTGATTATAGACTCTATGGGAGTGACCCAGCCTTGCAGGCTCATGGGTGAGCTTCTCTGGCCTTGACTACAGTGCTGAAGGATTCGGTTTCGCAATTACATTAATACATGCAGTCGCATATTGAGGCAACTCAGAAGTTGCCATTTTTGGCAACTTCTGGCACATAAGATTGCGAAAAATGGTGATCTCTTACGACTTCACTTGGCAATCACTTGCAGCTAATGGGGAGGTTAGTATTAGTATACAAAAGTGGCAGCTTTGAGTGCAGAAGCAGAGTTGCCATATTTGGCAACTTTGTACTGCATACTAAAATCTTTAACCGAAATGCCAGCTCCTTAATTTAGCTGCTGGCTGTACTTCCAATTTTGGCAACAATTGAGCTTGTAGAAGTTGCAACTATTGTACTAAGCAGAATGTTGCCAATTTTGGTAAATATTGAGCTAATACTATTAGCCAATTTTGGCAAATATTACTTTGGCTGTTTTTGATATCTGTGATACTTAGCAAAAGGTAATATCGTCTTTATTCTAATATTGCGCAATCTCGTTTGCGCTAAATTAGATTCATTGAAAATTCCTGGAATAGAATTTCTTGAGTTAGATTAGATCATGCGTTGTAAAGGAGTGGTTAAGTCAATCTTTTGGAGTGGTGGCTACTTTGGAAAAGCCAGTTTTTCCAAGAAGTAGGCTCAAGGTTTCACAAGAGGTTTGATCAGCTTTCAGATCATAGAAAGTGTAGACCAACTTCAGACTTATTTCAGGAATTGCAGACCTCTTGGTTCTTCTAGTGATTTCACCAGAAATGCCACCACCATGTCCCAGGAAAAACCACGAAACCTTTGAAACTCCTCTAGGCATATGCCCCAGTGTCACTCCCTCTCCTGTCTGTTGAAGCGCTATTCAGCAACAACAGCAGCAAGACCCAGAAGACTCAGAAGAAGAGCTATTTAGTGATGATGAAGACTCAGACATTCGTTGACTTAGCTGATTAACGGTTGTTTTAGCTAATAGTTTGAGACAAGTTGTTAAGTATAGTTACATGCAATTTACAAACTACATTTCCTGGAGTTGTAAACCTCTTGCATTAGATTGGATTAGGCTAAAAATAATTAGTGATGGACTTGCGCTAGATTAGATTCATAATAAATTCCTAGAATCACAATTTCTTGCGTTAAATTGGATCTTGCGCAATATTAGAATAAAGAGGGTATTATACAATTTCCAAATTTTGGCTTGCCGGTTTTGGCAACTTGAAAGAGGTTTCCGCTTTTGGTAGCAATCATATATTCAAGCCTTTGACTATGTAGAGCAAGTACATGTATCATCTAGTTATTACATGTATCATCTAGCCTACATGTCTTCTAGGCCTACGGATAGCTAGTGGGGTAAAGGCACTGTAAAGATAGTCCCCTCGCCTCGGGCTCACTTTAATTGCTGGTGGTTGGATTGGAGAAAGTGAAAGTAGAGGCCAGAGAATAGGGGCAATTTCCAAAATAGACAACTACTACGTTGCCAAAAGTGGCAAGATTAATACTTGGTGATCTTTTTTGCCAAAACTGGCTCCCTAACGTACCTGGTCTGGGGGTGTGGCAAGTTTCTCGCTTGCACCAACCCACGATTGCATCAAAGTTCAAAGTTCATGATAGCCTGAAACTCGCCCAATTAAAGAGCAGTCAGGTTGCAACAGTATAAGCAGGGCTGTACTACATACACAAACCACACATACACTGTCATGTCAAACACACACCATAAACAATAAAGTTGAGGGTGTTAAAGCAACAGCAGCAGTATGGACGTCACCACTGATTGCGTTGGATTCGCGCTTGCGCAGACTGCTATTCGCCACTGAGAAACGGTTGCTCTGATATAAGTACGCCTCTTCTGCAGAGGCAGTAATTAACGTCCTCCCTTATCATTTGATTTACGGTAGCTAGTAGCTAGCTAAATCTACCCAGTGATACTGCACATTTAAACTGTGTACATGCGTGTACCTCAAATAGACGTCTTGCTGCTTGAAATTCTTCAGTCCACTGTTTGATCGTCAGTCCACTGTTTGATCGGGCTTCGAGGATGCAGGTAACGAGTCGAACAATGTACACTTTATTCTTTCACTGATACTGACAGACGCCGAGACTGTTACAGCAAGTGGGTGGTGCCACATCACATGATCGTGAATGTAATTTCCGCTAGCGCGCGCTATAGCGCTACTCGCCGAGTCTCGTGCCCGGCGCCCAGACTCACCCCCGTGCGCAATTCGCAAAGAGTCACTCCTTGCGGGGGGTTGGATGAGTATGGGCACGAGACTCGTTCCCTGGTCTTCACCCCAGCGTTTGTCGCTTACAGTATGAAAAGTGGGTACTAGTTCCTCGCCCGCCGCCGTGGGCTACTATATAGAGGTCTGGACTGGACACGAGACTATTTTATGCAATAGTAATGCAGCTATTATATAAGTGACATTCAGTAGCTAGATCTACCTATTAAAGCTTTCCTTACCCAGATTGTATCTAGCAGCCGTGGAGAAGAATCGGTTGCAAGATAAGCGGATGCACAATTTTGCATGCAAGAGAGAGGTGTGGAGTGAGTACATGGATCAAGTTGACGTGCATTCATTGCAGTATCTGCATGGCCAATTAGCTATAGTGGCTGTCTTGCTGACTTCGCAAATAATAAATTTATTATGGGGGAGGGGTGCAAGGGGCAGGTGCAAAGCAGATGACCAAAGCACACCAATACCAGCCTGCAATTTTGCTAACTGGAGGAGTTTTCTCCCCACCCTAAAAATCCCTCCCAAGAAGACAAGTAGTATAATATTTCATAAGGGTTCAACGTATCAGTGCTGGGCCGGGTGAAGGATGAATTGTTCTCTCTCTGCCGCCAATCTCAACACTGTAACAGTTGTTATAGCCAATAAGCAAACAGGTGAGAGAAAGCAGACCTAAGCAAGACGGCTGCTTCAGATCTGGCCTGGCATGTCTCCAACCCTAGGTTAGCGAGCTACACAGCTAAGGGCTTTGCTATGCACTCTCCCAACTGGATATTAGCTAAAGAAAGGTAAATACACAGGCACAATAAACCATAAAAAATTGCTTTGAAAGTCTCAACACAGGATAAATATTAATTGGTCTCAACAAAATAATACAAACAAAACATTTGTAATGTAGCTAGATCTACCATGCAAAGGATATATAAGCATGTCAGCCTTGATATACCTACTTGATATATGTAGCTAGCTAGCTACAGCTTTAAAATGAAGTTAAGGTGTGCTATTTAGGATCAGTCTGTTGCCATGCATGGCTCTCGGAGTTCAAAGTCACGAATGTCAACCACGGTCTGGGTTGGGGCAAACCCTGACACAAACACTGCATCTGGTGGGTCCTCAGGCCCTGAGTCCACATCAGTCAGGGAGACTCTCGTGTAATTATGTCTCAGGTATACCCTCCTCCACAGCCTGCTACCTTTGAGTTGCTGAACAGAGTGCAAAATGACAATTATAGTAAATTTTGCAAAGGTTATGCCAACTGAGGTGAGTGTAGCAGCATTCTGGTTGCCTCCAGTTAGGCGAATATAGAGGGAGGCCACTGAAAGGATGGTCAGATTGAGGATGAATGAAGTTTCCAGAAGAATAAGGCACCACGACTTGTAGATTCTAGCACCAAGTATAGTAGGAAGTGTCAGTATCACAATAGTGGCAGTAGCCAGTAAATTGATACTGGGATCTCCAAGAGCATTGACTGCAGAAATTAGAAACACAACAAAGCGAAGCAGAAGCATCAGTCCAGTCCAGTATACCGGTGCATGGTAGGCATCCAGTAAGGGCCTAAAATTGTGTCCATTGATCCAAGAGAAGATTTTCATCTTTGACTTAGCCTGGAGCCACTGGCTGAAGATCAACCCTGGGGAGAAACAGAAAAATCAGACAGACTACGGCAGCTATGAATAATGGGATGTGCTTGCCGCTGAGGTATCCATCATACAGCCACACAGCAATCTGTAAATTGTTAGGATATTCCAGGAATGTGTAAGAAAGTGCAGCAATCACTGTACGAAGCAATTTGGCATATGATAAAAGGAAGAGCGTGGCCAGGACTGCGATGGGATTGCTTCCAAATATTTGCGCTACTCTACCTGAGTAACGGCTTCCAAGGATTATCAAACCTACTAGAACCCATATGTAGAGGGGAAAAGCAAATTGCAGCCATGTTTTGACATATGCATCCATTCCATTGTAGAAACAAGTTTCAATTCCCAGGTCCAAATTCAGCCAGGCTACGAACACAGTAAGGACTTTAGCCGTGAGTACTGTAGAGATGCTAGAGGCTTGAGGCTGTAAGAAAGTTGCTGAACTCACTGCTACAACGTTTGCATAGAAGATTACTCCATTGATGGTTCCAGCTGCAACTGTCAGCCTCAGGACCAGAAGTATGATGACTAGTGCAATGCCAGCGAAAGCAATACCTAAAAGTGTATTACAAGAGTTAGAACACTGCAAGCAGCTGGAGCTACCCAGTGCAAGGCTCAGGTTCTCACTGCATCTGCCACACAGTAAGCCACTTCTGTTGTAGTTGCACTGTTTGTCGCTGTCATCAACTACCATGTGCATTTCTTCTGATGTGCAGTAATCAAATGGGCAGTGAGCATGAAGAATCACACCCCTGGAATGATTGTCATAACCTACCCAGAACTGAGCATCATGTTCTTGCAATATCGTTTTGTCATCCACTAGGCATGTGTTTGTGAACTGTTGCAATCTTTCAGTGCAAATGCAAATGCTGTCTGGGTCTGCGATAACTGAAATCCAGGAGGGCAGTCTAGGATGTCTATGAGAACTCTGAGAGTGTTCAACGTGGTGTTCATCTCTGTGGGTGAAGGATGAATTTTTATTTCATGTGGACATGGACCTTCTGCATACAGAGTCATTTCTTGTGTTGAGTGCTCTGTGTCGATTGTATTGTGTACATTAGAGTAGTGCAATTTTTGTTTGTGTTTTGAATGGTTTCAGTTTAATTCTTGAAATATGATATTGCTATCAGGTGTGTCGATAACTTGTATCTTGGAAGTAGTTGACCCATTTCTCTGCCCATAAGCATAAGCAATGACTGGGACCTTCAGCGTTCCCCCTGGATGCACAGGCTCTGGATGGTAAGAACCACTGCAGTCTGTTTGGTTATCCCTGCATGTGCAGATGTGTAGTGGATCAGAGGATATATCTAGGGTGTTTTCATTTCTGGTTATGAAAACAAATACATTTCCACTGGTAGGACACTGGAAATCACAGTGAGTATCAATATACCTCAGTTCACAGTTATCAACTGAGCCACCATACAAGTCAGCACCTGCCCCTACAGCACTGTTATTGTAAAAGTGAATTGCAACATTGAGAATTGTTTCGATCTCATAAACGGTAGCTATGCCTACTTTGCATTGCATTTGGATTTGAAAAAAGCAGTCATTATTGTATGACTTCGTACAATATGTGATAGGGTTACTCTCTTCAACTTTTGATGGCACCTCCATTGCACTTTACACTGTTGCTGGTAAAGTACACGTGTATTTTGTTGCAGGTAGAACTTAGAATCATCTGAAAGCAGCAGTCCACCACCGTCTATTGCTGAATTTTCCATGAAGGTAGTATTTCCCATAAAATGGAATGTACTTCTTGATTATAGATGCCTCCTCCCCCTTCAATAGCTGAATTGGCATTGAATGTTGCACTTCCACTAATGTTTGTGTTGTGCACATACAGCCCTCCACCGTAGCTGGCTCTGTTATTCTGAACTGTAAAAGCATTTCCCATTCAATTGACTATCTGCTATAGTGATGCCACCACCATACTGAGCTGTAATAATATTATTTCCATATAACCTCACATTGCTGGATTGAGCTGCTGCAGCAATTGCCCCACCGGAAGATGCATAACTGTCAGTGAAGGTATTATCAGTGAGAATTATATTGCTTGCTTCCAAAGATAAAGTCCCTCCTGATCCAGTAGCAGAGTTGTTGTGGAAGATGTTCTCTGTGAGGCCTAGGGTGCTGTCTTTTATATAAAGTGCTCCTCCTTCCTCGGCACAGTTGTTGTGTAATGTGTTACCTGTGAGGTTGAGGTTGCCATTCACTACAGAAAGTGCTCCTCCCTTCTTAGCAGAGTTGCTGTGGAATGTGTTCCCTAGGACCATGGAATACATTAAATGCTCCTCCTCCACTAGCAGAGTTATTGTGGAATGTGTTCCTTGTGAGGTTGAGGTTACTTTTGGCTACTTTAAATGCTCCTCCCTCACCAGCAAATGTATTTTAGAATGTGTTCCCAGTGAAACTGAGGTTGCCATTGTACATATAAAGTGCTCCTCTGCCCCAGACAGCAGAGCTGGTGTGGAATGTGTTCTCTGTAAGGCTGAGGCTGCCACTGTATACATTAAGAGCTCCTTCAACCTGAGCAGCAGAGCTGTTGTAGAATGTGTTCCCTGTGTGGTTGAGGTTACCCTTGACTACTTTAAGCGCTCCTCCCTCATCAGCAGAGTTACTCTAGAAGGTGTTCCCAGTGAAGATGAGGTTGCCATTGTACCTCCTCCCCCCATGACAGCTGTGTATATTGCGGAATGTGTTCCCTGTGAGGCTGAGGTTGCCGCTGTATACATTAAAAGTTCCTCCAACCTGAGCAGCAGAGCTGTTGTAGAATGTGTTCCCTGTGAGGTTGAGACTGCTATTGTCTACATAAAGTGCTCCTCCGGGTCCGTCCCAAGCAGAGTTGTTGTGGAATGTGTTCCCTGTGAGGTTGAGGTTGCCATTGTATACATAAAGTGCTCCTCCCCCAGCAGAGTTATTGTGGAATGTGTTCCCTGTGAGGTTGAGGGTGCTGTATTCTACATGAAGTGTTGCTCCCTGCCAAGCAAAGTTATTCTGGAATATGTTCCCAACGAGCTTGAGGCTACTGTACTGTGCATAAAGTACTTGAGACTTACCATTCTGAAATATGTTCCCTGTGAGAGAGGTGAGGATGCTTTTGTATACATATAAGCGATATATTCTGAAACATGGAGTATGCAATATCAGATTTTTGTCCTGACTCTAGTATTGCTAACCCACCACCACACACACCTGAGATGAAGGCCAGTCCACTGATGTTCAGTTCAGTGATGCCTGCAAAGAGAAAACCGCGTCGGGTTTGCCAGTCACATACACTAATCACGATCCTACTGGTGATCTCTGGGAAGAAGGAGGAGTCTCTATGAAGGGTAAGCTGTGTAAGGTTTGCTAAAGAGATGGTCTGCTCCAGAGTGTGATTGCCAGGTAGGAACTCCATTCGTACATCTCCAGTGAAATTCTCAAAGTACTGTTCAATGGCATACTGAGAGAGGGTGTGGCAGGGCTCTCCCGGACATGGTATGTCAAGTGTAGGTGTGACATAGTAGGTACCCTGAGCAGAGCATGAGGTGAGCAGCACGAGAAGCAGTAGAGATTTCTGGCAAAACAGTCTTTGTGCTGAGATCATATGCTCCATTTTTTACTTGTATGCATGCAATCAGTTTCAGCCAGCTGTAGTGCTAGCCAGAGTTACTTTACAGACCTGGAGTTATGACAGATACACATAAAAGGGTAATGTTAATGACTGTACTTTTAGAGAGTCATAATATATACCCGTAATGCTATAATTGTATGCTAAAGTGGGGAAGGTTGATAACAGTAAAAAGAAAACCCTCTACCAATACTATACCATTCAGCAGCCTCACAAGTTGTTCCCCATGCAGGTAAAAGTACTAAGTATACCTCCAAAACGCAAATAATTTAGATGGTAATTTACTTATATGCATACATCAGAAGAACAATGTTAAAGGCAAGGCCTGGCTTAAGCTATGTAGTAACGTGTACACAGGCATACTTAGCTGCATGGCCCAATGGATTTGTTGCTGCATGCAGGAACTGATAGTACATGCATGTATTAGTCTAAGTAATGTACCTTGTAATGATTCTTGACTCAGTTTGCTCATCAGACTAAAAGTATTGGTAATTGTTATCACTGAATGCCTGCATGTCCTTATTAAAGTATACCCATACATTAGGAATGTACGATATATGGTGGGTCATCATGTATTTCCCCACCAATACCCTCGTGAATTGCGGTCACTGCGTGAGTGGCCACAAATATCCAAACAGGAAAATATCATCAATCCTGAGACTGTAAAATTATTCCCTAAAGATTACTGTACACATTCTGGTCACACTTCCAAAGTTCCTTACACCAGTGAAGCAAAACCAGGTAAGTCCTACCATTACTCCAGGGAAGGGAGAAATTGTATTAGTGCCAACTGGGCATTGATTGTTTTTGTTTTGATTCTAGATTGTACATGTTGCTAGCGATAATTGTAACACAGCATGCTGCAGCTAGATATTATGATTTGCACAAAGTTTTATAGGGTCCAGGTATACAACCAGCTGACTGGTGAGAGCTTAGAAACTTTATAGCGTGCAATAATAATAATAATTTATGCATAAAATAGCTATGTATAACAGAACCAAAAATGTTTAGGCATAAGTATAATCTAAAATTCTAAACTTAAAGTCTTCATTGTCTATCATTAATTTTGACTGTCCTACATTAGCTGTTTTCATCGATAAACTGGAGCAGTGTATCCAGGTCCCGGGCCTGTTTGAGTGTGCTTTCTTCGAACCAACTTGGAAGCAGATGAGCATACAGACTTTGCAGTCGCTGCACAGCAGCTTCAATGTGCAGTCAACCTTAGCAGAAAGGGACGGAGGAAAACGGGCAATTGTAAATATTCAAGAATGTCCCAAATGATGTAATAATGAGGCAATGTTGCTGCACTCACTCTTGCAAATGATGGTATCCATGGAGCTGGCATGGATCCTCTCAGTGAGCTGGTTCCAAGTGGGGGCCAGCCACTTGCTGTGCCCACACCATGGAGCATAGAACTTTATAAACATCTTCCCTTCACTATCCTGTTCTTGAAAGAGTAAGTGGTTATTTCAATAATTCGATCCAGGAATGGATTCTACCTAATAAGACATTCTTATTAGTCTTGTACCCAAGCACTCAAATGTGTGGTGAGAACCAAATTCATAAATCCAGTACCCAAGTCTGGATGAGAAACATATAGCTTGGTGCATAAAATACAATTGGTATCAGCACTACTAACAAGTCACATACAAGATACTGTGGTGCTGTACGGTCTACCAGAATGTTCACTTCACAAAGAGCCAGGAATAAGCACACATTCATTAGTGGAAATATAATGGAACAAAATAATCATTGTTGATGTTGCAAGCCTTCACTATAACAAGACAATAAAGCTGAGTGAGCTATGTGTGGGGTGCATGAGAACTGCAAAAAGGCACTAGGGTACGTGCAGAAGTTAATGACCCAGTGTGTATACCATACTGGTTCATTAAGTTTGGCAGCATAAACACACACCACACTTCAGAATGTTGTTTGTGTGGATTTGTGGTTCAGTAATGTTTACACTGTAAACACTGTGATAATTAATTCCTGAGAGAGACTGTGGATGCATGCAATTGTACATGCAAGGGACAATATAATAGTGATTCTGACTTCAGCATAAACAATTTATGCATGATGAGGGTGGCTATAAATAATGAACAGGAACTAGCCACATAACAGTATCCGTACCTCATCTCATAGCACTACCTAGCTATTATAAGCAAACAACTACTCACTGTTCACAACCTCCAAAGGCATCTTCACAAAACTCTGAGGTGAATGGTTATCTGGACTTTTTTGGGGGTGAAAACTTTGCAATTTGCCCAGTGAGAAACATATAGCTTGGTGCATGAAATACAAATAAAAGTAGCGGCCCCAGTATCCACTCTTCGCACATGTGTGAACAAATCGCTAAATATATGAAAAGGATTATCTTAGTCATATGGTAAGGAATAGTATGGAGGCAGTATATTCATACAGTAAACGGAGAACTAGAAACTAACTAGCTTTCTGCAACTGAAATGAGTTTCTAACCAGTCACGATTAGTAAAAGAAGCCTTAATTTTCTGTCCACTACGATTATGGTAGCATCTTGTCACAGGAACTTGGAAGTGCCTCCCTCCTGGCAACGACTGTACAACATTCAAACACAGATCTGGTCTTCTAGGCTTTCCAGTGGCAAACAAGATTAAAGATTCACACAACTGATCACTTTCTAAGCACCTAGCTAGCTAGCTAGCTACCTTGTGAAAAATAATCCCTATGGTACAGGATTTAAAGCATGCTGCTTTCATTTTACAGCTTGTAACACAGAAATAATTACGGATTCATAAGCAAACGTAATGCCATATCATACCGGGACGTAATATGGTAGTGTCCGAATTCCCAGAATTCTGGGAAGTTAAGCCCCAGGCATACAAAATATTCCTCAAAATTTTCAAACAGAACTTTCATTGTTGTCGTATGCCCATAAAATTAGAACTCTGCAAAGGTAACCTATTATGTGGTACTTTGTGGTATAGCTTTGTAGCTACTAGAGTGATAATTTACCCCCCTCTTCTTGTTATCCTACCCTCTCGAGGTCCACTGTCCCCACACATGAGGTGACATAGCTAGTCAGAGAGAGAGATTGGATGTCTCCTGGTACAAATCATCCCTAGCCTACCATCCGAATATACATCTTAGCCAGGTGGAGGAGGTTTGACTAGCAGCTATGTCTACTAAATAAATGAGTATCCTCTCACTCCATGCCCAGTATAGAGTGCAGTCTCCTCAGCTCAGTATTGTCCATCTACAAGGATGGGTGGAGGGAGGGAGATTTGTCGAAGTGCACTGTTATGCATGCACTAGCTATAAAAAGTGAATCGTAAATATAATATGAAAATGGTTAGTTCAGTTGCATCTACTTGTACTTATTTACAAATGGCACTTGAGACCTTACATAGCTACTCCCAAGAGATAGCTACCGAAATTACACTGGCCTTAGTTCCAATGACTAAATACCACTTGGACTAAGACTGGTGTATGATTTCAAAACACCAGTAATTCTTGAAGGACTAATTTGTGTTGTATTTCCAAATGTACTTATAATTATCATTCCTAAAATGCTAACCATAGCCCAAACACTTAGGCATATATGCATGCGCCTCGTACAGAGACACGACGTAATAGGCACACGGTATTATTATTGTAGCAATTATAAAACCACACCCACTACAACGCTGGGAGCCGCATTGCCCATGTAATTCCTAAAAAAAGCTACTTCTTATCTTGTTTGGATGTTAAACCAACAAATTTTCATGAATGCTGTCTATATATATATATATTGCTGCTATTAATGAAGGTGTGACTGCGGCTTGTAGGTAAGTTCATTCTGTGAGTAGAAGAAGCATACACAATTTTTCCAGATTACATACGCATACTGTGTAGTACAAACAAGTTGTGGAGGACATCACACTGCAGCTGAAAAAACAAATACATAGTCAAACCACAATAAATGCAAGTACACTACAAGTTAGACTACATGGCTGCAATTAAAATTACAGATCCTGAGCTACGTGGCATTGTACTATTATAGCAGCACATGCTACATAAGAATGCTAACAGAATTGGCTATACAGGCTATGGTTCAATCTATGTTTGGCAGTTGTTGCACAGTTAGAGTTTTCACTTGTAACCACGGCTGCTTATAGGCCAACCCAAAAGCTTTTTTACGCCTTTGGTTATACCAGCATCGCGAGTTCCAATTCCAAGACCACGATGGAAATCTTCGGCGCTTTCTGGAGTACGGTAATCCCGCGCTACCCGCGCCTGTGGTGCTATCTGATCTGGGAAAGCATCTCGTGCATGTAGGTCTGCAAAAAGCTCATCCAGCTTCTCCTTGGTGGTGCTACCCATCAGGTAGATGTGCGTATACGTACGGGTTTGCACTCCGTCTTTCGTATCCAGGGTGAGCGTTTCGTTGGCCAAAGTGTACTTGTACACTATGTCATCATTTGGCTTCTTGAATCGGACCGACAGCGCTAGGGAGCTATGAGCGAGCCACAGATCCTCTCCTCGCTCTTTTTCCAGCTTTTCCAACTCTTCCTTGGCATACTTGGTCAGCTCTAGGCAGTGCAGCAACTTCTTGACTTGAGTATCATAGTCGTGCGTGCTGATGTACGTCCACCAGATCAGTGTTGAGAGACCATTGCGTGAACCTGCAAACGTGGTGTCAGGGGCGCCTATGTAGCCCGGTTGTGAAGGAGGCAGAAGCTGCAAGCCTGTTTTGGTCATGTAAATGCCTGTAGGCCATGGTGAACCAGGCCATTTGTGAGCACTGGTGTCGATCGAACAGACGAAAGGTAGCTGAAAGTCGAACGTTGGGGCTGGTTTGATGGCTGTGCGTTGTTTCTCGTAGGCCATGTGAAAGAAAGGCATGTAGCTGGCTCCAAGTGCTCCATCCACGTGAATCCAGTAGCCTTGTCGTCGTCGTCGAATGACCGTTCCATCATCTGGATTTGTGATTTCGACCCAACGCTCCTTCATGTGATTGCGTTGTAGGATCTTCATCAAGCGCTTGCCACCAGTTTCAACATCATCGTAAGCACCTTTGAATGTGGTGCCGAAATTGAAAATGACGAGTACTGGATATCCCTTTTCACTAAAGAAATCAACGAGCTTGCAGAGCTTGTCAATGTCGACACTGCCGGATGCATTCCAATCATCACCGCCTTCGGAAGGCACTTCAGTTGGCCATTCGCCACCCAGTGGACACTGGTCAGGGTAGCACTCAGTACCGACTTCATAAAAGGTCTTGATTTCCAGGACCGTCATCGTCTTCACAATGGAATAGTGAGCATCTATCGAGTAAAACGCAATGGGAGTGTAGGCATTGGGGTTCTTCACAGGTGCCCTGGCCTGAACGTAGAGAGTACGTGCCGAACTCTTGGGGTCATTCATCATGAATTTTCCTTGGAGGTAGTCGCGAGCATTCCACAAGCCGTACAGGTTCCCTTCGCTGGAGCCCATCGTCAGTACGTAGCCCCAGAACGTCTCCGGGTCGTTCGGGTCGTGCGGCCATTTAGCGTTCCATAGCGAAGCGTAGTAGTCTAGCACGTTGCGCTCCATCCACTTCGTGTTGATTGTCATGGTACCGGGAGTGAAGGGATCACCAATGTTGTTGGAAAGGCTGGAGAGGTAGGCAGAGACAGGGGAGTAGTCGTTCCCCATGGTAGTTTGATACCCGAGGAAATTTTCAGTCTGCACTGCGGCATGTATGGCAGTTTCTGCTTGCGCCTGACTGCTCTGCCTTTTATCAAGGCCTGTGGACGGCACTTGGTAGAGATTAGGAGTAATATCCCTCTCTTGTTCAGGGAAGCTGTAGAGCGTCAAGGGGTCTACCGACGGTGGCGTTACCAGAAGTTTCTTTCTGTCCTTTGCCCATGGAGACAGAGTTTCCTTCCAGGGCTTCTGCTCCGGCCCGTATGGAATATCTTCGCACATTTTACGTACTCCTCTTTGGGGTCGTGTCTAGTGCTGCTCGCGTTGCAAAACGAGCCAAAACTGTGCAGCAATCGACTTATAACTGAGGGCGCGGCGCGCGACAACGAACATTGCGCATGCGTAGTCTCGCTGCCGGAGGAGTGCCTGACTACAGCGGCTGCGGTTAGCCGCATTTAAAAGGGAAATGTGGCATGCATTTTTAGAAGTCTCTTGCACATAGCTATGAAAATTCAGCGTTGTTCTCAGGCCTGCACCCCAACCTTTGTCGCTTGAAGGAAAGAAACGCGGGGGGGAGGCCTGGTCACGTGCCGTGACGTGTAGCCATATGGGTAGACATAATTAACCGGTTGACTGCACCACTTTGATCTGCTGCTGTGTACGCTGTATAGGTTATCAAAGAAGTCAATAAGAGTTGCTGACTGCTTCGAAAGCTGGACCAGTGATACTGTGAATTGCTGATGACTCTATAGCGCCATCAAGTTAGCTAAGGTTTGAAGCGGAACTTATCACCAAAGAAGGTAGCTACAGATGCAGCCGCCAGTTTTTGAACTCATTTAAAGCGCTTAGAGGCCTGAAACCTTTGTTGCTAGGAGCCAGGGTAAGCCAAAAATAGCAGTAGAAGTGTGTAGAAGATCAGACTGCAGAACACGTACACTAGATTGGCCTACGGACAAGCCTCCCCTTGCATGTCAGCATATGTGCTCACACCCTTGCGTTGCTCGGGTGTGAGTATGTGCTGAAATGGAGAGGCCAGTCTGTAGGTGTGTGCTCCAGTGTGATCATTGTCCTTGTTTGTTACTGTTTAGTGATTTTTTAAAAAGGGGGGGTGGGGCTATGCCCATCCAACCTCCCCCTGCTACTGTTTTAGAGTTCTTTTTACTAAATGGCATTGTTTGGGTACAAAGAGGAGTGCACCTTAGACTGCATAATATTTTATGACTGATTATGTTTTCATGAGCATATAGATTTTGAGGCGGGCATTGTTGGTTAGGGTGTTCACCCCTGCTGCTGCATGTGAGTATTCATAGTGATAATGCTTCTTGTTGGTATGTAGGAGGGTTTAGGAATGAGTTGAATGGTGGTATGAGAAGTCAGGCTAGGAAAGGTGGATATCAGAGTGAGGTATATTATGCGAGCGTGGTGTAAAATGATCTAAGAGATCTAGATCTAAAAACTGAATATAAGATAATACAGTGTATAATGGAAGTAAAAAGTCCAAAAAAATTATGTTGCAGATAGTAACTTACATGTAAGGACAAGAGGTAATGACTGGTAAATTGTGTACCTATGCAGACTCCATAATAAGCTACTGTGAAATAGCTAGCTATTCATTGGTAGTTGGGGGCGAGCCTGAGCGAGCCCCACACTAATCTGCCTTTTCTCTGTATTATTATCATACATACGTAATGTCTACGTTCACCTAATTTAATGTATTGCAATCCAATTCTCTCGATGTGAAACTACATCTATGCTCACCTAATTCAACATACTGCAGTCTCTCTTGCTTCCAACAATGGTGTTGGATGCCACGATTGAGCAGTGTGAATGAGCGATTCCTTTTCTCTAAGGTTTACTACTTTATAACTGATATAATTGCATACGATCACATAAGCAATAATTATTGCGCTGCACAATCGCAATTCTCGCAAAGGCTAGGCTTGCCTCCACAATGTCATGCATATGACAATTTGCTGGTTTAGTTATGAAATTAGTCCACTAGTACTTCATAACCTAACCCTGCCCCTAACCTTGTTAAAACTAATGTGTGTAATGGTACGGTGTATTTTGTGAGTGTGTAGCTAGGGTGAAAATACCGTAATTCAACAGTTCACTATTTTAAAGCTTGCTTCGATTGTTTTGAGTGGTCTGGTGATTGAAAGCAGAAGTGAGAGTGACTTTCTACTGACTGTCTGAAATTTCATACCTGTCCGGAAATCCTCAACCTAGTGATACAGGTGTAATGATAGCCTGGCGTAGCCTCCTCCTCGTGAGAAACAGAGGGTCTGGTACAGATGCTTTATTGAATTTCTCTGTCTCACACTAAACACTGCAAGCCAATGAGATTCAAACTTTTTTTAACATCGTGGTTAGCCCTTCGCAGGCTTGGTGCATTGTAGATAGTACCTGTAGTTACCAGTGATGAATATCATAAAGTTCTCTGCACGTGTCCAACATCTCCATTCTAGATTGACAAGTTCAATAGATATCTGTACCAAACTCTCCATTTTTAATGAGGAATGGGCAACGCAAGACTGATAATTATTATATTACAACCATCAAGAATCATAGTGCCGTAGAAGCTATATGTATGAAGACTGGCCTTTAGGTTTATATGCTCTCTCGCGCATCTGAGAATGAACCATGCATGGCTGTCTTGGGCGAAGTAAAGAGACAGAATTAAATTACGCAGTGTTGCTGCCTGTCAGTTAGCATTCACATCAACACACTGCATGACATCAGCTGTAGCAATGCTCCTCCTTTGTGGGGTTACACAACCACAGTTGCCTTACAGACATTCACGGTAGACTAGAATTGTCATTTTGACTATAGTTATTTGTTATTGAGTTACAGACGATGAACACACAGACACAATACCCGGTATAATGATATGAGTGGAGGGAAGTAGCTAAGAATGCAATTTACTCTAATGTATTTTGACCAACTCTCTAATTGTTTTCTGTATTCTTGACCAACTACCTCCATTTGCTCTAATGTGTTTACTGCATTCTTCAGACCAACTCCCTCTATTTATTCTAATGTGTTTTTCTACAAACTCATACCATTTTGCTATGTCCATGTATGTATGACGTGTTTATCATATGCAACTCACAACAGTTATAGTTAAATAACCGTGTTCCTAGATAGTTGTAGCTACAAGCTGTACGTATCTAGCCATCACAACTATGCTACAAATACAGAATTAGCATTGCAGCTATTATGCCCAAGACTTTACTGTTTATGCTACTCCATAATGCTCCAGACTATACCCAATTGTACTGAATCAATAATCATGTCTTTCTGTTAGTGTAATGGAGACAGCCTTGAGCAGACTTCAACAGTGGTACATGACACTGAAGTAATGCGGTCCATTCAATTAGTCATATCCGTCCGTATGAATCCAAAGATTTTTGAAAGCTCAGAATGGTTCAGCAGCTAATTATTGACCACTGATTCTTCAATATTGCTGCTCTTAGACCACCCTTAGAATCCCATCATTGCAGTGCCCTCTTGAGGTTCATACAATTACAAAATACCACTAAAGCTAGCCTCAAAACATCAGTTATTCCTGCTTAATACTATTATTACCATGGAGGAGAAGCCGAAAAATGTGCGAGATAAGAGAGGAGAGAGTGAAAGCACAAGGAGAGAGAGGAACAAGAGGAAGAGCACACTTTAAAATGCATGCACGCACGCATGCATTGCTGTCACAGGGTTGACTGCAATGCATCTGGCAATTGAGGTTAGCCTTATTTAACCATTTAACTACTCTTGTCAATTTTTTTTGGTTTGGGTCAATCCAGAATGGCCACTCTGAAGTTGTAGTTGATTTTTAATAGCAGATTTGCTTGCTTTTGTTATTTTCAGTGTTCCAGGTGGTACATGCAGCCTTATTTAGGGCCGTTTTCTGCATTTCTGGGTCCAAAAGTGCCATTTCTGGGGTGAATTCTGTGTAGCCCTACTCTGGCTGTTGTCTTATAATACCCGCCATGTGTCAAGTGGGTGTGACCAGCCATGTGGGGCTCTTAGCAGGCTTGGATGGTCAGAGAGTAGTTTTCTGCGTCTAGTTAGGATCAGAGCCTTGAAACTGTCTAAACAGCCTAAAAATGGCTAGAATTTTCATTCAGCAGTTAAACAGTTAAAAGGAAAATGATGGCACGTGATTAAATGTACCAGGCCTTCCCCCGATTTTGTACTGCAATTGACAAAAGCCAGGGTGCAGTCCTGGGAATGAGGCCAAACTCTCATAGCTACGAGAAAGAGACTTCTTAAGAAACCCGGTAGAGTTTGGCCTCATTCCCAGGACTACACCCCGGCTTTTGTCAATTGCAGTACAAAACCGGTCGAAGGCCTGGTATATTTTATCACGTGCCATGACGTAGGGTAGACATTCGGTAGACATAATTAACCAATCTGCAGCCATGTACTCACTAAAACCTATTAAAGAAGTAAAGAAGAGTTGCTGACCGCTTCGAAAGCTATTATACCAGTGATATTGTGAGTTGCTGATGCCTCTAGACTTCATTGATCAGTCCTACCTTGAAGCAAAACCCGATACTCCGAAAACTAACTACTAACTATCTGTGAGCTATCAGGGCCTTGTGTGGGCAGGATGTGCACTCAACTGGGTAATTACGTCTACCCTACGTCATGGCATGTGATAAAATGTACCAGGCCTTACTTTGCTCGCTCACATTATGGGAACGAGGCTAATGAGAGCTGACCAGCTGCTTTCTTTATTACCCCGTGTCACTTTTGTGGAGGCAGAATAAAGCGTTTGGTTTTGTCTTACAGAATCTTGATATACGTCTCTAATAGGTGTCTGGAGACTTGAGCTTCGGTAAGGCAAAAACAACAGGCTGAAGTGATGTGTGCTTAATCTGCAGTTGCAGCTCCATTACAGGGTATGCTGCGATCATGGGACATGCGTCATCTGTAAGATAAAAAGTCACTGTTTCTAGCAATGGTGACATCTTTACAAGTTTTGGAGCTATGGGTCTACTGCATTAATGCAAACATACCATAATACTATCAGCTAGCTTCGTATTAATCTCCCTAGCTATAGATTCAGCTTGTTCCTAACTGTTATTTCCCTAGGACTGATGTGTACTGCCAGCCCTTTAATTAAAAGAAGTACTAATGGCATTTCCCTGTTTCTCATCATTAAGAAACCATGTAAAAGTGTGGGCAATTTCTATGTTGACACCGTGCACTAGTTATATCCGCAGCCTGGGAGGATAAGGTAAGCGAAATTGAATATTTGGAACTATCCTAAAAGAGTTAATTTGGTTTAATTTTTATTGTTCACTTTCAGTCATGTGATTGGCGGACATTTGACAGCATTAAGCATTAATGATTACGTGATGATTATATGTGGCAGTCCCGGGCAGAAAAAAAGCATTATTCCATCGCACTGTGTTTAAAGTGCTATATCACACATAGTAGTACTGCATACTATGTGTCGTGCAGATGCCTCACGAAATGCAGGAGTCTATTCACACTGTATATACTAGTGCATATTATGTACTATATAGTTATCAGCAATTAGTCTAGGCGAGCCCATGCATCACCACTGTTTAGATAACTTTCGTTAACTGAATATGTCTCCCTGCAATGGCCTATAGTGTAAGCTGCCAATTATCAACCAGCACCTATTATCAGCAAGTAGTATACTGAAGAATTTTTGTGAATGTGCATGCACTGAATAAATGGGGATGAATGGCCATTTTACTTCTGGTTGAGGCGTTCCTACGCTCTGCAAGCCAATTACCTATGTGCTAATTGCTGCATTTTCTTGCAGGATGAGGTCATAGCTGACTAATTTGCAAAGCACTGGCATTAATTGGACCTACAGTTTGCTGTATCCAGCCGAACAGACTGTAACAGCTCTGAAAGGTGCTCTCTGAGGCCCAGTATTGACTACTTACAGCTCTGGTAGCTGTGTTTCTGTGGCTGGGTCATTGCTAGAAATGTACAAATTACCCTACTTGGCATCCTTGTAGGCAGCAAGGAAAGCTTTCTGTACAGTAATCGCTGCAGTAGGTTTGAGTATGTCATTGTAACGCACCCTCGGGCGTGATGTTATGAAGGGGGAAAGGGGGGGGGGGGGGAACGTAACATCACAATGACATTATTTGGACCAGTATAGTTTAGAGACGCCCCCTGAGTAAGAACTACTGGTATAATAAGATCTACATGCATGTACTCAACACAGTGTGCAGGTTCGGAATTGTGCAAGTCTTGCAGTCACGGCTTTAGTCATATTAAGTACTCATGGGCAGGGACCGTAAATGTGATGCAATGGGGGGAGGGAATCCTGAACACATCGTCTTTCTAGTATGTAGCTAATACACTATCCATGTGGGCAAATCTATAGCTAAAACTCAAAATTCCAAGACAGCAGAATCAAGAAGTGTGCAAATACAAGGTCAGTCATTTAGCCTTTTTAGTTACCTCTTCTTATATAACTACATGCTGCTATAATAACCACTTTAAGTAGAAGTGCATCCGTATTTGGCTAAAGAATATTATGCTTACCTCGTATCTTTGTTTTCCATATTGTGCACTTGCAACGCGTTCGAGTGGGCTGATACTATGCAGGATATTAGTCTTGCGTAGCCAGACACTCGGCGAGGGTCTAGCCTGGCTCCTTGAGACTATGCCATCCCATGGTCGGTGGCGGCATAGTAGTCTCGTGGGCCAGACGTCGGAAAAGCGAGACCATGCATGCAGGAATTGACGGGGGTTGAGGTTGCAGCTTAGCTCCACTGCCTAAAAAAAGCTGGGAGGTGGAGCCTGGGAACGATCTCTGCGAGATTGTGATCGATCACGCGGCATACATGCGTCAGTCACATGATTAGGTAGGACTATGCAGAGGCGAGACAAAAGCGGGTACAATGATTACTGCAGGTGAGTCAGTATTGACCGTATCCTATGAAGTGTAGCATGCACTGGAGTCTGAATTGCATAGCTACTGGCATTCACAACATCACAGTATAGTTGACAAGCCTATGGTGCAGATACCACTTTATGCAGACATAAGTTAACCATTACATTATGGTTAATTCTACCAGTCAATTTTTAGGAAGGGTGAAGTGAAAAATAGTCTGGTGACTGTTGCCAATGATCCGTTCCGCATATTGCGAAAATTGACGTTAATTGGGCAGGTGGGGCATAATTGCATTGTATCCGTTAGCAAGGATTCAGGGCTCATAAACACCTGGTATAGTACTTTTGAATGCGTGGCTGTAGAGACTTGTAATTCTCAGATGAGTGTAGTCTTGCGGTCACGCATATTGCTGCCTGGAAAAGGAAGGGAAATGCTTCATGTCTATTTAGAAATCATTGGATAGAGTATCTTCCAATGTGCTAATGGTTTCTGAAACTTTACTCCTTCACAGCCGCGAACTCTGTCGACGGTATCACACATTGTTCCCTGTCAGCCATCTGCGTAGTGGTAGTTGCTTGAAACTGCCTTCTCTCTCCTGCATGTGTTGGTGAGTGAGCAAAGGTAAACATGGGTCTACAGCGCGAACTACGTGACGCGTATTACTACTGTAATGGAAAACAGCAAAATTTAAATCTATTTTAGCATACTGTTGTAGCTTTCCATTTCAGTTTTCCATTTCAGCTTTCCGTTTCAGCTTTCTGTTTCAGCTTTCCGTTTCCTCCGTTTTCCAGTTGCCCAAGCTGTCATGGCCCTCCCTAGTCCTGTCCCCAGACCCTTCTTTAGATAGAGCGAGCGAAATGCCTGCATGATTCTTCATCAAAACAGTGAGTGTGCTAACGATAGGTGTGACAGAGTTTCGCACCTTCCGTAACTCATCCAACACTGCTGGTAGCGGACAGTAGCACAAAAACTTGCCACTACCCATTCAGAAGACACATCTCACCCTAGCTCATGAAATTGCTTGATTTCTATCTCTTGCTTCAAATGCAACCTCTACCTAAAAGCTTTGTAGCTTTAGAAATCACTGTAACAATCAGCGTTCAGACATTTTTAATAAATTCGTTGTCAGGCAACTAATGACGGCTGCTCGAACCTGATTAGCTAAGCATGACTCTGCCAACATTCTGGCAGACACAGCAAAATATTGGCAATAGTCACTAGGTGAGAGGAAACACCAGATAACAGCGTATTCTCCACATCATAATGCATACTACGTAACACTAAATTGTGGTAGGAAAAGGTGTCTGCTTAGTTGCTGAACGTCTTAGTGCGAGGCAAATAATCTTCCAGTGTGGGGATCGAATCTGACCTATAGTGTATGTATATATCTATGTCTGTAATGTTTTCGGCCCTGGGGGGCAAGCACGTGTTCAAGATGTTGTCCTGACCAGTTATATGGTTGCTGTTTTTATTCTTCTGGCGCACATAGGATCACAGATCTGGACAAATCGATCACTTCTTTTTATCCAGGTAGGCTCTTACACGATTAGAGTTTTGTAGGCTCTGTTTCGGCAGAGATCTGACCGCTGGAGACGGATGGTGCGCAAATCGATCACAAGTGATACGAATGTGAGTTTCAAGCAACTCTGCTCTCCTGTAACAGCCGTAACTGTTCCTTCGAACTGTGTTGTATACAGAGACATCCGTCTCCTGAAGTCTCCTATAGTTGTAGCTTCTCCAGCGATTGCGTGGGCGATGCGGCTCCCAAACTTTCTAGTGAGTGTGGTTTTGTGCTGTGTCATACCTCTGCGCGAAGCCTCATCTGCACAATATGTATACCTAGTTAATGCATATACTATTTTATTGATGTATTGATGTATGATGTATTTTAATACGTTTTCCGGAGTTAGCAGTGCTATCAAAAATATGTATTAGTACTTTCAAATCAGTAGCTATAGACGTTGCAAATTTTACTGCTTAAATACTAATGATTAGCTGCTGCACAGTCAGTATATATATACTTCCCCTACCCGTGCAGCTATATATGGATTGACCATCATGGACAAATTTCTTTGCAATCTGTTGATTTCTAGTGTAATATTGTGCACAGCCTGCTCACAAGTGATTGGTGATCGCACAATATATGTGGATGCTGACCGTGGCATCAATAGTTCAAGTTGCTGGGACGGAGGGCCAGCCTTGTCTTGCCTAACCCTCAATCTAGCACTTGAAGGAATGAAACAAGAAAACTCTACAACTGTTTTTGTTGAAAAAGGCACATATGATCTATATTCCAATCCAGAAAACACCACCTTTAGCTACATGACCAACATTGCAATCGTTGGCAACGACACTCTACCGCATTCTGGTCCAGAAGTGCATGTCAACTGTGCAGCTGAAGCTGGTTTGACATTCTTTAAGTCATTCAATATCACAATCCAAAGTATTCGGTTCTCAGGTTGTGGGGCAATACACGACAGCACTAGCAGGAACTTCACAAATGAGTCATTCTCATTTCTACAGTTTCATGCAGCTCTGTATTTTCTATTTTGTAAGAATGTCGTACTGTACCAAACTGAAATATCCCAGAGCAACGGTATTGGGGTGGTCATGTATAGCACTGTTGGAGCTAACTCCATACGGTACTCCAATTTCTCTTTTAATAAAGAAATTGACAACTCAACGTTTCCTGGAGGTGGAGGCCTGTACATTGAATTCCCATACTGCATACCTGGCGATCTGAATTGCTCAGACATCCCTACTGAGTATCAATCTAATTCTCATTATGAACTCTACTCTACTTTTTTCTATAACAATACCGCTAACATAATTGATCAGAAGAACTACACATTTATCTTGCCTCAGAAGAGTAACCACCTTGCATTTGGGCGTGGAGGTGGTTTCTCTGTATTCTTTAAACGTCATGCCATGAATAACACTATCATTATCAACCAGAGTGCATTTGTTGGCAATGAAGCACTTTGGGGTGCTGGTATATTTGTGGAGTACCAAGACTATAGTCGGAACAATAGTTTCATGGTTTATTCATCGAAAATTGAAAGTAACACATGTTACAACAAAGACTCTCTTACGTCTGGTACTGGAGGGGGCGGTAGTCGTGTTGGTTTTATATTTTTTGATGACACCCATGCTCAGGACAACCACTTGTCCTTTGATGACTGCCTCTTTCAAAATAATGAAGCCTACTTTGGAGGTGGACTCTCATTCTACGCTGCAAGAGAACCCAATGAAAGTAAGCCCACAAATTCGCTTGAATTTAGGAACTGTAAGTGGATATCTAATGTTGCTCGAGTTGGTTCTGCCGTAGACTTCTCAGTCTGGCACTCTGAACCAGTAGGTGCTATTGTTAAACCAAGGCTGACAGACTGTTCTTTTCACTGTAATAGTGCTTCGTATACAGACAAGTTGGGTTCTATAGTTGGTGTAGGTGCAATGTACCTTGACTCAATTCCTGTAGAATTTAATAACGCTGTCATTTTTGAAAACAATAGCGATTCAGCTTTGGCTGCAGTCAACACAGGAATCTATTTTGTGAACAATTCTTCTGGAAATTTCACCAGTAACTCAGGCCGCAATGGTGGAGCAGTTGCTTTAATGGGGTTTGCATTTATTGAGACTTCTAGCGGTACTTGTCTGAATTTCACCAAGAACCGAGCAGAACTGAAAGGAGGTGCAATTTATGCACAGTCAGTTGGAGAGCACGATCTGATTTCATCTCGTAACTGTTTTATCCGATACAACAACTTAAGTGCCACTCCAAATCAGTGGACATCAGAGTTTTACTTCGATGGCAATACTGCCAATAAAAAGAACAATTCTATCTATACAACATCCCTCCTGACATGCTTGTGGGGTGGGGCTTATGGTTCCACGGAAGAAAGTGCCAAAGAAACATTCTGTTGGAAAATGTGGCACTATGCTAGTGAAAACTGTACAGTTGAAATAGCAACCTCACCTGCTAAGTTCAGCAAAAATGATTCCTATAGCCTCTCTGTAATTCCAGGTCAGCAAGAGGCCCTTCCTATCGTTATGTATGATGATCGTGGAACAAATGTTACAAATGAAACTGTCTTCCTTGCAAGCAAAATCAATGGCAGCATAGAGATCGATAGCAGTTCACAGTACATTTCTAACACTTTAATTGAACTCCATGGGGAACCAACTACAGAAGCCGCTATTTCACTGGAGACTATAGGCCCACGAGTACTATTTACAATGCTTATTGTTGATGTACAGCATTGCCCACCTGGTATGATACTGGTGGGACATGGGAAGAACTCAACGTGCAAGTGTCAGGGAGACTATGCCGGACATATAAAGTGTTCTGACCCTGATTTCCGGTCTAAGCTCCAGAGAGGTGGATGGATGGGATACTATAATCATAGTGGGAAAGAAATCCTAGTGGCTAGTGAGTGCCCATATTGTGCTTCACTTGGCAGAGAACAATACTTCTTGCTCCCACAAAAGGTGTCTCTTCTAAACGATAGCTTATGTGGTAAGATAAATCGAAGAGGTGCGCTTTGTGGTAAATGTAAGCGTGGGTATGGACCTGTCGTAAATTCTGACTCCTTTACATGTAAGAACTGCAGCACTAGTGAAACAAAGTACCACTGGGCATTCTATGTGCTGACTGAATTTCTTACAATAACAATATTTTTCTTCATTGTAGTATTTTTTAACATTGCGGTGACTTCTGCTCCAGCTAATGCCTTCATCTTTTTTGCTCAAATACTTACTACGACATTGAAAATAGATGGTGATGGGGCAGTATTACTTCGCAATGTTACATCTGCTTCATCAGTACTCAAAGATGTATACACCGTTCCATATGACATCTGGAATTTAAACTTTTTCCGTCCCATAATGCCTGAATTTTGCCTCAGTCCTTACATCAGTACACTCCAAATGTTGACCCTTGGGTACATTACAGCCGCCTACCCCCTCCTGCTTATTCTGATATTTTCTGGTTTTGTGTGGCTGTATGAAAGTGGTGTGAAACCTGTTGTATGCCTGTGCAGGCCAGTTCATGGGTGGTTTGCAGTGTTTAGAAGAAAATGGAACCTTAACTTCAAACGATCTATTATCGATGCGTTTGCCACTTTTTTACTCCTCTCCTACACAAAATTTACCTTAGTGTCTCTCATACTCCTAACTGGAACTCCCCTTTTTGATAACACTGGAAAAACTATTGCTAGTGTTGTCTATTACGATGGCACCATCGACTACATGAGCAAGCAACACATTCCATACGTCGTTTCTGCAATCTTTGTCTTACTGACTTTTGTTACTATCCCACCTGTGATATTGATTGTACCATCTAGTATTAGAAACCTGGAGAAGATTCTTGGCCACAAAGTCTGCAATATCCAACCTGGAGCAAAACTTCAACAGTTTCTGAATGCCTTTCAAGGTGGTTACAGGGATGGAACCAATGACCAATTCCATGGCAATGAGAAAAATCAATATGATTTCAGATTCTTTGCTGGACTGTACTTTGTTCTTAGGGTTATTCTATTTCTTGTATATGCATTCACACCAGAATGGTTCATGCAGTACATCATACAGCAGATTGTGTTCATGACCGCCTTTCTGCTGTTTGCTCAATTTCGACCTTATAAGGAAGACTTCTACAACAAGCTGGATACGTTTATTTTCGTTATCCTATCAGGCATTAACACTCTATCCATGTACAACTACTATCTCACAATCCTTGGTACCAGTTTGTCAGTCTGGGCATTCACCATCCAGTATATTCTTATCTTCACCCCCCTCATCTACATGTCAGGCTTCCTTATCATGAGATTCTGGCAAACCTGTGGTGAGAGAATGAATCCATATTGCCCCTCAATCCCTGCTTGTTGCAAAAGAAACGTAGGTGAACCAGAAGATGATGATTACTTAGCTTTCGCTGATGCAAGTGGGCGATTAGCTGGTGTTAATACCTATCGACCTCCATCCACAGCCTCAGCGAGTGGTGATGGGGAAGCTACACCGCTGGTTGAACATGACAGCCTGTCTATTCAAGGTTCCCGAGAGCAAGACTATGGAGCAACAAGCCGATCTCGTGAGAGAAACACCGCCACTATATAGCACATGTTGAAACTCATCTAGTAGCTAGATATAGTAGTAGTAGATATAGTAGTAGTAGATATAGTTACTGGATTTTGTAACAGTAGTGATTGTGCAGTACCTTTCATTTTGAATGCATGGTTGTATTAAAATAGTATTTTGCTCCATAGTAAATTGTTATGCATATTATGTACCTCATGCAGTGTGATGCCCAGGCACTATTATGTTACATGTACTTAAAATTGAGAGATGAAATATTAAGCTAAAATGTAATCCACAGTATTATTTTATTATTCCTGTGTTGGTATCAAGATATTGTGGCAGCACACAAGTGGACCATAATATGACTGGGCTTAAGACTATGAACAGGAGCCAGTAAATGACCCTTATGTTCAAGTTGATGAATTACAGCGTGAAAGTGTGGCATATCAGCCAATTAAATATAAGTAGGCAGGTGTTATGTACAGTCTTATGCATGATCTGCCTTTACTGCATGGTGTACGTAATTTAATTCAAAACCCTTTAAAATTCCCCAAAAGAAGTTGCAGAAAATTTCTAAAAAACAAAATTTAGGAACAAAAAACCGAGTATCAGCAAACAGGTTCGAACAGAAACCAAAGGGTTAAAAGCAGTGCAATGTGGGCTATAGCTATGAAGCCTGCATTGGAAATAGAGCTTACCATAGTCTCTAGTGTTATGTATAATAGTCATATGTATGATCTGCCTTTACTGCATGGTGGGTGAGATGACTCACAAGATGAGTTTCATGAAGACAGCCTGGTAGATTAGACTCTCAGGCTGTATATATTCTTGAACCATCTGGTACAAAGATTCAGCTGTAAGAAATTACCACAGCCAGAGAGCAACCTTCCTGCAACAAGCTTAAGCATATGGAGATTCCCATTGGAAATACTGAAAATTATTATACTAAGTAACCAGCTACCACACATTCTCTGAAATCCTGCATGTATAGGTATACACACAGATATGAAGTACATGCAATTTTTATCGGTTACCAAGAGGGATATACAGCCATCAGGCCACACTTTTAGGGGCAGTGGCTAAATTCATGCTGTAATGAATACAGCTGTAATTAATCATACCCCTTGGGTTTTAGCTGTGACCGTACCTGGAATCTGGAAGGATGTAGCTATGAATACTAAACATGGCTATTCATCACCATATCTGTAGCACTAACTCATTAGATATCACAGGCAATGCAAGGGTATCACAAGGGCGTGGCTGGCCAGTCGATCACGTGATAGAATCTACATCCAAAAATTCCCTATACTAGCTATGTATTTGTACTCTGGAAGCAATCTTCCCTTGCTCAGACGTACGAACTGATATATAGCGACCGTGTTTTGAGTTTTTGAGGTGAGCCATTTGTAGCTGTACTCTACCGCCCTGGGCGTATGCCATTCAGTATCTGATAGTGCGCACACATACCAGCCCCTCCCATCATTGGTACGGAAAACCAATGCGTAGCTATTATACACTGTATTGACTTTTTTTCCTGCAGCAAAGTGCATCTTAAAAGCCTACCTAACTAGTAAAATAGCCAATTAGCCTCTAAAACACAAGACTGAGTATAACCCCTAGTCTCGTGCCTAGTCTCGCGGGCCAGCCTCACTCGCATACTCCTCGTGTGCGAGTGAGGCTGGCCCGCGAGACTATCTCGTGCCCAGGTTATTGTATAGGGTACGAGGGTACTATAGCCCCATGTGCAGTAAGTTTATGGGATCCTCAGCACTCACTTGTACGCAAAAAAAAGGACAAGGGGATTGACAATAAGACTAGTTGTAAAATGGCAGAGCCATGACTCACTGGCAAGTACTGTTGTTAATCCTGCTGTTTATTACTATACCTGTGTGTTATTATGGATAGTAATGTTAGTAATTACGTACCCTTGGTCCTGTACCGTCACAGTGTCGCGCGCGAAATATGATCACTCAATTTTATCAGGGATACACATGTAATTTATCCCGGTAGCTGAGTAGTCTCATTCTAGCTGGTAGGTAGTGTACGTCGACCTGTTACGCAATCACTTGCAAGGTTGCCAATTGAGAGATTTACAATTGCGTGCTTTGGTTTACTTTTTAACTGCAGCTGGCAACAAAGTAATACGTATGCGTTCAAACTCTGTCTGGGTCACTAGTACACAGAGGCCTTGCAATTTTTTTTGCATCACTCAAACATCCAAAAGCAACTGGCCGGACCAATCAAAATCTACTTCTTTTGATACTACTTTTTGTGGGTTGCGCCTTTGTGATGGGATAGTTCGCTACAAAGTACAGATTTTTCTGAGATGTATGTCTCATTGAACATACTAAGACCCCATGCCATCATAACTAGTCCACATCCTCAACTCTGCCCATATACCAAGTACGTTAGATCATGGCTGGCTTGCTCTATTCACCCTTCAGGCTCATAGAGCGTGCTACACATGACCAGACATATTATACTTATAATAGCTAACACCTGATGACATGTAAATGCTTAGTGGTCCACTACCCAGTGATGACATGAACCTAAATGCTAATGCTAAATGCCATTAGATCTTGTTTGCAGCTATCTTCCGCAATGTGCTGGTAGTATAACTATAATGTAGACTTGCGCTCAGTATTTCAGACGCAGATTTTCACATTGTGACCTGGATACTAGTACAGGTTACAGTCTCATAAACTTTACTCTATATAGCTAGCTAGTTAACTAATAGTCCTATCTTTTTAAATAAAATAATAGGCCTTTCCTATAATTTATTGTAAAGACTGAGGCGTTGACTAGCTAGCTATAGCTACCCACATTGAGTTGGTCCTGAATATATTTCTTCTAGTTTGTAAAACCTGTACTCGATTACCGGCATTTTTCTCTGTGAGCTAATAGCTACATTAATGTTGTCTGTTAATTTTACACCATGATATTCAATGCAGTACAACTATTCAATTGTCACGGACAATGGCATATCTAATTGCTGCATGCATGTACTTTTACCTGTCTTATAAATTTCGTCCATGTCATGTTTGAATGTATTTGACCTGTGTATCTCAGGTGATGGCATGTGCTTATTCATTATTCCTTCTTGGAGTCTAGATGCTTATCTATTATTGATATTCATTACCTTGGCCCCAACGTCACTGCATGCACATTTCAAATAATCATAACTCACAGGATGAGGCATTATTCAGGGCCTAAAATTATGGGTTAGTTGCATTAGTTGCACCTAGCTGCAGGTTAGTTGCAAATGCTGTAGGTTAGCTGCTTACTTGACTCAATACTGAACTCTGCTCAGACTATATACAGCTAAGTTTAAGCAACAAGAATACTTGAATTCTTTGCAGAGGCTAGAAAGAGTGTTGGACCACAGAAAAGGCTTTGTAATCCTCATGTTGGACTTTTTTTGGTTGCGTGTATAGATTGTGTTTCTGTGTATGCATGTATTCATTGCTGAATGCAAGATTAAAGATTTCAGAGACATTCTGAAAAGCTACGACAGCAATTTTTGAATGTTGTAGAAAAAATTGTTTTTAAATTTTCTACGCTTTGTGCGGAGGCCACACTTCACACAGAGGGGCTGCTGGGCAGCCCAGGGTTAGTAGCTCCAGAGAGAAATATTAGGCTCTAGTGACAAATGGTTATCATAACACATGAAGCAATTGGATATGCATGCATTATAGTGAGTTTCTTGGTGTGTAGATAACGATATATGATGCAGTTATTCGTTCCATTTTTGCATGCAGCTCTGTCTGTGCGTGGTTGGCGTAACAGCATATCTAAGCCAACACTGATCAATCTGCCAAGCTTACATAGCTTTATAAAGTGAACATAGCTACCCTTAGTATCAGTATGTGCTGCTGGAATATAAAATAAGTAGATGAGAGAAACGCATGCCTTCAGCATGAGATGATATATATGTCAGACTCTGCATGTTTTAGCAGCTTCCATAACAATAAAAAAAATGTTTCTTCCCACTTCTATAATTAATTTTAAGTTGATTGGCCTAGGGTATTTGCTGCTTTGAGTGGTGCAGCAGTGTAGCTATGTAGTCTATACCTTCTATATATGATTTTTCTCCCCCTCACAGATAATTCATGATGGAAAATCTACTCGGGAATCTGTTCATTTTTGCTGTAACATTGTATTCACTCAGCTCCCAAGTGCTTGGAGATCGCACAATATATGTGGATGCTGACCATGGTATCAACAGTTCGAGTTGCTGGGACGGAGGGCCAACCCTGCCTTGCCTAACTCTCAATTTAGCACTGGAAGGAATAAAACAAGAAAATTCCACTACTGTTTTGGTTGAGAAAGGTACTTACGATCTATATCCCGATCCAGAATATACCACATTTAGCTACATGACAAACTTCGCAATACTTGGCAATGATACTCTACACCCAAACTCTGGCCCTGAAATACATGTGAAATGCGAACCTGAAGCTGGTTTAACATTTCTTCATTCGTCAAACATCACAATCAAAAATATCCTGTTCTCTGGTTGTGGAGCAATACACAACAGCACTAGTCGGAACTTTACATCAAAGCCCTTCTCATTTCTACAGTTTCATGCTACCCTGTATTTTCTGTTTTGTAAAGATGTTTTTCTCTACCAGATTGAAGTGTCCAGCAGCAATGGCATTGGAGTGATAATGTATAGCACTGGTGGAACCAACTCCATACAGTACTCCAATTTCTCTTCCAATACAGAAAACAACCTGGCCTATCCAGGAGGTGGGGGCCTGTACATTGAATTCCCATACTGCGTACCCAGTGATCTCGGGTGCTCCAATCGACCATCATACATTCCTACTGAGTATCAATCTGGCTCCCACTACGAAATCTACTCCTGCTTATTTCACAACAATACTGCTGACATAACTGACCAGAATAATTACACATTTATCCTGCATCAGAAGAGTAACCACCTTGCATTTGGGCGTGGAGGTGGTTTGTCGGTATACTTTAAAGGCCATTCTACCAACAACACAATCATTGTCAACCAAAGTACATTTGTTAGCAATGAAGCACTTTGGGGTGGTGGTGTTTTCGTAGAATATCAGGACTATAGTCAGTACAACAATTTTGAAATATACTCATCGAACATTGAAAACAACACATGTTACAACGAGGACTCACCTACGTCAGGTACTGGAGGTGGTGGTGCTCGTAGTGCTTTTATCTTTTTTGAGAATACTCATGTTCGGTACAACCACCTAGCTTTCGAAAACTGTCTTTTTCTAGGAAACAAAGCCTATTTTGGAGGTGGACTCTCATTCTACACTGCAAGAGAACCCACTGAAAGTGCACCCACAAATTCACTTGAGTTTAGAAACTGCAGATGGATAGCCAATGTTGCTCGAGTTGGTTCTGGCCTAGATTTTTCAGTCTGGCATATTCAACCAGTAGGTGCTATTGTTAAACCAAGGCTGACAAATAGTTCTTTTTATTTCAATAATGCTTTGTATACACACAAGCTGGGCTCTTTAGTTGGTATAGGTGTAATGTATCTTGACTCAATTCCTGTAGAATTTGCTGGAGCTGTCATTTTCGAACAAAACCATGATTCTGCTTTGGCTGCAATCAACACGGGAATATACTTTATGAATAACTGTACTGGCAATTTCACTGGTAATTCAGGCCGCAATGGTGCTGCAATTGCTTTGCTGGGGCATGCATTCCTCGAAACCTCTGGTAATACTTGTCTAAACTTCACCGGAAACAGAGCAGAATTAAAAGGAGGTGCGATTTATTCACAGTCAGTTGGAGAACACGACCTGATTTCATCTAGTAGCTGTTTCATTCGATACAACAACTTAAGTGCTACTCCATGGGAGTGGACTTCAGAGTTCTACTTTAACGGTAACACTGCCAGTAACAGGAATAATTCTATCTACACAACATCCCTCCTGACATGTTTGTGGGGTGGGCCTTATGGCTCTACTGAACAAAGTGTGAATGAAACGTTTTGCTGGACTGATAAGTGGAACTATGCAAGTGGAGACTGTATAAGCGAAATAGCGACCTCTCCTGCTACGTTTAGTCGAAACAACTCCTATTACCTCTCTGTGATTCCCGGTAGACGAGAGGTTTTGCCTATCTTTGTGTATGATGACCGAGGAGCAAATGTTACAAATCAAACAGTTTTTATTGCAAGTACAATCAATGGCAGTATAGAGATCGATAGCAGTTCAGAGTATATTTCTAACAGTTTAATTGAACTTCATGGTGAGCCAACTACAAGAGCAGCCATTTCACTGGAAACTGTAGACCCACGTGTTTTGTATACAGAGCTTATTGTCGATGTACAGCAATGCCCACCTGGTATGATGCTGGGAGGACGTGGAAAGAATTCCGAATGCGAGTGTCAGGGAGACTATGCAGAACATATAAAGTGCTCTGATCCTGATTTTCAGTCTCGACTATTAAGAGGTGGGTGGATGGGATACTATACTTACAATGGTACACCAACACTAGTGGCTAGTGAGTGCCCGTACTGTGCTCTACTTGGTAAGGAGAGGTTTTTCTTGCTGCCACAAAATGTATCCGCTCTCAATGATAGCTTATGTGGGAAGATAAATCGAAGAGGTGTGCTGTGTGGTAAGTGTGAGAGTGGGTATGGACCTGTCGTAAATTCTGACTCCTATGAATGTAAAAATTGCAGCGGTAGTGAAGCAAAGTACAACTGGGCATTCTACCTGCTGACTGAATATCTTCCAATAACCATATTTTTCTTCATTTTAGTATTTTTCCACGTTAGTGTGACTACACCTTCAACTAATGGTTTCATCTTTTTCGCTCAAATACTTACCACAACACTGAAACTAGATGGAGATGGTGCAGTGCTACTTAATAACATCACATCTATACTCAAAGATATATACACAATTCCGTACGATATTTGGAATCTAAACTTTTTCCAACCCATAATGCCTAAGTTTTGCCTGAGTCCACACCTCAGTACACTCCAGATGTTGACTCTCGGCTATGTCACAGCTATCTACCCTCTCCTGCTAATTCTGATATTCTCTATTTTTGTTTGGTTGTATGAAGGAGGTGTGAAGCCTATTGTATGTCTGTGCAGACCAGTACATGAGTGCTTTGCTAAGCTTAAAATGAAATGGAATCTTAAATTTAAACGATCAATTATCGATGCATTTGCCACCTTTCTGCTCCTATCGTACACAAAGTTCACCTTGGTGTCTCTCATACTCCTAACTGGAACTCCCCTTTATGAAAATACTGGAAAATCGATTGCTATGGTTGTCTACTATGACGGCACCATTGACTACATGAGCAAACAACACATTCCATATGTCCTTGCTGCAATCTTTGTCCTAGTGACTTTTGTCGCCATTCCACCAGTGGTACTAATTCTGCCACCTCTTATTAGAAACCTGGAGAAGATTCTTGGCCGAAATATAAATGTATGTAAAATTCAACCTGGTGCAAAACTTCAGCAGATTCTGAATGCTTTTCAAGATGGTTACAAAGATGGAACTGAAGATGAATGCCATAACGAGAAAACCAAATACGATTTCAGATTCTTTGCTGGATTATACTTTGTGCTTCGAATTATTCTTTTTACTGTATATGCATTCACACCGAAATGGTTCATGCAGTACACCTTACAACAGTTCGTGTTCATAACAGCCTTTCTATTTTTCACCCTCTTTCAACCTTATAAGGAAGACTTCTACAATAAGCAGGATGCTTTCATTTTTGTTCTCCTCTCTGGTATCAACACCCTAGCCATGTACAACTACTACCTTACCAGCCTTGAAGCTAGTTTGTCAGTGTGGGCATTCACGTTCCAGTATATTTTTATCTTCTGCCCTATCATCTACATGGTCGGTTTCATGATTTGGCGATTTTGGCAAACCTACTGTAAGAGAGGAGGTGAAGTGGAAAATGAAGACGATTTCTTAGCATTTGCGGAACAGACTGGGCGATTACCTGGTGAAAATGGCCAGCAACAGCAACCTGCACATGGTAATGAAGCATCTGTACGGCTGCTTGAATATGACAGAGAGCAGAACTATGGAGCAATAAATTGATTTTGTAATAATACTTATTATGACTATGATACAGCACGCTGGATTAGTATGTAGCTACAATAATTGCGCATTAAATTGTATATAGAGCTGCATTGTAATTGTCCTTGTAATTACTTCAATTGAGTTTTGTTTAGCTAGATAGCGTGGTTGTGTGTGTATGCTTGGTATAATAATTGTTTGCATTTATCACATATTATATTGATTTACTTTTTAGTCCTCCTGTATAACTTCCAAATAGAATATTATGTAATTTTTTGTAAGCATTTTAAATGAGTGTATTTTTATATTTAGTATCATGCAGTGTCTTGTAGCGAAAGCTGTACAGTTCAAGGAAGTACATAATTTTGTGTTAAGAACTGTATCTCTGACCCTCCTTCATGTGCACATAAGCTGACAGCACATCGGCTATGGGAGCCTGAGTGAACTGGGATTGAAGGTCTAATCCGTCCAACCTTCCCCTCTATAATACCCATGAATACTGAAATAGGTAGGAAGTCTGGAAATGAGGGTAGTTAATATAATTGCATAGCTCCCAGTATTGAATATGTAGCTACTCACCAACTGCTTCTTTGATGGAGTTAGTGATCGCACTGCGTGTAGGTGATACAGCAGATACATAACTACCTGTAATAATTATAGCTGAGTCCCCCACACTACCATTATGTGATTAATTTTTGGGTGAGTATATCAACTTCAAATATAAGGTGTACATAATATGGCTCAGACATCCCTTCACATTTTCATGACATGAAAACATTAACGGATTTGTAATTGAATGTGACGTCATAATACCCGCATTAGAAGATTTCCTTCTTTTCGTTAGCATCCCGCCCTGCCCTTTATGGCTACCATGCTAATGTAATTGTGGACCCCCCTCCTTAGTAATAGAATTTCTCTATGATCCCACATGTGATCTCATTGTCTAGATCAATTGGCTTGATTTTGTCGCCTTTTATTGATTTCTTTGACAAACTAAGAACAAACTAAAAAAAATTCTCTTATGATCAAATCCTTCCACTCCTTTGTTGGAGGTATCAAAGAAAAAGAAGAGCATAACATGCAGCATTTTTCCAATATGTATTTGGATCATAAGCGCATATGCAGCATGTACATACAAAAAAATTGTTCCATTAAACTAGTATCAACTCAACTATAATCCTTCCCCGGCTACCACCATACTGCAAGGAGCAAAAGGTGGGTGGGAGTCTGGGATCAAAATTAATGTCAAATGTTTAACCTTGATCGTGCTCCAATGCCTGCTTCAGTAACTGGTACAATTTCAGAACATCGGCAAATGTATTGTACATTGGAACGGGTGCAACTCGCATAATATCTGGCTTACGAAGGTCACACTATAATCATTTTGTAGGGAGATGTGTGTGTGTGTTTGTGTGTGCGTGAGAGTGAATGTGTGTACATTGTACAGGTATGTGTACGAGTGTATATACACTGCCAAGTGTAAAGATTTATTGCTTATGAATTTATTCATAAGTTCAGTTTTGCAGCTCTAATTAGCAACTATACCTTTTATACTTGCACACAAACATGCTCTTAGAGCAAAAAACCTGCATGCTATAATCATCTATGACTGCCCTTATATGGGGCAAAATATGAAAAGTAGTAGAGAAGAACGTAATAGGGAAAAATGCACTACGGAAAAAATTAATTCTAATCTCAAAAAAAAATTAATTAAATACTTATCGACATCGTCAGATAAACAGTGATTACTAATCTCATCAGAGGAATGAAAAAGTAAATGGACTGGATTTGTCTGGTAAGCTTGTCCTTTGAGAACTGACCAATAAAGCTCAGTACTTAATGGGCCATGAGGTGATCATTTTCCTGAGCCTAATGCGCAAGCGTGACACATTCTTATGGACACGTGGGCGTAGTACTGAATGAGCTAGTGCAGTCCAAGATTTGGACAACCACACCAAAAAGAAGATACTTTCTATAGGTCCAAAGTCTGAAACATGCATGCATACTGTATATAAAAGCTGAGATATAATCGTCGCAAGAGAGGCGGCGTAATCAAGGGACTCAAGACGAGAACACTGCAGGATAGGCAGTATGATTGATCGGTTTCAATCAGTTCACGCTGCTTTTTCACTTGTCCATGGCAGCGACTACTCATTCTCAGGTATGTGAGAGAGTATACCGACTGGCAATTATACGGATGCTGTCTTTGAACTTGGCAGACAACGAATGAGAGATCTGGACAAGCCTATAACATAGTTTTACTAAAGAAGGCCTACTACAGCTCTCATGTTAGTACAGTTTGTGGAGCCTCTGCCATTAATGGACAGCACAATCAAGCAAGATATGCGCATGTGAGTTTTGAGCAATACAGCTTGTCTCTCCACTCTCCGGTACCAACCGTTGCTGATCCTTGAAAATATGTTGCAGATAGAAACAGCAATCTACCAAAGCCCAATTGCTTTTCACGGCTTCTCCAGCAGCATTGTTATTCATGGTTGAGGGCTAATTAGTTGTTATTTTCACAACAGGTTGGTTTGCAAACCGTCTCACCACACCCATGTCATGATTCAATTACATCCACTTGCTATACTTCACACTTCGCAGTGCAATTACCCTCGATATACATGAAAACAATTAGGCAATTATGAATATAAAGTTACATGTAACAAATTGAGACAAAAAAACAAGTTGAGAGTTTGAACATGTACTCCATAAAAATTATTAGACTATATTGCAGATAGATAGTAAATTTCAGTATGGTGACAAGCGCATTTTACTATAGGCAGAAAGCAACTGAGTATGCAAAGTATCAAAAACTGCTCCTTTCATATTGAGACTCACCGATACACCTCTCTTCTTGAGAAAGGTATGAACTCTTTCCATGGGGCAGGAGAAGCGGAGAGAGAGTTGACAGCCCCGCCTTGCTGGGTCACTGGTTGTGACCACCTCCACGTAATTACCTCCACCTGCACAAGGTTATGTAAGAAATCCTAATCCAGGTTACAATACATTACATGAATTATGCTTCCATATACTGTGTAGCACCTGATAATTGAGGGGAGTCTGTGTATGTATTTATGTTACCACTTACACTAATTGTGATGGAATAAAACAATAATGTTATAATAATTGAGGGTAACCACGCTCCCAAGTGTAAAGTTTTCGGGTGAGCAGAGAGACAAATGAATTTTCTTCTCTCTTCATGCAGGCCCTGGCTGTGCAGCTGCAGCTAGCTACTCAATGACTTTTCATGCATACATAATTATCACAGTAGCTACATGCACAGTGTTCCTGATTGAATTTCTTGAATTGTGGAGTCTTAGCAGGAATTACACTACATTACAGAAAATCCTTTAGTACGCTCGGGAGTGTATATTTCTTTCCTAGCTGCAAGCAAAAAGAAATTGGTTGGAAGCATGGATTGGTGCTAACACTGATAGACTTGTATTCATGCAGGCTACAAAGATAAACTTGTATTTCAATATAGCTACAAGACAGAGTATAGGGTGTATTAGTTAATACTACAGGGAGGTGCATTATTGAAATATCACACACTCTCTTGTGTTGCCTTCCTCTTGAGAGCTTTCCTCTTTGAGAGGTTTTCCTCCAACAGCAGCTCTAAGTAGCCTGTAAGTAGCCGTGACTTCTGGCACAGTGCAGCCATGGAAGTCTCACTGAAGACATTGAGGCTGGCTAGCAATGTCATAAATAGAAGAACAGGGGGGCTGGAGAGCTGAAACCCTGCAGCTCCAGGTTGGAGGTCCAGAACTGAGGGAGAGAGACAAAGGGGAAAAATGTCGGAAAAAGAGTATCACTTTGAGGTCTGCTGCAAATCATCAAAAAGGCAGCTACATGTACGTAGCCACATCACGAGGCTTGCAAGACTACCAGTGATATAATCCTGGTGTACGGCCTGAAAATGAGGCTAGGAATCGCTGGCGTAGTATTAGTGCAGGAAATAACCATTAATAAGCTACATGCTAGTTTATCACTAAAATGTAGAGGCGTCTGCCTACCCCCACTACCACCTAAAATTCACTGCATTTGAAATTTGCATGATATGTAAGCTTCGCCAATGTTAGCTATAGGTCTTCATTTAGCCATGCATCGCAAGTCCTTGTATTTAAAACCAACTCTCTTGTATACTTTTTTAAACGGCAGCTTATATACACGTACTGAAGTCAACCTTTGTCATCAGAAAAAGATGGCATAGCTGTGTGCACATAATCAGCTTCCCATTCACTCCTGTCTTTATTTTCAGGCCTCCACCCCATGCAGCTATTATTGTTTACAGCACAAAAGGTGTGGAAAAAGCTGCAGAGTGAAGCCTGGAAGAAACGGTGATAGAAACTTTAGAGAGCAGTCACTACCAATCGAGTACTCATGCATTACTGTGTTATGTAAGTAATCACAGACATGTATCACACATTTACACCAGTACCATTGTCCATAACAAATCTTGTTTCTCGATTGTGACCCCACCATCCCACCAATCTATGTATAAAGAGAAACAATACACATTTATATCCTGAGTGCAAAATATCTACTAATAAATTATGGATTATGTTAGCCTCAACCCCATGCCCGAACGTTTTTCGATTACTTTCCCTTCGTGCAACTGAATAAAGTGGGGGCCTGGGAACGAACTCAAGCCTAGGACTTTGCCATATGAGTATATCAATATTTTCACAAAAAGGCATACCTTGGTAGATTTGGATTGTGTGCATGCTTCTCATGTATGAAGAATCCAGCAATTCCTCCTGGACTACAACACATGTACTATAGGACCGAAGCAGAGGAGGAGTGTGGTCTAAGGTAAGGACACTCCCACATGGTATAAATGTGGGCTCAGTATACAATGATATATCACATACAAGCCTAACATGAAATGGATTGGCTCTGAAGGTGTTCACAAGATAATGATAATTTGAAAGTAGCTGAAAAGAACTGCATATATGACTGTGAGGGCAGTAGAGGAAACTAGTCAGTTCAAGGCTGATAAGATAACCTTGGCCCAGGCGAAGGAAGGGCCGAAAAGCAGAAGCCAAGAAACTAATATTCTACTGTTTTGCCTGACGTAATGAGTGCAATAAAAGATTTATTATAATATGACTTTGTTGGGCGCTATCAATTAAACTTTGAACTTTTGAACTTTGTACACATGCACAACTACCGATATCGTCCAATGACATTCTAGCAAGCTTCATCAGCTGGTGACCTCTAAGTTTCCAAGGCTCTCCTTTGGATGGAAGAAGGTGGTATACTGTACACAAGATGCTACTAGATCGCTTTCTGACTGGTGGAAATTGTGTATGTATTCAAAAGTAATACCGCGAAACAGCAAATAGTCAGCAAATAGACAGCAAAATGCCAAAGTGGACAAAAGAGCAACTGGAAGAGGCGGTTTAGAAGGTGAAAGCAAGGCAGACATCAATGAACAAGGCTACAAAGGTGTACGCTGTGAATACTTCTGCTTCTCTTCTTTTTGCCCAGAAAGTACCCAGATAGTCCAATCAGTAGTGTATGCCATGAAACTACTGATTTGAAAGCTGATTACAAATGTTCAATCAATGATCCATTTCACCTTGTAAGTGCACCAGCTAGCAAAGTCCACTTCCCAGTCATGGAGATGTAGCTCCACATTCCCCACAGCATGGGCTAGGTCAAACCCAACATAGCAGCCCTGTGGGAATTTACATTATGAGATAGAGAAATTGACACAGCTTACGTGGTCAGCATTGACACTATATACGTAGGTCTCTCATAGCCTCGTTTCCAGGTTCTAATCCCCAGCTTTTTTTGCACGCCTGTGAAGAAAAGCTGGGGATTGGAGTGTGGGAATGGGGCTAGGTCTCTCACACATAACAGAGCATAAAGAAACAGTATCCACAAACCATATGGCTAAAAAACGTAGCAGGAATTTAAATTGATGGATTGGTCTCCAGAACGTTGTGAATTGACTTTAATTTGGTAGTTAAGTTTTGTGAGCAGTAGGACATATTAAACCCAAATGCCCCACCCAGCTTGGTAAGTGCCGATGCTGTGTTGCAATAGCGCTGTAGAAAGCTGTGCTTGAGGACAAGGGAGAGTGGAGTCTTAGTCCATGCTGCATGAGACAGGGCCATAACCACCAGATTTGAAGTAGTCCGGTTGAATGTAGGCATTGCATAAGAAAGCACGCGAAGATGTGGAAACATAAAGCTTCGCGCACACCCAGCTGGTAAAATAATTAACAGAATTTGATTTGGTGGTGCACAGACCAATCCACCCAATTACATGCCGCTCCTGAATTTCCAGCCATATGGTATGTGATAGAAGGCGTATTAAACGTAATTATCTACCTTAATATGCCTAATAGTCTACGTAAATTATGATTAGGCTGTGAAATTATTGTCTATGGGATATGTAAGGGACCACAGTGTGAGTGTCTCTCACATTCAACTACACACTTCTCATCCAACAGAGCATCATTCACCATATCATATCATTTCCTTGATTACATACATATACACAATGGTTTGTACACTTTTGGAATTTGGAATTTTGCTTTGTACACTTTGGAAATGATTATCCGCAATTGTTATCTATACAATTGGTTTGCAGTATTCGAGAACATTAATGAACAGATGTTATATTCCTCTGTGTGAAGGTTATCGATCCTATCCCGCTGCTAGCAAGCATATTGTAATGCAGCACACCATTCAGATTCACAGAGCTCAAGTAGCTGTGGTAGGGTAGATTGCTATGAGAGCCCAGGCAAGACAGATAGCAGCTCTTGCTTGTAGATTGCTGGAGAAGTAGCGTAAGAACACCTGGTAAGCTACTACTATCTGTGTATGGTGAGTTTTGTTGTGTAGCCTCGCTGCCAGCCTATTGTTTTGTGCCAAAATGGTGCTAGGTTCAGGCTAGGTGGTTAATGGATATACTAGCAGTCCTTCATGCTTGCTAAGTTTGCTAGGAATGTTTATCAGTGTTTTAGAATCTCTATCTTGATGCTAGCTAGCCATTTCATACCATATCATGCTGTGATTACAAAAGCTGCAGCTTACCAGCTTAAATTTCTGGAAGCCTTCTACACACCTTGCATAGTATAAATTAGTTGTATCCCTACCAAGTGGGAAAGCCTTCATGAAGCCTTGAAAGTGCCTCAGGCTTGGCCTCGGCACTTCCTCAGCTTCCCGTGAAGTGGGGTATAACAGATCTTATATCCAACCTGCCAGGGATATATCCTATACTTATTTGATATGTCATAACCCAACCTTTTAGCGACCACTATGGGTTTATTATGTATCGCTGTTGCCAGTACCCAGTGACACTACCAGCAATTCCTTGTCCCTATTATCAGGCAATAAAAGTAGGCAGATATCTGGGAAGTACATACATGTATCAATAGTACCTTCTTGTGTGCTGCTTCTGTGATGGTCTGCATGTCAAAAAAATGGCCAGTAGCGTAGTGCACACCTGTAGTGCGTGAAAACACAAGGTACTAAATGTTGTATGAACACAGATGCATACACACTTGCCAAGACTGAAGTTTCATACACATAATTATGTTTGATTGTATTAGCATGTAGTTCAGCTGTAGCATAATTACAGGGGATAAGTCTATTATTACTCAAGTATTAGTAAACATAAACTTTTACACCTTCTCATTATTTCACTATTCTAAAGCACGTGTCGAGTGCTTCTTATGTTCTCTGTGCGCAGAAGTGTTAGCCTTGAACAATAGTATATGTCCATCTGCATGTAATACTAAATCTGGGCCGCAGATGAAGTCCTGTACTGGTTATACAGCTCCAGATGTAGTGTTGTGGGTAAGAATGCCTACCAAATGTTTCCTGTCCTTAAACTTAAGTCAAAATACATGCAGGTGGGTGGTCATTATTCATTATGGCTTATAATGAATATATGACTTTTTTTTCTATAGAAAAGAGTATCTGCATCAAAATGAAAGTGAACTGCTGTCCTTTGGTACTTATAGGTACATAACAAAAGCCATAAAAATACCACCAGACTGACTAAAAGAGCTAGTCTAGGGTCTGGGCACAAGGCTACCCAACCGGTTTGCTATATCACTGCCACGATCATGTGACAGTCATGTGCTACTTACCACTGAGGTAAACAACTGCAATGGAGTCTCCCTCCTCCTCAATCTGTCTGACAATATCCTCTGTGTACCAGACGTCTTCACCCTGGGGAGGGGAGGGGAGGGGAGGGGAGGGGGAAAAAGTGAATATAGGTGGCCCTTAATACCCATTTTGTGATAAATGTCACTTTTCTATCAGACCTTAAATGTATTAGAGTGTGTGCCATCCACGAAACATACACATTCAAGGCAAACATTATAGCAAAAAGGGTTTGGAGGTAATGGACCCACATATCAAAAATGATACTGAAAATGAAAATAAATTTCGTAGGTAAGGCACACATGTGTAGCTAGAAGCAAGGAAAAGTTGCCTCAGCTTCAAAGCTGTACGTTAAAATCCTTGATCACTAAGGCAATTAATGACTTTCCAAATTAGCTTTATACCACTGAACATGAATATGCCATTAGTTAGCCTCATTCCCAGGTCATGTTGACATGGTCTAGGAGTGAATCTAGTAAGGAGTAACTACAGATGACAAAATAATCAATCCTACTGTGTGTGTCATCAGCTTCAATATTGCACAGGACTTACTTTTCTCCGTGATGCAAAGATGACCGAAGTGGATGGATCATATCCATGCCAATGGACTTGAGATTGTATAGCATACTATAAGACAATTCAAAAAATACATAATAATAATTAACACAGAGTGAGAACAAATTCAGAGGAGCTACAGCTCACTATGCTTGTAGGAAAGGGCTGTTCATCTGTTAAAATCTTGTGCCTCTCTTTAGTTGGTCGGTAGAATGAAACCTGCGACGAGTAGGCAAAATAGGCTCTTCAACTCCACCCCAGTCCAATCAGGGGCTTCATACACATACCCAGGCCGTTTTTTATGCAGCCGTTTAAGGTGATTTCTTCCAGTGGCTGCAAAAAAACTTGGGAGGCCGGGATTTGAGGCTAGTTAAATAATTGCAAAAAATCTCCCAGGAAAAGAATATTAGGCAAGGTTCACAAATTCCAACCAAAATAGCCAAGAATAAACTAGGGCATTTTCACCCATCAAAGGCGATAGAGCCATAGAAGCCCGGGGTGCCATGGCCACTCCACTTTTTATGCCTTTTAAAAATAAAAAAACTGGTACTTTGTCCCCGTGTTTATTGCGTAGCACATACATCTACACTCCAAACTGGTGCCTTATACTAGACATATCATCCTATTAATTCTCTTCATTGTATTGCTTCTTCAACCCCTGTGTGGCAGAGAAAAGTTTGTTTGGCCGCTGTGCGGTCCCGGTGGATGCGGCCACTCCACCTCTGAGGAGCTCCTGCCCATATTCTACCCACTAGTGGAAGCAGTCAGTTGATCATTACACACTAACAACTGTGAAATAGTACACATTGTAGATTTGCATTTCAGAGAGCTAGACTAAGCGGAAGTATTGATAGTTGCCTAGCTCACATGACACCACTACTGACATGTTGACAAGGTGTAAACAGCACACACTGGAAACCAACCAGGCTGAGGTGAATGTTGACGGTGAGAGAGTTCATGGTGGCGACCTCGATGGGCCGAGCTCCTACCATCCTGGCGTGCTCTTCCAGGACATAGTCTTCAATGTGCAGCCAGGGACGCTGGCCAATGAAATGGCCATGTATACCCCTAAATGTGAAAACAATTGCAAGTATGTGACTACTGACAAGCTTTTAAACATCAGAAGAAAGTCCACATGAATATAAATAACCAAATGTATACTACATGTGTGTTCTAATTGTATATTAGTTGCTATGTACATGTACGTTCTCATGTGCGGATCATACATTTCCTACCTGCCCGCTCTCCCCTCATGAAAAAAAAATATGGTAAAACCGGAATGAGGAAAGCCAGGAGCCACTCAGACCAAAAAAGTACATAATTCAAAAGGTGGTGAAGTCAAAAAGTTAATGTCAAGAAGGTAAGGTGCTGGTGAGGTTTCCCTTTGAGTACATAGCTACATGTTCTGAAAAAATACACCATTACATATACTGCACTCAGATAACTATATATGGCCTCCTCACTGAGCTATTTACGTTCGGCCTAGGGACAAGGCTAACACCTAGGCCTCTCACAAGTGGGCTGAGACTACCCAACACTCAGGCTTACGTAGGTCTCACAAAAGAAAGTCTGGGAATGAGACTACCTAACACCCACACCTAAAACAAGGTGGGATTGAAACTTGCGAAGCCCTAAATCAAAGAGCCCTGTTCATGCTGAGGTATTGCAGTGCAGTACAATCTCGGGAGCACACCTAGCAACAGCATCATACATTAAACTGAATGTTTAGTTAGCGTTTGACACACTTTTTGGCCCATTTTTCCATCTCCTGGCCCACCAGTTCCTTGGCTTCTTTTGGCTGTAGACCAAGGCAGGTACTGTTGAGGTAGACACTCTCCTCGGAGGGATCTACATCTACAGGGTGGAGTAGGGAACTTCTTAAGGCCAGTAAGAGATCACAGAGGCTCAGAGCTCTTAGACCTTATATTCAGTTATATGTATGTTTGCCAGCAGGTGCTACGCACATAGACATTGCACGAATGGCTGACTCAATCACAGCATTTAAGTCCAGTGGTATACCCCTTCACTAATTAGAAATTAAGATGTATAATTATGTACAAAGACCTTTCCTAGCTCCCATACATTCCTTATAGCTTTATCATCAGTACAATCTCTTTCGGTTGCGAAGAAAATGAGATGCTGATACTATAGCTCCATGCCACATAGTAGTCTCATTCTCAGGCCAAATCCCCCCCCCCCCCCCCCCCCACGCACACACACAAAAGACTGCCCTGGTATCCACTGTTAGCGCATGCACATAATTTCCCAGAAATCTTGGAAAGTCGTGGACTACCGTGTTATATCCGTTTATAATGACATCACGTTCAGTTACAATCCATTAGCGTTTTCATGTTATGAAAGTGTAAAACGAAAAAAGCAGGCTTCATCACCTGCAGTGATGGTTTTCGCCAGGTGCATGCCTAGAGAGTTAATCGACAGTTCGAAATTTCCACTGAAAAGCTTAACGTACATCTGCAATTGAAATCAAGCAGCACACAGTTTACTGCCAGGAGAGAGGTGCTTCCAAATCTTTATGGTAAGACAGTTACCGTAATCATAGCGGATAGAAAATTACAGGTTCTTTTACTATGCTTGACTGGTTAGAAGCCATTTCAGTAGCAGAAAGTCTGGTTTTTAATTCTTGCGCTTACTATATTCATATACTATCTCCATACTACTCCTGGCCATGTGACTAAGACTGTTCACGGAACGATACATTTACTGACCCTGTTCTGTATATTTTCGCACTTATCTTGCACATGCGCGAACAGTGGATGCCAGGTCACCTTTCGTGGGTGGATGTGGCCTGGGAACGAGGCTAGCGACATAGACACCAGAGAGTTTACATGAGTCCTCAAAAGAAAGCATGCATTGTTAACACTATTCTATATACTTTAAACTTTGGCCTAACCTATTGATAAATTCTTTATAAAATATCACAAAACTACCATAGAAACTAAACTTACAAGTGAAGTCTAAGGGCACAATTATAACCAAAAAGCCACGTAACCCCAAGCTGTACCAACAACTACTACCTCTGAAGTTAAAATGAGATTCCACAGGCACGTGCATAAGTATGTTTGCGTAGTTCTACTGCACATCTTACAGCAGGTACAAAGTTATGATTGGTACTTTATGGCAATATACACATGAATGGACGTACCGTCCGCTCGTTCTTCTTTGTCCAGTAGCTCAGATATGAGGGGTATATGGAACTTGCTTCTCAGGTGGGCCAGCTGGTCCCTAGTATGGAAATATATGCAGCACTGCTAAGTATGGTGTGATGTACAGTTACCATATATAGCATTGGAGTCTTTAAAGTTGCTTTAGTAACAGGCTCAAAGGGAGCACTGTGATTGCATAGAGTTCACAATAATAATTTACAAGTACAGAACGAACAATGGGTTCTCTACATTGAATGGGCTCTCCATGGGAGAGAACATGCAGCGCTTGACTATATACAAAATTACTAGGGTTGACTGATCTGTCAAGTGTAATTACGGCGAGTGAGGCAGAGCAGACTGTGCACCAAAAGTACACTGTGGGCAAGCAGAGATGCGGATATATATATATATGTGGCAGTCCCGGGTAGAAAACGAACATTATTCCGTCGCGTATTTCAATCGCACCCACGCGTTCACTACGCTATAGCTCAGAACTTCCGTTAAGGGCGGGGCTCATACGTGCTGCGTAGAAGCCTCACATATTGATGCTACTACGTAGCGCGATGATGGATATCATGAGGGATACGGCGCTTTGAAACGCGTATGTGATCGAATTACGCGACGGAATAATGTTCGTTTTCTACCTGGGACTGCCACATATATATATATATGCAGATATTTTCAGAAGCTGTCATGAGAATACTAAGTAAACCCAGAACCATGGTGAAATGATCAGTTAACAGCTATGGAAGTTTAAGAGACACGTTCCATTGCTAATGTTTGAATACATGTGGAAAGAGTACTGGGTGTGTAAGACAGAAGTACACAACTAATTGATTGTAGCTACTGCATGTGTATGCTGTCCTCTCTGTATATGTTTGTGACTCAGTTGTACCTTTTAACTGAAATGTTTGATAAAAGCCACAGGTACAATAATTATAAAAAATTATGTGATTACAGGATATTCGTGAGCATGTATATACATGTAGTTACTCGTTTCTTCTAGATCTGTCTATAACTTTAAACTAAATGCAGCTTAAAATGGGTTATACAATTTCATTTTACAGAGCTTTCAATGACTCGGCAACTTGGTAGTACACTTCTAACTTAGCTATCTGAAGTTAAAATGAGATTCCACAGGCACGTGCATAAGTATGTTTGCGTAGTTCTACTGCACATCTTACAGCAGGTACCACTGTGCTCGCGGCTTAGTCTTACGAGCCAGCCCAATCATTTTCAGTATCAGCAATGCATGCCGATCGTTTTCAGTATCGGCATGCCGAAAGCGACTGTTGCTGCGGAATGGAAGTGGGCTGGCTCGCAAGATTACTTGCGGCTATATATAGAGAGAGTTTTATTGATGTCAGCATGTGTCACAGAAATGATGTCATTTATTACCATAAAATAAGCCAATGCATTTCTGCCCGAAGCCAAGGAGAGATAGAAGAGAAGATTAGGCTTATTGGGAATGTAAATATGTTTGTAATGAGTGAAAACGCACAATCCGTGGCACACATTGTAGTAACAGCAAGTGCAGCTGCTCTTCCTCCCGTGCACAACATTGACTTGGTGAGCTACTTGGTCCTGCAAACGAGCTTTGTAACCTTGAAATAATTGTGACCAGATTGGAGAAGAGGGACCATATCCCGCATTTTCAAATGTGTGCACTTCACAGACGCATATCTACGTAACAGTATCACGATCAAAATGAAACGTAGATATTTTCAGAAGCTGTCATGAGAATACTAAGTAAACCCAGAACCATGGTGAAATGATCAGTTAACAGCTATGGAAGTTTAAGAGACACGTTCCATTGCTAATGTTTGAATACATGGTGGAAAGAGTACTGGGTGTGTAAGACAATTTCTCAAAAATGGTGATGCTACCGAGGTGTGCCACAGGTACAATAATTATAAAAAATTATGTGATTACAGGATATTCGTGAGCATGTATATACATGTAGTTACTCGTTTCTTCTAGATCTGTCTATAACTTTAAACTAAATGCAGCTTAAAATGGGTTATACAATTTCATTTTACAGAGCTTTCAATGAAAGTGTTGACTCGGCAACTTGGTAGTATACTTCTAACTTAGCTATCGGAACTTTCCAAAACAGAATTATTAACGCTACCTGCCACTTTTTCGGCGTTTAGGCAACACAATGCTAAGATAGCTTGACATACGTTGGCCTAGTGAGCTCTTCCAGTAGCTTCCACTGTGCTCGCGGCTTAGTCTTACGAGCCAGCCCAATCATTTTCAGTATCAGCAATGCATGCCGATCGTTTTCAGTATCGGCATGCCGAAAGCGACTGTTGCTGCGGAATGGAAGTGGGCTGGCTCGCAAGATTACTTGCGGCTATATATAGAGAGAGTTTTATTGATGTCAGCATGTGTCACAGAAATGATGTCATTTATTACCATAAAATAAGCCAATGCATTTCTGCCCGAAGCCAAGGAGAGATAGAAGAGAAGATTAGGCTTATTGGGAATGTAAATATGTTTGTAATGAGTGAAAACGCACAATCCGTGGCACACATTGTAGTAACAGCAAGTGCAGCTGCTCTTCCTCCCGTGCACAACATTGACTTGGTGAGCTACTTGGTCCTGCAAACGAGCTTTGTAACCTTGAAATAATTGTGACCAGATTGGAGAAGAGGGACCATATCCCGCATTTTCAAATGTGTGCACTTCACAGACGCATATCTACGTAACAGTATCACGATCAAAATGAAACGTGGGTGTGGCCTGGGGATGAGACTAAGAAAAGATGCAATATCTTACCAGAACTCACCTACGATCTAGCTCTTCCACGAGCTTAGAGTCAGCGATACTGACCCCGAGTTGCGTGGCCAGCCCATGTCTCAAAAATGGTGATGCTACCGAGGTGTGTATCTCTGGAACGGAGAGAGTTGTAGACTTCTAGCGTGGGATTCCTTTAGTTTACCGATAGTACTTGTACTGTACCAAGAATCATCATGGCTTGCTAATGGTTGTCGAGATATGACAGCGTGAAAATTGGCAAAAATGCAGGATATGGTCTCTTAATATCCAGATCTACATTAAATTTATGAAGTAGCTATTAGTCCAGCAATCCAACGGTTAATATTTAGGGTTAGGTTGAGTTTACGGTTACGATTAGAATAGGGTTAAGGTTTACACTGAAAAAATAAAGTTAACCCAGCCAGGGTTATCTCAGTTGTAGCTTTATGTGCTAATTGAATACTCTACACATTGATTCAGTTGCATGCAACGACAAAAATAATTATGTGTAGTACCTATGTACGAGAAACGAGTCGGTAGTCATGGTCAATTTGTTGGAATGCATGTTTCTGGTGACAGCTGGTGACAAGGTAAACTACGGTGTAAGAGAATGTGCTAGGGAAATGGAGATTACACAGTTGTAATGCCTCCAAATCCCTAGCTCATACTCCCAGTCTGAGGGTGTACATTCCAACAAACCTCTCCCTCATTCTTACAATACTATATGCCATAAAACAAAACCAATAATGTCTTTGGTGGCAGATACACACAAAGTGATGCTGCAGCTGAGCTAACCATAGATTGAAAGTAACCATTTAATTTTTGCAGTGTATAGTTGGGTTAGGAGTAGCCTTGTATCCGGGAAGGAGGAATATTAATAATCTATGATTGTGTTGACAGCTTAGTTTACAGTGGGCGTGTCCGTTGTCATGGCAACCACATAGTTGTAAACAAACAATGCAAAACAATCTCAGCTTGTCACTAATTCTACAGTAATCCATTTTTTTTGCAGCAGTGCTTCCCAAGCTATGGTACGTCGGGCTGTTCAGCCACCTTAACAGTATTGAGTGTACTTGCTGAGGCCATATGTACGAATAGTATCTTCTGGCGGCTAACAACCGCTTGCCATACGCCAGACCATAGATTATAGAGTAGAAGCAATCGTTTCTGGATGGCCTGAGCCGTTAACAGCTAGTCTCGCGTGGCCAGACCCCTACGGAAGAGCTTGGTGTTGCACGGTCAGCAAATGGGAGGATAAATGCATGGGCTCTTGTACAGCACAACGGTAAATCAATGCCAGCAAAGGCTGTAATCAAAACACATTGTAAGATTATATTGAATCAGTTACTTAATATCCAGATCTACATTAAATTTATGAAGTAGCTATTAGTCCAGCAATCCAACGGTTAATATTTAGGGTTAGGTTGAGTTTACGGTTACGATTAGAATAGGGTTAAGGTTTACACTGAAAAAATAAAGTTAACCCAGCCAGGGTTATCTCAGTTGTAGCTTTATGTGCTAATTGAATACTCTACACATTGATTCAGTTGCATGCAACGACAAAAATAATTATGTGTAGTACCTATGTACGAGAAACGAGTCGGTAGTCATGGTCAATTTGTTGGAATGCATGTTTCTGGTGACAGCTGGTGACAAGGTAAACTACGGTGTAAGAGAATGTGCTAGGGAAATGGAGATTACACAGTTGTAATGCCTCCAAATCCCTAGCTCATACTCCCAGTCTGAGGGTGTACATTCCAACAAACCTCTCCCTCATTCTTACAATACTATATGCCATAAAACAAAACCAATAATGTCTTTGGTGGCAGATACACACAAAGTGATGCTGCAGCTGAGCTAACCATAGATTGAAAGTAACCATTTAATTTTTGCAGTGTATAGTTGGGTTAGGAGTAGCCTTGTATCCGGGAAGGAGGAATATTAATAATCTATGATTGTGTTGACAGCTTAGTTTACAGTGGGCGTGTCCGTTGTCATGGCAACCACATAGTTGTAAACAAACAATGCAAAACAATCTCAGCTTGTCACTAATTCTACAGTAATCCATTTTTTTTGCAGCAGTGCTTCCCAAGCTATGGTACGTCGGGCTGTCAGGCATCTCTTACAGTGACAGTGATGACGGTTCGTATTGCTTGCTGAGGCCATATGTACGAATAGTATCTTCTGGCGGCTAACAACCGCTTGCCATACGCCAGACCATAGATTATAGAGTAGAAGCAATCGTTTCTGGATGGCCTGAGCCGTTAACAGCTACATGAGCTGCACGCAGGATAATGGTATTAAAAATACACGCAGCACAGTACATGAGTACGGTTACTTTTAACGTACGTGTTTGTAGACCTTGCTTGTAAAACTATTTCTTGAGTTAAGATAGTGCAGTCCTGGGATAACTGTCCATATACGACTACGGCGATAGTAACCAATTAACTAGATAATAATTATTATACGCGTGGCCGGAAGTTGGAATAATGAATTTGCGCGATAATGAATTTGCGCGTCTTACACCTGCAGTTTTCATTTTGGGAGCTAAAAATTCTAATCCCCAAATTACTCAAATGACCATTTGACTCTATTACAGTAGCTACCTGGTAGCATGGTACTGAAAAGATGTGTGGTTTAATATCCAAATAATATTATTGTCCAGTGGCTCTCATTAAAAAGTATGGAGCAGAGCAGTGCAGTGTGAGTCATGCTTTTAACTGATCAACGGATTGTCAGTGTAGCATTTTGGCATGTGACAATGAGCTAGCTATCCATACTGGATAGCCATCTAAGGTATTACAGTCAGCAGAAAATCGTTCCTTTACAAAAGCTGCATAGTACAAAATGAAAATGATACGGCTGGGTATTGAAAGCCCAGTAAAATTTAGTTGCTATAGAGTTGTAACTAATATAGACAATGGATATAATATTATTGTCATTGGCAGCTGGTGTTGCAGCACTTTGACATGTGCCTAAATCCTCGTTATCAGTCATATGGCTGAAATGCATCGTTTCCTGTCAAAGCTGTGTACTACTGGCTACATGTGTATAGTAGATAGTCATGAGATTGTCATTGTAGTATTTTGGCATGTGAAATGAGCTATCCATACTATGCCATTGGATAGCTATTACAGTCAGCAGATAATCGTTCCTTTACAAAAGTAAAGCTGAATAGTACAAAATGATAATGATGCAACTCCATAAGACTGGGTATTGAAAGCTGTGCAGATAAGAGAAAAGAGGGTGTGGCCTTAGGGAGGGGCTACCAGGTCTCATTCTAATTCTGTCGCAGCATTAGACTAGTGCAGTCAAGGTTATACATAACTAAGTAAGTACAGAACGGGAGGAGACATATGTACCTTCTATTGGCCTCGTCGAATCAGAGATGATGTGATGTGGTATAGGTACACAGCTAACAATACTGATACTAAAAACAGGCCGAGTGTTTTTTTTTTATACATAAATCGTCCAACTGAAGGTTGTGCTCAAGGTCGAGGCTGTAAACAGTCTGTATCGAGAATAACAATGTCTCGATTCGATGACATGTGCTTACATCATGATACAGCACCGAGCAGGTAAATTTCCCTCAACCCCCCAACCCCACCCCCCCCACCTCAGCTGGCGTCTCCTGCGCGTGGGAATGGGCTATATCAACGGGTGGTAGTAAACTTGAGAGCAACAATACTTCGAATAAATGTGAGCATTGCAAATACAAAAAGTAGCTATAGGATACAAAAACACAGAGGAAAGGAAAGTTTTTGAACATGTTCACCAGCATATAATATATACATACATAGAAAAATAGAGTGGTCATTTTAACCCATATAAGGTTAACTCAGTTGCATGGCACCACAGAATGTACAGTTAAGTGCATATCAATAAGATCACTTTACTCAGGGAAACCCAGCTAGCCACATCATGTTTCTTTGGTGGGGGCTGCATGGGAAAGGTATGCGTTGTTAATTGGCATTTCTATCCTTTTGAAATTGGAGAAATATCCGTGGAAAGTGATCCACTTGTTTACACATTGTTTTGTAGCTATATATGCAGCAACTTTGTACCAACCTGTAACTATCCCCACCAAAGAAAAATGATATCTGGGTTTCCCTGCGTAAGTGATCTTATTGAACTGTGCATTCTCTGATGCTAATATTGCAACTGAGGTAACTCTATATGGATTAAAATGACCACTCTATTTTTGTAGTAATATATAATATCTGTTTACAGACCCATAACAATAATTATACATTTAAGCAAAACAAATAATAATGACATAAGTAAGTCTTCGTGTGTCTATTTGTTCTCTTTCAAAGCTCTTACTGGTTACTGCTCTTGAATTGCAGGTGCTTCCGCATTCATAAACTATAGAAACAGCTCGTTTGATGTTGGTGGATGGTACTGCCTCAATCAAGTTTGACAGGCAGAGTAGAGGGCACTCAAAGCTGTTGAGGATAGGTTCACCTGTTGGTAGCTCCAGCTGCTCCATTATGCGCACGAGGAAGTACGCCTGGTCTGTGCTAAAGCACAAAAGTAACTTTCCATACTGAACCTGAAAGTTTATGTGAAGTTCAGGTTAAAAATTTTATATCCAATTACCAGGCTAGTACCTACTCACAATTTGGTATACCGAGAATTTCAGTGAGGACTTTAATTTTTGCCAAATTAAATTCTCGCCAATAACAATGCATACCAGACACACACAATGTCATGTGAAATGGTACCTGTCATGTTGCTGTACATGAGAATTTGAAGAAAGAATGACGTATACTTCCGACTCCATGTATGTTTGGCAATTCCTCTCTCTCCAGGAAGCATATCGAACACACAAACAATGCAGTGAAGCTTTCTCTTGGAGCGGTAATAGCAAAGGCTGTTATGCCTCTACACAAATATAACAGCTACATGTACACGGCAGAAGAAGGGGCATGGATACAGAAGTATGCTGCTAAGAATGGTTCAACTAAGGCTACTTAAAGCTTCTTGATGGAAAGTTAGCAGTGCGGTTGTGTTTGCGATCAATGATTACATCATACACCAGCTTGCCAAATTGTAAATTTAATAATCACCAATATTAAAATATAGCTGTTTTCAACTATTTGCCAAATTTAATGCTCATCAAATTTCACACTACAGTACATACATATACAGTACGTATACACTGAAAGCACACTATTTTGTGATACTTGAAATCAGTTTCTAGGTATTTATACTATATACTTACGCCATTTGTGGGTGTTTGTCCTTCCACAAAGTCTCCTGTGTGCACCATGTCACTATGGCTAGGCCGGCTGTCCATCATGCACTGCTCCATACAGGTGGATCAGCTCATCTGGAGGGATGGTAAACTGTAGGGTGAAAGAGCTATCCAGGATGCCAATGGTGACCCCCATGAGATAGACTTTGGCCTCTTGAAAGGTGGGCATTCTTTTCACCTGGTTGTAGAAAGTGGAAAGGCAGTTTAAAAGTGTGTTAGTCTATATAGCCTGATACTTCTGTAAAAAAAATCGTTACCACACTAATATGTCAGTGGACGCCAATGCATAAGTCACCTTTATTGCAGAAGGCGAACAAGTCAGTTAACTAACCTGGTTTTGGATTGGGATTTAATCCTTATCCTCAGACTCAGACTCATGTTGAGACTCATCCTTGGACTCATCTTCGGATGCATAGCTATATTCAGACTCAGACTCATTTTCGGATTCAGACTCATGTTCAAATTCATTCTTTGTAGTCTGGAGGGGGAACATAACACAATTTTAAAGCCACAATAGATACATATGCAATTTTTCAGAGTGGGTACAGGAATACAAAAATATATGTCTGCTGCATTTCACAAAGTACTAGCTACTTGTGCTGTAACATAAACTATAAAAGGAACATGTCCAAGTGAATATAGACAGTATGGGCAGCTTTGAATATATAGCCCATAGCATTACACTTTCAGAAACTCACATGACCTTAATGAGACACGCATTGAACAGCTACACTGCAAAAGACTGTGGACTTACTCTTTAAAACAAGCCCACCTAGGTCATAGCTAGTGTTAGCCCCGCTTCTAAAGCAACACTCTGATAGAGGTATACATACACGCTTGAGTATTACCGAGTGCTCCAGTATCATATAAGGATTAGCAGGACAAACGACAAAGCATGGGCCTTGAAAGCACAATATATTAAGCCTGAACATGGTAGCTAATTGTCAATCCATCTCTCCAACAGTGCATGCAAAAGCAATAGTACATTACTTGTACTAACCACTCTCCATCTGATTCTGTCCCTCTCTTTCGTGTATGTCTTGTTCGTACTGACGAATGACTCATACTTCTCTGGGAGTGTCAATCTTGATAGCGTAGCATTATCCAACAGAGACTCAATCAGCATTAGGGTACCCTCAGGACCAATGGATTCATGATTCAGGATCAAATCTTTGAGGGATGTATTGTTCGTTAATTTTTCTGCAAACGCAGTAGCTCCCCTGGTACCGATAGGGGTCCCCGCTAAGCTGATATTTTGTAGTGTATTATTCTTTATTAAAGCCTTTGCCAACTCACTGGCCCCATCAGTGTCCACACTAAAGCAATCTAGTTTAAGAAGTTGAAGAGGATGGTGTTGAAGAACTGAAGCCAATGAAGTACAATTATGGTGAGAAAAGGGGAAGTGCAACATCCACAACTTTTCCAGTCTGGTGTTGTGCTGGAGTCCGGTAATGATCAGCTCCATTGCTTCAGGAGGGAGGTCATCGTTACCTGCACAAACAAGTGTCAAAAGATTTTGAGAGGATGATAGCAGTTCACCTAGTGCTTGACAGTCCTCCTCGCCAATCATCGTCAAACTAAATTTACGCAGCCTGTGAGCTAATTGGGACTTGAGCAGAGTAACAGCAGCCTTACTGCTAAAGGAATTTCCATCAACAGCTAAAATATCTAGAGTGGTATTATGCTGGAGTCCACTGACTAAGATCTCCATAGCAATTGGGGTTAGTCCGTTATTTCTAATATTAAGCCTCGCAAGCCTAGTAGATGATGACAACAATTCACTCAGCACTCGGCAGTCCTCCTCACCAATTCCAGTACTGCTTAATAACAGACTCTTTAGCTTCGGAACTACTCCTGACTTGAGAAATGTAACAGCACCCCCACTACCAAACAGGCTACCATCCAGCCATAAATGTTTTAGTGTGGTATTTTCTTGAAATCCACTGAATATTGATTGTATGGCTTCAGGAGTGAGGTCATTGTGGCCGACATTAAGGGTTTTAAGTCCGGAAGATGATGACAGCAATTTACCTAGAGCTATGCAGTCTTCTGCACCAATTCCAGTCCTCCACAAACGGAGTACTTTTAAGCCAAGTGCTACTGATGATTGAAGTAGTGTAACAGCACCTCCGTTTCCAAGGGGATTCAAATGCAAGTCTAATTTATTTAGTTTCAGCCGTTTTTGTACCTTTATTAGCTTGTTCAAGCCACTGCTTGTGATGTGGTTGTCCCTTACGTTCAGTCTTGAGATGTAGCCACTGTAAGATGGTGCACCTTCCAGTGCCCCTTGAACCAACAGTTCTATCTCTTCATCTTTGATACAGCAGTCTTGAAGGTGGAGCTCCCAAGGACAGTTGCTATGCGACACACAATATCCAAGCACAAAACAATTGAATGCTGTCAGCCTTTTGTAACGTACTTGTGGGTTAACTGTAGCCATTCCTATAGCTTTACAGATGCTACTGGCATGCTGACTTTCGAATATCCAGTGGAGACCGTCAAGTGTAATCTGTAGTTTACTGGTGGAGTCACTGGAATGGGAATTGGTAAGAAATGACCTAATGCTATCAGTGGGGTAGCCTTCAAACTTCTTTAGTCCAGCCAGAAACCGAAGAACTTCAATGAACAGATCATACATGGAAAGGTTGCAAACTTTATGACCATATTCCTGAAAACACTTAATCTGTCTCTCAATTGGTTGCTCTGACAGATGCCATGCTGCCATGTACTCTTGCAGCGTCAGATGGAAGAAGCTGAAAGAAACAGCAGTACCTTCATCCACATACAGCTCATTCACACTCTGCATTAACCCCAGGCCATCAAAGTCACTGGGAAGGTCCGGGAAAATAACTTGCTGACCATGCACAATTCCTTCATATGCTATTCTTCCTAACTGACACAACTGCTGAAACACATCAGGGGGTAGTTCACTAAAGTTGCGAAGCCTCCACAATTTCCTACCATGTACTGGGTGGTCATGTAAGTAGCGTAGGAGGAGGCTACGAACTAAAGAAGAATACAGATCGGACATGGTTTTTGGAATGAACTTATCTTTGCTGCTGTTGTTCTTGTACACCTCAGTCACAATAGCACAGTTAAGTGGCACATACATCATGCTTTGCATGTGAGGGTAGCATGATAGATAGTCTTTTAAGCCAGTGTGAAGGGAAGGATCGCCTTCAGAGGCTCTCTTTAAGTAGGATTGAACATTCTCCTGGGTAAATCCGATGATCTCGATGTGCTGAGATATATGATCCCTGCAGTTTGCCAAGAGATAGCTGCTAGCTGATGGCCGACTAGTGATCATGACAGTGGCCTCCGGTACTTCCAGGCCTCTTATGATTCTCATGAACAAAGAATCTTCCAGGCGCAGGCTGCTAGGCAACTCATCAAAACCATCCAGTAAGAGAAGCAGCCCCTCCCCTCTTCTCTCTGAAATCTCTTTGACTGCTGCTTCCCGAGTATCCTTGTCAGGGTGTCGAAACAGGTGCAAAATATCTTTTGCGTGCCTCACTCGGTTGTCTCGAAGCCTGAGCATTACGAGTACCTTGTAGTGTTGAAGGATCTTTCCTTTACCCCATTTTCGGCACAACTTCCAGGAAAATGTTGATTTCCCTATCCCAGGTGCTCCCTCGATCAGGATACACTTCGGATGAGACCCATCCTCTAGCTGGGCTATTTGATGGAATGTCATTGCTTGCTTCTTGCGAGTGATTTCATGAAGGTCACCATGTATTGTCGCCCGAGTAAATTTATCAGCTTCCTTTGGTGTAATGTCATCCTTCCTGATAAAAGTTAGCTCAATGTACTTTTTCACTTTAATTTGAGGTAGTTTGTCATACATTGGTAATTTTTGTTTTGTGTAGACGGACTTGAGGTAAAAAGCATACTTCTCAATCGCCGAGTTGCAGGGCTGGTGGAATATTGTCTGTTTTGAGCTATCATACATCAACATCTTTTTTGTTGGTGGTAGTTCTAAGTTACCAGATCTAGATTCATAATTTCCTGCTTCAGTTTGCCTAGCTGGTCCATGCTTACCAAGGGAGTGTTTGGTGGAAATGGGTTTGGAATGATCAATGGCTGAAGTGGAGGGCGGATAAAACATTGTCCCTTCCGAGCTAACGTTCTTTTCAGACTCAATACGTCCCACAGCAAATGACTGTTGAGTGGGATTGGATTTGGACTGCTGGGCACACAATGAAGCTATGGAGAGTGATGATAGAGTACAGTGATATAGGACTGTTGCTGAGTCTCATACATGCAATAATAGCCTCAGCCACCACACTCTCCCAAGAATGAGGAATCCTAATATTTTTTCATATGAGTAACATCAGGAGCCAATAACCCAAAGGGAAGGAGCATTAAACTTGTGTATGTATTCTGATTCCACCTGTTGTCGAATAGCACTTGCACAAAACTCCTTATATGGTAAGTGTTATGTAAGCGCTATAATTCACTCAGCACTAGTAGTGTAGCAAACCAGCCATGCATAACCACTAGGCATTCCATATATGGAATTTTCTTGTAGGTGCCAATCGACAACAGGTGGAATCACTAGTCTAACGCTCCTTCCCTTTGGATTATGGGCTCCTGGACACATTCAGGTAGACTCTGAAGGACTTAATTTTGCATAGGCATATTTTACTATGTTCGTGATTAATACGTGACCACGAAATTTAATACTTGCAAATTATGGTGTTAAGTATCTACACTATGTAGCACGGGACCCTGAATAGTTCTTTAAATTCCTGTACATTCATACTTGGCTAAATGCGTTTGTGATATGCGCTCAAATAGGCAGATACTGTAAACGTTGACACAGATGGGGGAGGTGGGCACTAAATATGTGGTGGACATTTATTAACTCTTTACCAACCAATGACGGCAAATGCCGTCATGACCCTTAGCTAACATGCAGTACCTATACACTGCTAAAAAGGAAAGGTTATTTTAACAATGGATTGGTTACTGGAGTTGCATCATTATGATAATCATTTTGTACTATAGTACAGCTTTTGTAAAGGAATAATTTTCTGCTGACTGTAATACCTTACATGGCTATCCAATGGCATAGTATAGATAGCTCATGGTCTCATGCCAGAGTGCTACAGTAACAATCTGTTGATCAGTTGAAAGCATGACTCTGTACTACACAGATGTAGCCAGTATAGTACACAGCTTTGACAGGAAACAATTCATTTCCGCCATATGACTCTGATAACGTGGATTAGTTAATATATGGACAGGCACATGTCAAAGCGCTTCAACACCAGCTGTCAATGACAATAATATCCATTGTCTATATTAGTTGCAACTCTAGTAACCAAATGTTTGGTTAAAATAACCATTAGGATTTTACTGTGTAACTGCTTTTGCACTGGCAGAACAGGTAAGCTTTTAAAACACCATGATTGGTGTTGGGTGGGCCTCAAAACACCTGTATAGACCCTTGGTGCAATACCTCACCAGATTGAGAGCGGATATCAAATTATGATCCATGAATAAGAAGACTACCAAGGTTACTAGTGCTGATTGCTTCAGTTTGTTTGCTCAACTGCCATTCTGCAATAGTGGCAACGCAATCACACCCTTGACACACAAACTGATACAGTCTGACATCAGCCTCATTCCCAGGCCTACATGTGCATTTCAAACAGCTGTGGGTGCCTGGTACATTGTCTCACGTGCGTGACACATAGGGTAGAAGGGTGCAGCTAGAGTTCTCAGACAACGAAGGAAGGCAGCAAATCTATACTTCTTGCAGCTACTCTTTGGAGGCTGTTTGTACCACAGACCAAGTGCTGAAACAATGTCACAAGCAAAAGGTAGAAAAGTGCAACCGTCTTTCGAGTGGTCCTTGCCCACTTTTTTTGTACACATACCAGGGGATTGCAGAGCATTATGGGGCAAGTGTGAGCGAGGTAACTGCATGGCAGTATGTACTTATGAAAGTACTCGTTAGCAGGGAATTTCAAAAGTAAATATGCCGCAATATGATCGCATTAAAATACGTTAAAATATATGAGCACAGAAATCACTAGTGTGAGGTTTGTTCACATTCATCCAATTATGTAAGTTGAGGTTCAGGTAGGTTGTTAAAAATGGTGTATTGGAAAGCTTCTTAGCTTTCTTATCAATGGATTGTGTGCCTCTACTGCCTATATACACCGTAATTGTGAGGTAGAGACCTTGTACTGTTAAACAAAGCCCCACATTTTCGCTTGAGCTGTTACTCTGTCTCGAGGGCTCAGTAATTTTCACCGCCTATCGGCTAAAACGATATTATACAGAACATTGTCCATCATTTCCGCGGCGGAAGGTAAAATGGCTCCAAATAGCATATCAATGTATTTCTACAAGTCTGAGCTATTTTATTATGGTTTGCTATTTGGTACCAAAAAGCATACGAAAGCTTCAGGACTAAGCTTAAGATTGGTTTTGTTTTATGCCCTATACTATTGTAAGAATGAGGGAGAGGTTTGTTGGACTGTACACCCTCAGACTGGGAGTATGAGCTAGGGATTTGGAGGAATTATAACTGTGTAATCTCCATTTCCCCTGTCACCAGAAATATGCATTCCAACATGACTACCAACATGTTTCTCGGACATAGGTACTACACATAATTATTAGCTATCTGGGAGTAATGCCTTTAGGCTTGAATAATTATTTTCAGACATAGAAAGGGTGTGTAAATTGTATGCCCTTGATGAGGTGGAGAACGAGTTCCATTTTGTGATACAGTGTCCAAGTCTAAGCAAACCCAGAACTTTAGGGAAATTTAAATTTAGCTAAAAGCTGGCTTATCATTCAAGTTTGCTAGGAATCGTAAAGTGAATTATCTGAAGAAAAGTAGATTTAAAGGTTAGCCAGGCAAGAGTTGACATCTGAAGAGGAAAGAATAGAACACCAAAAACTAGACAAGACAAATTTATTAGTAAGTGAAAAATCATATAAATGTGTTGCTCTGTATACAATTTTAGGTGTGAAGTTGAAATTTGAAGCATCCAGAGCCTAAACATTGCACCTTCCGGTAATTACCGAGAATTGCCTCGTAGTTCTGCCTCACTTCGCCTTCATTTTTCATTATCATGAAATAAGTCACAAAGATGCTACTACGCATTTGCGACAATGGGTTGGGTTTCAGTCCAACAGATCAGACTTTGGGGTCACTTCTTTGTAAAAGTTAAGTGTCCAGAAATCCCCCTCATAACACCCGTCTCCAGCTACAGTAATCGCCATACTCGACTGAAAAGTGAGACCACGGCTAAACACGACATACTATATTGATGTTACGTTTTGACACCACAGCGTTTATAGTATGTTGCGTTTATTACAAGGCGTTAAGTAAATGCCTTATAATAAACGCCTTACTGCAGCGATTATTGTACACAAAGCTTTCCTTGCTGCCTACATGGATGCCAAGTAGAGAAATTTGTACATTTCTAGCCATGCTAACATGGTACATACATTTCAACAATGATAACGTCACGACCTTAACGTCATAATAACATTATCTTCAGCAAAATAGTTTGGAAACGCCCCCTTACCTGGGTAAAACAAAATGATCGACTTGTCCAGATCTCTTCATGCGCCAGAAGTATAGAAGCGGTATTCATGTAGCTGGTCGGGACAATACATGCCATGCTTCCCTGGGTGGCTCCAGGCTGAAAGCGTGTGTAAGAAGCTTGTAACGGTAGCGGACTAACCGCTAACATTCTGTTAGCAAGATTTCCACCAAAAAACGGTGGGCCTCAGCGGGGCTCAGTCGATTTTCTGGAACCTTTCTACTGGTACTGATGTCTCAGTGCTTCAAGCAGCTCTTGCAGTGCTTTGCTTGGGCAGCAGAGAGATTCATAATCTCTATGGCGATTACTGTACTTAAGTGACGTACCTCCTCTGGTATGCGTCTCAAATTACTAAAATATATTCATTCATTTATGTACACCAATCCCTACACTGCAAAAATACTTGCCTTGCGCCAAGGTAGTCTCGTTACGTGCCCAGCCGTAAATTTCTGCTCCGATGGAGGGCAAAAAGTTGGCTGGGAACGAGACTAGCACCAAGGTGCACGGCAATGTCATGTGAACCAAAAAAAAATCAGATAGCTAGGACGAGTAGACGGGCACTTACAGTATACTGCCTCCAGCTTCGCAGCCACCTCCACCGTAGGCAACTCTTTCTTCAATATTTCTATGAACTCGTGGAGCTTGGCCGGGTTCGTTGCAATCTGGCCTCTCACTAACGCGAGAAGTTTCATTGTCTTCTGGCTAACTGTAATCCCCAAAACAGATATTTCTTCAAGTACACTCCAACCGACGATCCCCGTAGATATGAGTTGGCTGGCTAGGCGGTGAGGGTCCTGGATAACTTCCACCAACTCCGCGTAGACCAGACGAAGTGCCTCGACGGCTAGTCCCTGGGTTGCAGCCATTAGCAGAGTAGTCGAGCGAAGCGTGGATGGATACGAACAATCTTTCTATAAGCTACGGCGTTAAACCGCTTCTCAAACATCCTAGTGTATTAGCTAGTGTACTATCAGGATCGCGGATAAGAGCGGTTGCAATATATGTAACCAAGGATACTTGATACTAAGTTAACAAAAACAGGACATAACAAAAAACACGTGACTAGCAGAGCCAAGACATAATAACGTATTTTAAGGAAATTCACTGCCGACTTCCACCCCATTCCGCGATGTGATTGGGAAAATTTTGTCATACTGGATTCTATCGTGCTGAGGAAATTTTGTCGCTCAGTACCCCAGCTTAAACACCCCAAACTGGCCAAATGTATAATTATTAGCTGCTATTCATGATCCATGCTTTCATTACAGAAGAGCATGAAAAATGCATAAATGCAGTGAAGGTGGCAAACATGCACAAAAACAAGGATCCTTGCTACTCAATGACTTGCTGGATATACGAATGCGGTTAGCAGTACCACTCTTCTCATCAATGGTAATGAACCATTTTGCTACCAAGTTGCTGTCATTATGAACTTATTGCCCCTTGGTGTTTCTGAGAGAGGATACAGCTAGTAACCGAATTTTCTGCCACACCATGTACCATAAACATCAATACACAACTCTGCATGACTGATTATAGGCAGTCACAAAATTATTAAGCTGGGGTATAGAATAAGAGATGAGTTGAGTTCCTAGACAGCAGGTAGCACAAATAGTTTGTGACAACGTCAAGTGTAGGCTTTTCTTGGGTTCCATTGAAGATGTTGGGGATCGTTCCTTCGCTCTACTTCTATAGGTATATAAGAGAGAGAGATCAGAAGACAAGCTAACTCAGCGACTGTTGTAGAGTAGTAAATAAATAGTAGGGGTGATGCCCCCCAAATTTAATTGTAATCACACATCTAGCTATGTGCCTATGATATGTAGGCCCAGACCAAGCTATATGTAGTAGGGCCAACTGTTGGCCTAGCGCAAAACGTGTAAGCATGCAGGTGCTCTGAGATCACTTCTCAGGCCATTCTGAGCTAAAAACTAGAGCCAGACTCGGTCAAGTGTGTGCAATACTGGAATGCTATAAAAAAAAACTCAGTACAATATAGGAGGGGTACAATCCAATGGTTGGTGAGGGAATAGGGGAGCTCTGGCAATAGATTAGTGAAGCACGTACGTATACATGCATGTACATGTGCACCCTCACGTATAATATCCAAGCAAGGGCTGAGTCAAAAAAATTTCGCGATCACTAAAACGTGCAGTAGGGCCAAGCCCTACAGTCCTACAACTTGTGCCAGCCCTGACATGCACATACATTTTTACATTTTTACAAACCAGGGATTGAGTTATAAACAACCAGATATTGAGCTATTGGGAGAAGCATGAGCAAGCCCCACACTAGTGAATTGGTAGAACAATTTTGCTATATACCTGTACATAGCGAGTTAGAAGTCATAGTAGCCTAGAGTCTGGTTTCTATGGCAGTCGCTAATAGCTACATGTAGCTACCTAGCAGATTCCAAAGCATGAATAAGATAATAATAAACATGTGAAACATACTTAGCTAGCCTACTGCATATACACACTGAATAACTTCAGTAGTTTCATTACCTCTTATGACTATCCTGCCAGGTCTTTTCACCTCACACACACCTATCACAATGACCTACATACATGTATACGTACAACAAAACCAATCTGTAGCCAATTATGTGCTAGCCTGGGGCTGAGAAGAATGCTATAATATTATATTAACTCCTGACTGCCAAATAATTATATGTTCTTTGGATATTAAGGAAGGACGGACCTTTCATGTTATTTGCGGCAGTGTCTAGGGAGTTTAGATGGTCTCCAAACCTATCAGCTCCAAAAGAGGGGAGAGGAGGGGAGAAAACAAGGCTAGACTTTGCTGAGCACAATGTAAAATGTCTCCTCAATGTTCACCATTAGCTATTGCCTCCATTTGCAGGCCTAAAAATTGGCCCTCATATGCACTCACACAGTGGCCAGATCAGTGGATGTACACGTGCTCAATCAAGCTCACCCATCAATGATTACAAGCATCTTACTACTACTGTATGGGATGAGTGGGCTCTTACCAGACCTGGGGACATGAGTAGAGCAGACTGAGTACAGCTTTTGTCCAGCTGTGAGACTGGATGACTAAAGCTAATTATCCCAATATGCTGCATTGCGAGAGATGAATACCATGAACCCTGAACCTAATTTGTCCAGAGTAGCACTGAATAATACTACTACCATTGAATGAATACTGCCTAATACACACACACACACACACACACACACACACACACACACACACACACACACACACACACACACAACTACCTGTACAGCTCTGTGTGCATGCTTACAAAACAAAACCAGGGGAATTCAAACTGGGTGTGTAACCTATAAAAGTTACCAGGTTGAGTTCCCTGCACAGATCCTTCCCACAAGAGAAATGAGAAAATACATGTACAATAACAACAGCAAAAGGCAAGGACCGGTGGCTCTCTCATTCTTTTTCTCACATGTAGCTAAGTGTGTGGGAGGGAACCTTGGGGTGTAGATAGCACAATGCCATGTCTGTGACGTTGGCACTCAGTTCTCTGGGTAGGACACTGCATGGGAATGGAGAAGGATTTTTCTCACTGCAAAAATCAGTTCCATGTGGCTATGAGATGAAATCTGGATGCAGATATCCAGGTACAAGGTTAGTCACATGCAGCTATCTGTACAGTTGGCTGCATGGCCTTCATAACCTCATTCCCAGGCCTTCCCCTGCGAAGTGAGTGAGCTTTTCCTCACTTGCTTTATTCAGCCTCTTCCAGCACCAAAATGCCATAAACTTCAAGTTAGGGTCATAAATAAGTGTGTTTAACTACTGTCCGTTTGGTTTATATGTCCACATCAGTTAGCTATGGTTTAGCTACAGGTGGTGAGACTATGACTACTTAGCCTTGTATCCAGGCTCCACCTCACATGTGCATTATGTAACCGAGCGAGGGAAAAGCGGGAGAGCCTGGTACAATATGAGCACGTGCTGCATTTAGGGAGAATCCAATTTGAATTACCGCCACTAAATGGAGCAACTTGCGCACACGTGCGTGTCGCGTGTAGCAGTTTGGTGAATATGTCAGAGTAGGCGTGACCCAGAAGTCATGTGATTTCTTGCCCCAACAATGTTCAATGATGCTACGTTATCATGTGAATAAATTTAACCCTTACTATTAGCATAAGTACAAGCGAAACGGCAAAGAAAGACGACGCACATATATCAATAATGGCGGAACTGGACTGTGCAAATAAATTCACTTGAGCTTTCCATTGGCGAAATAACTGCTCATCCTCTCAGTCACTGGTGGTGAGGTGGAGGCAGTGATGGGTATATATCAGCTAGCTCCAGAAATAGCTGCAGTAGGTATTTGAATTGGCAACTCGGTCTGCAGGGTCTAGTAACTCTGATTCCAGGTCCCAAATCGGAACTGAAAGAGCGGTCTTTCACCCAATTTTAGGGGCTGGGGCTCAAGCATCATGCGACGCGCAAACGGTTTGAAATGGGCGGGACTAGTTGTCGATCGAGTGGCTGTTCCTCTAAATTACATGTATAGATATCATGTCTCTATCGTGCATGCAAGTCAGCCATTCCTTCCTCCTGAATGGTTTGAGGTTCCTAGCTATACGTCTGTGCAGATGTGAGTCGTGCATATGTAACAAAGTGCATGAATGTCTAAGGTGCATGGACAAGCAGGGGAGCACAATCTAGTCTTGTGCAGGGTCTGGCGTGCAACACTAGAGCATGATCTCGGGTGGATATAATGAATTCTATGCATGTACACATTATGTAACTTGCCGTACGTTGAGGCATTACCATTTTGAGACTACATGTGGTTTACTTGCTTTTCTTTGATTCATAGCTATCTGAATTACAGGAGGCTGAAATCATGCATGATTGCAATGGGCCCAGAATGGTGAACAAGATTAATATCGAAGTGATTTTATTATAGAATTCAAGTGTACACTGAAGCAGTGAAAGCCATCGCCACCTCACATGTGCTCTCGTTAACGCCGAACAAAGCAGGTGCTGAGTGTCAGTAGGACTAACAGTATTGGCACATTGAGTACAGAACTATTTAAATCTCCCAAATCTAAACAATGCATGCTAAACGTGTGTACTTGTAGAATTGATACACAATATCATACTGAAATTGGTTGACACAGATAATTTACTGGAATACTAGTCATTACTTGGCTAGCCTTTCCCCTCCCTTGCTTCACTCACCGAGTGGGGAAGCCTGGGAACGAGGCTAAGCCCATGAGCAATAGCTACTGGATCAGTTACTTACTCAGCTGTTGGGTAGACTGAAAATGCTTGGAGTGACTGCATGAGTAACAACCCATGGACCAGTACTTCAGGTGTGGGCTGGCAGCAAGTCTCCAGGAGCCACTTGGAGTGCTAGCTGAAGTGGTGTCATGGGCGGCAAATTCTGGTGTGTGTGTGTGTGTATGTCTGTGTGTGTGTGTGTGTGTGTGTGTGTGTGTGTGTATGTCTGTGTGTGTGTGTGTGTGTGTGTGTGTGTGTGCATAACAACCAACCAACCATGCAGGTTCACTATCAGCAATGAGATCATTTATTTAGATGAAGAGACAAAAATTCCTGTCTGAGCAGCAGAAAATAGTCTCCAAACAATGTAGAACCGTGCAATGTACAACTTGCACAAAGTAGTTTTGCAGCTGGGGAAGACTCACAGTTCACTCGTACAGACCAGATCCACGCTAAGTGCCAATCCTACTGGGATATCTGATGCCTTACTCCTCCCCCTATTGGGAGTCATGTGACCGTCACGGCAGTAAAATAACAGGACAGGACAGGGGTGTACATGGTTGTGTGAATGCCATTCAAAACCATACAACTAAGCGTCATGGGCCATATTCCTCTCTTATAAATATATCACTGTACTCTCAGAAACATACCACTCTAATTAAAGCGTGAAGAGGTGGCTGTATTCTATTACTCTCCCATGGAGCGCCATTTGCAGTAAGCAATATGTGGCACATTAGAGCGGGTACAGCATACCTCAGTTAAACATCACAATACGCTCGACCCAAAGCAGCACTCACATGACCTACCTGAGAGAGCTAACTTCTCTCTTGAGTATTCACAGCATCTCTCTTAACCATGATGTCCTCAATTAAGTTTGCAGTCCTCATTAAGTTTGCAGTCCTCATTACGTTTGCTGAAGCTGTGCTGCAGTGTTTCAATCTCCACCACCAGGATGTCACTCTCTAGATCTGGAGACCCAACTTTCCCTGGGGCACTGACAAGTGGGATGTACACTGTTCCACACAACCACTGTAGTGAAGAGGAATGAAGTGAAGATTAATTTGGACTACACTGTATCTGAAATTGAAGATTGGGGCCTTGGTTGGCTTTGGTGGTACAGTGAGGCTTCTATAAGCCAAAGGAGATTTCTGCATAGTTTTGATGGCCAAATTCGGTATAGTGACTTTCACTTGTAGGTCATGTACCGTAGTAAATTTTGATATTTGCCGTGAATTCACTATGAATGTGAATGCTGGTATAATAATATACTTAACAGAGAAGACATGACCTCATTAAGTGCCCATGGGCATTAAGTGTCAGTATTAAAGCATAATGTACATTACCAAACTGGTAAGTCAAAGATCGAGAGTGAGACATCGAAGGTCAAGAGTGGGTCAAAGTGAGACATCGAAGGTTGAGAGTGAGATGTCGAAGGTTGAGAGTGAGACGTCATTTGTGGATGCTTTCGCTGTTGTCTTCGGGCTCAGTTCTATAAGTTCACAGCATCACGTAATAATATCATGATAATATTATGCAGATCAAACGTTTTAAGCCAGTACAAGTTTGGTATCTGTATACAGGCATACATAGCGCATGTGTGAAAATAATGCATGTTGGGGCTGACAATTTAAGTTGTAGTAACTGCTAATGAACTTACTAAAAAAAGCACCTATTGTGTTTTCAAATACACTGAATAGCTAATAAGATTTTTTACAGACAAATGCAAAATTTGATGTAATAAGTGTAGACAAGCCAGCCCCATCTGGCTGTAATATTATGAAATACTAGGAAATGAGACTCTAGAAAGTATTGAAAATTACCAGTTTGAAAAATTCTATTTTTGATGTATAAATAGTGAGAGCACCTAAAATAACAGACTTCTTTTCTTGCATACTCTAATATGCATACATAAATCTTTAATTTACGTCCTTGGGAGTGTCTGGCCTGCACATGTTATTGCTCATTTTAAGTGGGATTACAAATTTAATACACTTTACCTTGTTTTCAGTCATCACTCCCAGTTTTGGTTGCTTGCAGAATCAGAGAAGCTAATTCCCAGTCTCCACCTTACAGCAGCTAGTGTGGCATTGTCAAATTTGCACTCACCCAACTCTTTCCCTACTCCAAATTCATCATTATAGGCCACCATAAATTCTTGGAAGGAAACAGAAGAGTGATTGCTGCAAACACAAAAAGATATACAATTGCACAAATGATCGTAGTTCTCATTGACCATACAAAGACAAATATTACCTACACTAAACTGCACAGTAACTTGACCATTTTTCTAGCAACAAAAGTTGTATTCGTCACTTTCACAACTGGCTGCATTACTGAAGCCTAGTGCATGCGTATTTCCAAATTGGGAATAGTTGTAGTACAGATGGCAATGCTGATATCACAGGATTACTTTAGGAACCAGTTTTACACCATTGAGCATCTACAGCTTAACCTCACACAAATGGTACGAGACCCACAGTCACAGCATTCTGCCATGGGAGGTACATGCAAGGACTTCCACGGCATCGTTGGGAAGGGAAGAAACAAAACTGGGACAATGTTCAGCTAACAATACGGACACCTTATGCACGGTCTTTTTCTCCACACCCGGACATGCCTTCTCCACAAACTTCGCTTGTTGGGATTCGGTCAATGAGCTGGGAAGGGAGTTGAGGCACGTACCAACAAAGTATATAGTGTTCCACCCATAGAGATGTAGAGATCGCCCATGCATGCATATATGAAATTTTGTTCTTCACATGAACTGATATTGATGAGATATACATACAGCAAAATGAACATTGCTGGAGTCGGCGTTTTTTCACGTGATTATAAATGTGTCAGGCATGGTAGCTACTGTGGATAACGAGTGACCTTCCAGTTCTGGGCACTCACTGGAACAAGGCAGCGCAGTTCTTTCATGAATTTTATGTACCACCATAGCCTGTTCCAAGGCTGCCTGGTGCCAGTGGAAACAAGCTGGAAGCCCTATGGACCAATCCCATCAAACCAGGGCAGAATACCTTGACAGCCTAATATATGCTTAGAGAATTTGATGATACCATATAGCTATGTCTTTGATATGAATTCATGGTCCATAAACAATTAGTGGTGTAACATAATGAGGCATTGGTCAACAGGAATTAAAATATTTGAGGTTGCACTTGCAGCTCATGTAGTCTGAACTGGGTCAAAACAACCCAAAAGCTTTTGCAGTATGAATGTGATGAATGTTAGAAGTCAAGCACAGACCATTGTGAACTAGTGTAGCTTTGGTAGGTAGTTGCAACTCGAGTAACTCCAGCTGGGTTAATCAGTTTTTGCAGTGCAGGTATACATGTGTACACTATATAATTGGGTCTTGCCTGCCCTGGTCTGGTACTTGCCATAGAATACACCTTGAGTAGTGGCATGGCATCGGGATCCACTGCAGAGTGCTAAACATACAGACTACCATTGTAGCTACTCTACGGCTTGTGGGCAGAGTTGAAAAATTTGTCAGAGCATGTCAACAAAGCTAATTAGTCACTCCTGGTTAAACAGAAGATCAAATGTCACTGATTAGCCAGCATCATGACTGATGTCACCACACTGATGTTGGCAGCTCTGATCATATCACTGAGAGATCAACAATGCCCATGTAGTGCTATTGCTATGGCAACCTGTTGCAATTCCCAATCTGGGAGCTCAGAACTAACAGATTAGTTTTGCCTCGTAGCCACGCCACACCCCAACAAAAACATTTGTCATGGGAGTATGGCCTGGGTAGCTGAGATTAGGTGTACTAAGGAAATAGAGCATAAATCCATGAAATTGTACAATAATTTCACTAATGATTTCCCTCAGTAGTTCCTACTGATTTGTCATTGTGTCTATTGTGTGCATATAATAAAGTCCCCAGTGGGGAATTGTGCTGTATCTACTTCCAGAGAGCTCATTCATAAGCTGAGCTGAGCTATGCAAAGTAGGCAGCCAAGTAAGCAGTAGTCCATTCCAGTAGCCCATTCCAGTAGTCCAGTAGTCCTCCATTCTAGTCCCACACATACGAGAAGGCTATTTAGGTCACAGTCCAATAGCAGTGGCAAGAACCCAATTATTTGGTCATCTTGAGATTGTGGACAAGAAGACTATTGTTAAGTTTTGAGAACAACAGTGAGCAGTATTTTGGAGATACTGAAAGTCACTGATAGAAGATACCAAGTAAGAGTACGTAATTTTAGTTCATTTTAATGGTATAGGAAGCCTCATATGACACACACCACATGGCATTCCAGATAGCCTCATCCTTTACCTACCTGTGTGTGTGTGTGTGTGTGTGTGTGTGTGTGTGTCATGGAATGTGGACATTGTGTTTCACAGTTGATAATAGGGAGGGCTTTGTATGAACAATTAGTCATTGACAACAAATTGTCCATGAATATTGTACCAAGCTTTAAGAACAAAGTTACATTTCAATGATGTCCTACGACAATAGAAGCAACTTCTAACACTAACCAACAAAAGGTCTACTCCAGCTTATAGCAACACACATACTGCACTTGCTTTATACAATACGCTCTAATTCCTTCTCACAGCCATGGATCATCCATGTGATCGCAAAGTACGATTATTGAAAACAGAAACCCTTGGCAGTGGGTCCTATGGAGTGGTCTGCAAAGCCATATGTGGCCAACGTCTCTGTGCTTCCAAACTCCTCCACCCCATATTCTTCCAATCAAATGACCCTGGTATTGTGACAACTAGGAGAAGATTCGAACAGGAGTGCCGCTTCCTCAATGACATGAAACATCCCAACATAGTTGAATACCTCGGAACCTCCCACGACCCTGACTCCGGCCTCCTAGTGTTACTCATGGAACTCATGGATGAAAGTCTTAACCACTTCCTTGAGCGATCTCAACAACCACTGGCCTACCACATCAAGGTGGACCTGTGCCATGATATAGCCCAGGCACTAGCTTATACCCACTCCAAAGAAATCATCCGTTGCGACCTCTCTGGCAGTAACGTCTTGCTGATTGCTGGCAAAGCCAAAATCACAGATTTTGGGATGTCAAAGCCTCTCGATGAAAATCAATGCAAGATGTCCCTCACAATGTGTCCTGGAACCTTGGTCTACATGCCACCAGAGGCCCTTAGAGATCCTCCTATTTACTCCAAAAAAAATGGACTGCTTCTCCTTCAGAGTGCTACAGATTCAGATCATGACCCGCCAGTTCCCTGACCCCGGCCCTGCAAAAAAAGTGGTTGAAAACTCACGATCTCCAACTGGTACAATTGAAATGCCCATCCTTGACAGAGAACGTCGCAAATCCCACATCGATCTCATCGATCCCACCCATGCCCTCCTCTCAACAGCCCTCAATTACTTAGAGAAGGATCGACCCTCAGCCCAGGACCTCTACCAGCAGCTAGCTACCTTTAAGGAGACTCTTTGCTATATTCAGAGTGTGGAAATTCAAGAGCTACATCAGCAGCTAGTAGATAGTGATAGCTGCATACACTCCCTACAGCAGCAGCTTCAAAGAAAGGACCAACAACTATATAAAAGTCGGAGATGCATAGACACACTACAGCAGGAACTTCAAACCAAGAACCAGGAAGTAAACAAGAGTCAGAAATGCATGCACACCCTACAGCAGGAGCTACAGAAACAGAAATAGCAATAAATGGACCAGAAACAGCACACGATTGATGACAAAGACAAACAAATAAATCGACGACTACAAGCTAGTGAGCAAGTCACAGCAGAATTCCAACGAAACCTCCTACAGCACAAGCAAACAATCAAACAACTTCAAGAAACTATCGGCAAACTGAGGTGGTATCTACAACAATTAGTGGAAGAGAAACAGGCTGGAGAGAGGCAGCTATGGGAACTAAACCAACAGCTGCAAACAACAAAACAGGAGGGAGCACAAATTGTCACCCCGCAGCTTGCAACACAACCACGAGATACTATTACTCAACCCAGATGGGATCTACAACAAGCCAGGCAATTAAAAGAGAAACAGCATATAAGTGAGGGCCGAGTGAGCCAGCTACGGAAACCGATGCAACAGCTGCAAATAATCAAACAAACAACAACACAGCCAGGAAAAGCTCTTGTGCAACAGAAGACAATACAAGACATGAAATGGCAGAAAGAATCTAAAGCACCAGGAAAAATGTCCAGAGAATCTGCAACTTCAGATTCTAACATGGCATACATCAACATCAATAGGAAATTAACTCACAGTGGCCTATAGCTAAGGTCACTGTTGTGGGACAAAATTTTAGCTTGCTCAACCTCAAGGGGTGTAGGCATAGGCTTGTACTCAGGCCACCCTATAGCTAACATATATTTTTTGTAGCCTTTTTTCACAGCTGCAAAAGTATGAGGCTATGGACTACAGTATAGGTAGGTAGAACATACCCTTGCAACGGTGCAGCTGCATATACATTTCCTTCCCAATGATAGCCTGATCTAGGTAGAATCAACACTGAATTCGAAGGTTTAGCTCTCTAATGTGTCTAACTTTGTCATGCACTGTTGTGAAGGAAGGAACACATATAGCTAGATGACGTTCTGGACATTAATTTTGAATTCTGTATAACATTCTGCATGCATTCACATACATCAAGTCTCCGCTGGCTTCATAGGTTGTTCCTACTCTTTCCCTCCTACTTGTTCATTGCCTGCAGTACCGCAAGCTAGAAGGTAGCTAAATGGACATTTGTTTATGAATAAGCGTGTGCACTTGTCCACAAAATGATTATGCCCAGCATTGGCCTAGGCCATACCTATTTGTTTCATGTGCACTTTCAGAAATTTTGAGCTAGTAGCTAGGTCAGTTTAAAAAAGAAAATCAATATTGCGATGACATCAATTTAACAGCCACAAGATAGCAGCTGCCATACTGCAGTAGATGTAGCCGTGCATTGTAACAGCTGTATTAATTAATACTATGAGGTTCCTACTAGCCTAATTAACTGAGCACTGCTGAATCTCAACTGCTGCAGCTCAATCAGAAAGGTACTTTTAGAACGCAAACACTGTAATTTTGTATCATGTCATACTTTCATTTTGGATTCCAGAAAAAAATATGGTCGGTTGAGCTGTGAAATAAAAAAGTGATGCATACATACAGGCTAGCCCCAACTAGGCTCTTTTGATATGGACTGGTGGTGAACTGTTTGTTAAAGCTGTACTTTTTTTACCCATACTAGAATTTTATTACCAGTACTCATCCTGGAAGGCCTTTGTCAGCGTCTCGGTTGTGTATTTGCCAGGGAGTTTCCCCAAGAAAGGTGCCGTCACGTATCACAAGCACAGCAATCACCAGGAACGCAAACACTGTAATTTTGTATCATGTCATACTTTCATTAATTTTTCTTTTGGATTCCAGAGAAAAAATGGTTGGTTGAGTATTGGGTAATGGTCTCCCTGCACCCCCCCCCCCCCTCCCCTCCCCCAAAAAAGCCCTTTAATACAGTACAGTACCAAGTGGGAGGGAAAAATTGAATAAATAGAGCCAAGATCATATTAAATGGTAATGTAAATAATGTGCAGGCTTACTCATAGCTTACTGATTAACTGAACTGTAGCAGAAGGAAGTGCGTCAAAATTGTAGGAGATCCAGCAAGCCACTTGTGGCTTGTCGTTTGCTTTCAGTGCTCGCATTACGTAATTGATCGGTATGGATCTGGGACCAACGACACTTAATACTCAGTATTTAGGGTGGGGCTCAAACAAACGACTCGGTAGGTGGAGTGTAGGGCGGAGCTAAGACGAAGAGCGTCGCAAAGCTGCAGCTAACTGCATTAGCCGAAGTCATTATGTCACGATGCAAATAAAATCCTCGTGATTATTTCGTTGACGAAATGTGTTTGTGCACTGGTATGTGTACTACAACTCATACACAATAGTACAGCTATAATTATGCATAGTTAATACAGTTAGGTCATATCACAGCATACTCATGACCAAGTATAATAACAGGTCAGGTGGTTCTGACATAAGGCTATCTTAGGCATCATTGTTAGATAAAAGTGTTGTTGAAGCAGGTAGTGCAATGGTCTGGAGTTACTGGAGGTCACTGGCCAACACGATAGCTACTTCTGAATCAATACAGCTGGTAAGGCTATCAGTATGGAGTCTTTGTCTGTGGAGCATTTAATTACGTATAAATTTTTTTTGAAATCGCTATATTATCGAGTGCTTGTTTTTTAAGCCTGTCATTTGCTACCAGATAAGGATAAACTCTATAGCTACCAAAAACGCTGCTCGATCATGTCCTTAACATTGTTAATTAAAAATTTCTCGGTATTACATGCATTAGCTAGCTATAATGTTTACGCTCAGGATCAGAGGCCAAGGGGGAGGGGTGGACTGGGGGAGAGGCTGGAAGTTGAGAGAATGGAAGAATTTTGAATCAAACTAAAAATGTTCCAGCATTAGTGGCTACCCACAAATGGGGGATGTTGCTGTATGATATGAGGGGGAGAGTGTGTGTATGTGTGTGTAGAATGGAGGGTCGAAAGGACCAGTAACAGTATTAGTTTAACCGGAGAATGAGTATGTCAACAAAGCCAGTGAAAGGGTTAACTGCATTATAGACATACTCATGCATAGCATGTGCATGTGAGCAGCCATCATATTATTCATGATCTTGGAAAGGTCAGGTAGGTTATGACCTCATGATACGGATATACCAACACAATAAGCAATACAAAGTACAGGCCTCTAGGTGGATTTAAGGTATGTTGAAGGGGCCCCAAGGTCAGACTCATGGCAGCAGTCTGGTGGTGTGGCGAGAACACTAGTACTGTATCTAGCTAAATGCTATATCATAGTGACTCCAGGGATGAAAAAGAAAATGTGGACATTTCAGCTAATTAGACACAGCCGTTATCCACTTCAGAATTCATTTGCTTCAACAAGCACAACAAGGGGCAAGCGGAGCTTGGAAAGCAAAAAGTGAAGAATGAAAAACGGTGTCCCAGTGGGCTTCTGTAGAAATGCAAAGCAAATGTGAACGGCCACTCTCGGCCACCATAGCTACACAGGTGCTCAACACGAGAGGATTATCTGTTTCTTGGCAGCTTCCGACAATGTCATTTGCCACGAAGTAGTGATTCAGCCGTTCCACATAGCTACGAGCTCCAATCCTCCAGGTCCCCGTCTGACATAGCTATTCACCTAAACTTCCACACTGTAAGAAAAGAATTGTCATCTTAACTATAGTTGTCTGTTGTTTAGTTAAAGATAATAACACATTACATGCATGGACACAGCTAATTGCCAAGATATGGTATGGGTACATGGAGGGAGTTGGTCAAGATTGCAGAAAAAACATTAGAAAAGTCGTCACTCCTAGCCAACCAACTGCTATGCTGACTCATCTGCATCAGATACTCCTACCATCTTGGCAATCGTCTGTATCCATGCGTGTAATGTGTTCACTCATTTGCAACTCAAATAACAAAATGACTGGTCAATATCACAACTGTCAATTCCTTTTTTACTGAGCATGCTTAGCCATTTAGCTAGCTATTCTCGTCACGAGTTGCAATATAGTCTCAGATTCCACTCAAGGCACAGAGAACAATCACTGATTATATCACGATTTGCTAACATGACTGCGTTCTAAGCACATTAATACACAATTACAAAAGTAAATCATGCACAGAAGTCTACTATAGCTACTGCAACTAGCTAGAGCTAACTAATCGCAATTGTAAATACACAGGCTAGCCCTGAGTACTTTATCTAGCTAGCTAGCTAGCTACTTGTCATGTAGGCTGAGGATCTCCGGAGTCACTCGAAAGATCAATGGGGGTGACACCGTGACAATCTGATAGTGGTGTGTGTGCTGTGAGTGTGTGTGTAGCTATGTGCACATGTGTGTGTGGATCAACACGAACATTGACAATGTCACATGATCCTGAAAAGCAGACAATCACTGCACTGGACATACCTGGTCTCGTGCCCAGACTACACCCGCCTCTGGGAGGCAGGCGTCTGGGCACAAGACTAGGGGAACCCATGCTTAGCATGTGCATGTGGGCAGCTATATCATTATTCATGATCATGTGACTCCACGAGGTCAGGAGATTCCTGATGTCACAGTACTAATAGAGGTAGTAAGACCTTATTTGGCCATCTGAGTCAGATTGTAGCAAATTTGACAATGAGCAGCATTCTGATGTTTGCAGATACAAGATACCACAACAGTTGGTAAGGTTAGCTACGTAGTTTTTAGAGTGCATTTAGCTATGGATAATTTCCACAGAGTTTCATCCTTGCCTAGCTACCTGTGTGTGCACGTGTTTGTGTAGGTGTGATTGTGTGCATGAATGTGTGTGTAGCTATATGTGTGTGTGCAGTATAAAAGATTTAAGGGGGGTGTAATGTAATGTAATATAATATAATGTTTGGCATGAAGGAGTCACGGGTGTCTTTATTCGGTGGACTGGAATGGATTACTGGCCGTATTTCACATGCGTACAAGATGGGAAAGGCGGGGCTTGGACTGTACAGTAACCTGGTTCTGCAATTACTCAGATGAGATATTAATACAGCAATGTGTATTTTATCACTGCAATGTACCTTGCATTCAGGCTTACTGCCTATACTTTAAATAGGTAATGCTGCAGCTTAACTGTATTCTTGGATACCCCGACCCTCGCTCAACTGCTCCCTGTGCATACTGAGCACTTGGCCCTAGCCACATGATATTGGTCGTACCTAGACCCAACTTTACCTTTGTTTTCTTGTGTTGATGTTTCTACTTTCTACTGCTCCCCAGGTTTAGTAGCCTCATTAGCCCATGCCTTCCCCACACGAGCAAGCAAAGCGAGCGCCACTTTGCTTGCTTGTGTCGAAATGATGAGGCCATAGGTTTAGCATTGTGACTTTGTTTTAGTGATAATGTTCTGTACTAGCCTCGTTCTCCCAGGCCCCGCTTTGTTTGCGTTTGTGCAACCGAATAAAGTGGGGGCCTGGGAATGAGGCTAGTTCTGTACCACTTTATAGCTGAAATACTTCTGTGTATGCATTATCCTTTGGTTACTAGAGTTGCAGCTAATGTAGACAATGGACATTGTCATTGATACGTGGTATTGCAGCACTTTGACATGTGCATGACCGTATGCCACGTTATCAGAGTCATATGTCTGAAATACATTGTTTCCTGTCAAATCTGTGTACTATGCTGGCTACATTTGTGTAGTAGAGAGTCATGATTTTAGCTGATGAGCAGATTTTTAGGTATAGCTCATGGTAGGTGACCATGAGCAATCCCTACTATGATAGCCATGTAAGGTATCACAATCAGCAGAACATTGTTCCCTTACAAAAACTGTAGTATAAAATGATAATGATGCAACTCCAGCAACCAATCCATTGTTAAAATAACCTTTCCATTGATGCATGCATGCATGTGTACGGTTGGTATTGAAAATTCAAACTTGTGACAGGCATGTTCCAGTCCATTCCAGTGTTCCAGTAGTCCATTCCAGTAGTCCAGTGATCCATTCCAGTCCACTGAATAAAGACTCCCAGGAGTCACAGAGGTTGGAAACTTATACCATCGTGATCCTTGGGTGAAAACTAAGATTTTTCAACCTAGGGTTTTTCTACTTTCACTTTCTATGAGGGGTTATGGCCAAAACAAAACTATATACATTTTATGTGTCTCCTTATTGGGCCCCTACGGCAAAGCTCGTGGTCAAATGGAGTCTGATAGTTACATTCATGCCGTCTTCGAACTTAAAGCGCATGAAGCGTCACAAGTTTACCACATACTTTTACTAAGGAAGGCTTACTACAGCTCCCAGGTTAGTAGAGTTTATGCAGTCTCTGTATCAGTAGAGATATGAGCGCAATTTAATAATGGACGGCACGTTCGAGCGACACGCTTGTGAGTTTCGAGCAGCCGACCTCGTCTCTCCACTCACCCACAGCAGCCATAGATATCCTGAGACAGCAATCTGATTCTCCCAAACACCGGTCGACCTTTTTCGTAGCTTCTCCACCCAGCAGCATTGTCATGCATGTTCCGGGTCAATTTTTATTTTCGCGACAGGCTGGCTCGCGACCCGTCTCGCCCCGCCCAAGTCGCGATTCAAAATAAACAATACTAGGTGAATGCAGGGCATTGTAGGGCGAGCGTGAGCGAAGAGGTTAGCAGAGCACAAAGCAATTCACACATCGGCCATGGGTGAAATTTAAATGTGAGAGGAGTATCTGCACAAGCAGGGGCTGCATATTTTCTGCGCCCATGAAGTGTTTGATAGAGGGAGCGAGGGTAAAAGGTTGAATTGTCTGAAGCATGTTAATGACTATGCATATCAGTTGAGGCTATAGTGGTAAGCTGAATAATATACTAATGTTGTTGCTGTAGAGTCTCCACCCTCGCCATTCTCTCTCGCACTGTGTCTTTGTTCCATGATCGTAATGCTATTCCAGGGCCGGAGCCACGAAATTTAGACTGCTCAGGTTGAATATTTGTAGGAGAGGCTGCGAAACTTAACCTCTATTTTCAGCAGGCAGGAAGCACTCTCGTAGCCTCTCGTAGCTTCTTCAGTTTCGCCCTGAAACTGATCACATTGAAATCTGCCGAACACGTGTACTTTTATTGGCATATGCTCGTCGTGATTGAGAGGTTCTTTGTAGCTATTGAAAAGCACACTGTTAACTAGTCTCGTGACCAGACCACTCATACGATTAGTCTTGTGCCCAGACGTTCATGCCCCCCGCCCCCCCCCCCCCCCAGCAAAAGAACGTCTGGTCTTCTAATCGAACGTTCTTGTCAAGACACCTTTCCCCTTTGGAATTCCAAAGGGTCCAATCAGATTGCAGCTTTTAAGCCGTTGCCATGACGTTAGTTTGATAATACTACTATTGGTCAGTTCGATGAATTAGAATGTAAATTTGAAATGTAGCTACAGTGACCAATCATAGTCTCGTGCCCAGACGTTCACGCCCTCCCGGCGAAAGAACGTCTGGTGTTCTAAACGAACTTTCTTGTCACAGACCCCACGATTGCTGATAATAAATCTCGTATGTGATTGGTCACTGTATATACGGTATATTATCAAACTGACCAAAGATTTAGCGGACTAACGTCATGGCAACTTACGGAAGGTCTGAAAGCTGCAATCTGATTGGACCCTTTGGCATTCCAAAGGGGAAAGGCGTCGGTGATGAGAAAGTTCGATTAGAACACCAGACGTTCTTTCACCGGGGGGGGGGCGTGGACGTCTGGGCACGAGACTAGACCAATCACACATGAGATTTATTATCAGCAAACAAGGAGTCTGCGACAAGAAAGTTAGTTTAGAACACCAGATGTTCTTTCGCCGGGAGGGCGTGAACGTCTGGGCACGAGACTATCGTACAATATCAACCCTTTCCAGTGGGCGTGGCTGCTTTATTCACGAACTGAATCTAACTAGCTACTACACTGTACTAAGAGAGCGACAATACAACGATGATCCCTCTATACAAAATATTTGTCTGAAAAGTGGTCAGGTTGAAGGCCTGCTTCTGCTTTGAGGCTAGGGACACATATGCATGCTGGGCCTGCTTTACACTACATCCTCTTACTCCTTCATACAGCCATGGATCACCCACCACAACCACATGATGACAATGTAAAATTATTAAAAAAGGAGATTCTTGGCAGTGGGTCCTATGGAGTGGTCTGCAAAGCCATGCATGGCAAACATCTCTGTGCTGCCAAACTCCTCCACCCCATCTTCTTCCAATCCAATGATCCTGGTACTGTGACAACCAGGAGAAGGTTCGAGCAGGAGTGTCACTTCCTCAATGACATGAAACATCCCAATATTGTCGAGTATCTCGGGACCACTCACGACCCTGAAACTGATCTCCTAGTATTACTCATGGAACTCATGGACGAAAGTCTTACCCACTTCCTGGAGCGATCCCAACAACCACTGGCCTACCACACCGAAGTAGACCTGTGCCACGACATAGCCCAGGCACTAGCTTACATCCACTCCAAAGAAATCATCCATCGCGATCTCTCTGGTAATAATGTCCTGCTGATTACGGGCAAAGCCAAAATCACAGACTTTGGGATGTCAAAACTTCTTGACAAAAACCGACGCAAGACATCCCTCACCACATGTCCTGGAACCTTGGTCTACATGCCACCAGAGGCCCTCAGAGATCCTCCTGCCTATTGCAAAAAAATCGACTGCTTCTCTTTCGGTGTACTGCAGATTCAGATCATGACCCGCCAGTTCCCTGACCCTGGCCCTGCAAGACAAATAATTGAAGACTCACGATCTCCAACTGGTACAATGGAAATGCCAATCCTTGAGAGTGAACGTCGCAAATCCCACATCAAACTCATCGATCCCACCCACACCCTTCTACCAACAGCCCTCAGCTGCCTCAGCTACTTAGAAAAGGATCGACCTACAGCCCAGGACCTCTGCCAACACCTAGCTGCCTTTAAGGAGACCTCTTGCTACATCCAGAGTGTGGAAATTCAACAGCTACATCAGCAACTAGTAGCTAGTAATAGCTGCATGCACTCCCTACAGCAGCAGCTTCAAACCAAGGACCAGCAACTGTACGAAAGTCAGAGACACATAGACACACTACAGCAGGAACTTCAAACTAAGGATCAGGAGATACAGGATAGTCAGAAATGTATGCAAACTCTACAGCAGGAGTTACAGGAACAGAATCAGCATCTTGCACAAAAAGTGGAAGAGAAACAGCACATGATAGAAGACAGAGAGACACAGCTACAACTACTAAATCAAAAGCAACAAGCTAATGAGCAAGTCACAGCGGAATTACAAAGAAACCTCCTACAACATGAGCAAACAAACAAACAACTTCAAGAAACTGTCGGCCAACTGAAGCAGGATCTACAACAAGCAGTGGAAGAGAAACAGGATGGGAAGAGGCAGCTATGGGAACTAAAACAACAGCTGCAAAAAACAGAGCAGATCGAAGTACAAACAGCAACACGAAAAGCTCTCGTGAAACAGAAGATAATACAAGACATGACATGGGAGATAGAATCTGAAGCACCAGAGGAAATGCGCAGAGGATCTGCAGCCTCAGATTCTAACGTGGCATACTTCAATGGGGGTGGGTCTACTAAAGTACACAGTTATGACTCTGACACACAGAAATGGCATCAGCTACCAGACACCCCACACACCTGGACCACCCTAGTGGTGGTTCAGCACATACTAACAATGGTGGGAGGTTATCTGAGTGGTAAAGTAACCAACTCCCTCCTCAGCCTCATGGGGGGAGGTAGAGCCATGAAATGGCTCCCAAACTTTCCATCAATGCCCACTGCTCGGTATCTCACTGCAGCCATATGTACAGGGCACTCCCTCATCGTTGCAGGAGGGTATGGTTGTTACAACAGGCTAGCTACAGTGGAAGTGTTAAACACTGACACTCAGCAGTGGTCGACTGCCTGCTCCCTACCACAGCCCATCTCCTCAGCTACCATTTCAATCTGTGGCCAGCAGCTGTACATGATGGGTGGCTATCAGACTGGCCAGACACGCTCAGTCATTACCTGCTCCATACCTGAAGTACTCCAAACACAGCAACTAACTGCGAAACTACGAACAGCACCAGCCAAACAGACTACTAAATGGCGACATATCGCTGATGCCCCATACTCCTACTCTTCCTGTGCTACCCTCTGTGGGCAGCTGGTTGCCGTGGGAGGGATGGATATCAATGGACCTTACAACCCTACAACCATCCGTACTTCCGGGAACACTACAGCCATCTTTGCTTATAATGAAATAACTGACTTGTGGGAAGCCGTGGGAGACATGCCAACCGCTCGACGCTTGGCACTAGTAGCCATCCTCAATGGAAAAATAATGGTTGTTGGAGGCTCTTGTGGAGCCTATATGGTTGAAGCTAATATAGACTGGAGGGGGACACATGCAGTAGAAATATTGTTTTGAAAAACATGTTTAGCTACTTGTTAATTCTGTTACTGATTCTTGTAAGTTTTATTATGTTAGCTACAATGTTTTCTGTTCAATGGGCATCGCAGAGTTGTTTACTAAGTGAATAGTAGTAGGCATGGTAGCTCACCCCACCAAGTGCCGTACCTTGGAATTAGGAGAATTAATAGTGAGGTTTGGCACCTAATGGGGGACTCCCTCTTATAATTAAGAAAACTGGCTCAGCAGACAAGATTTTGAGACAGTGAGATAGGAAAAGAACTCACTAGCACATGTACACAGGAGTTTTACTGATGACATTGCTTGTTATTAGTCTCATACTTACCAACTGCGGCGGAAGCATGAAAAAGTTGGGGGGCTGAAGGAGTTGGGCTGCGCACACCCCCGTGCAAAGCGCAGAAATTTTTTTAACCAAGCTTTTTAAAGGGGTCAGGAATCGCTCTCATGGGGTCTCTAACTCGAACTAACTCACCGTAAATCTGCTCGTGCACGTAGCGCTAATGCAGTTGGCAATGCCAAAGCTCAAAGATACCAAAGACGTCATCCAATAAACTACGGCTCAGCCCCACCCTCTACGCGTTTTGCACGGCTACAGCCGCCGCCCCTGCCAGTGAAATAGATGGCTCTAAATAGAGTGTTCTTCAATATAGTGGATGGCCTCTAGCTCTGGCCATGAGTTTTGATTGTGAGAAGTGTAGTTAGCTACTGGATGATTGCGTTAGCACTATGTCCATATAATATGACGTCACAGAGTTGCCAAAGTGGGGGGGCTCTAGCCCCCCCTGCCCCCCTTCTCCGCCGCCTATGCTTACGTGCTGTGGGGGAATAGTGTGGTGACATTTGGTAGACTTGCTGACACTGCTGATGTAGCAAAGAATGTTGAAAAGTAGCAATTTTATTGCAGATTGGAGTGACACATCCCAAACACCAAAACAACAACAAGGGGGGTGCACATACACATTAAATGTAACATACTTATTCCTTGTCTAAATACGAGTGCAAAAATACAAAGGCTATCCTGAAGAGTGTACAAGACACCATCTAGTACGATAAACTAAGCCAAAATAGGCCAGAGCGATAGAAACTCCATGAAGACTAACTTGTACACCAAAATCTGCTCAGTTAGGAGCCCATGCTATTGACACCAGATGGCACCTTCAGTTCAGAGAGCAAGTTTTTGCTTCCCTTCTTGAGGTTGCTACATGTAGCTCTACAGAAAAATGGTGCTTGCATGCACAAATTTTGCTCATTCTAGCCATGTAGCATTCTCCACTAGCTATCAATGGCAGCACATCATTACCTAACATACAGTACAGAGTGTTATTGACTTACTCATTAGGTAGCCTCGTCTCCAGGCTCCCTTCCCACGCGTGTGTGAGAGGGGAGCCTTTGGAACGAGGCTACTCATTAGGTCTCTCAATTTCATGTGGGTTCTCATCTCCAGGCCCACGTGCATATTTCATTTTAGCTACTTGTGGCAAAGCAGCAAAGTGAAACATGCACAAGAGCCTTGGAACAGAGTTAGGCTCAATCCATACATTCATGAGGAGGTGCTATTGCAGTGTGAGAATTACTTAACCTCAGTCCTAGGCTCCACTCTCCAGCTTTTATCACACAGTGCGATGAAAAAAGCTGGAGAGTGGAGACTGGGAATGTCATTAGGAATCACCCATGTTATTGCATCTCACTATGGACTGGACTGTGGACTGGACCGTAGGCTAGACTATGGATTGGACTGCAGACTAGATTGCAGACCAGACTGTGAACTAAAAATATTTTCAGGTGTTATTACTGTAGCTTCACAGCGATTGGTCATCCCGCATACCAGACATCCATGTCATAGGGTCGGGCAGTTTGTTTTATTGTCCCCAGACCGTTTTTCATGGCGGGCGAATAGAGGTCTGGGCATGAAACTAGGTAAGTGGCAGTCTCTAAGGAAGCAGTGATCATTGGATGGCATTTTGTGCCAGTTGGGCAGGCCAAAGTGAGTTTAACGTCACCAGTGAGGGAGGTGACCACCTTGAATCTCACCAGCAAAGGAAGCTGGAGTCATGACCCACATGGGGGTGTGGCCTGGGTACAAGGCTAGGGCCACCCACATGGGGGTGTGGCCTGGGTACAAGGCTAGACCACCCACATGGGGGTGTGGCCTGGGTACAAGGCTAGACCACCCACATGGGGGTGTGGCCTGGGTACAAGGCTAGACCACCCACATGGGGGTGTGGCCTGGGTACAAGGCTAGACCACCCACATGGGGGTGTGGCCTGGGTACGAGGCTAGGGTCACCCACATGGGGGTGTGACCTGGGTACAAGGTTAGAGTCACCCACATGGGGGTGTGGCCTGGGTACAAGGCTAGAGTCACCCACATGGGGGTGTGGCCTGGGTACGAGGCTAGGGTCACCCACATGGGGGTGTGGCCTGGGTACAAGGCTAGAGTCACCCACATGGGGGTGTGGCCTGGGTACAAGGTTAGAGTCACCCACATGGGGGTGTGGCCTGGGTACAAGGCTAGGGTCACCCACATGGGGGTGTGGCCTGGGTACAAGGCTAGGATCACCCACATGGGGGTGTGGCCTGGGTACGAGGCTAGGGTCACCCACATGGGGGTGTGGCCTGGGTACAAGGCTAGGGTCACCCACATGGGGGTGTGGCCTGGGTACAAGGCTAGGGTCACCCACATGGGGGTGTGGCCTGGGTACGAGGCTAGGGTCACCCACATGGGGGTGTGGCCTGGGTACAAGGGGGTGTAGGGTACCCACATGGGGGTGTGGCCTAGGTACAAGGCTAGGGTCACCCACATGGGGGTGTGGCCTGGGTACGAGGCTAGGGTCACCCACATGGGGGTGTGGCCTGGGTACAAGGCTAGGGTCACCCACATGGGGTGTGGCCTGGGTACGAGGCTAGAGTCACCCACATGGGGGTGTGGCCTAGGTACAAGGCTAGGGCCACCCACATGGGGGTGTGGCCTGGGTATGAAGGCTAGGGTCACCCACATGGGGGTGTGGCCTGGGGTACAAGGTTAGAGTCACCCACATGGGATGTGGCCAGGGTACGAGGCTAGGGTCACCCACATGGGGGTGTGGCCTGGGTACGAGGCTAGGGTCACCCACATGGGGGTGTGGCCTGGGTACAAGGCTAGGGTCACCCACATGGGGGTGTGGCCTGGGTACAAGGCTAGGGTCACCCACATGGGGGTGTGGCCTGGGTACAAGGCTAGGGTCACCCACATGGGGGTGTGGCCTGGTACAAGGCTAGGGTCACCCACATGGGGGTGTGGCCTGGGTACAAGGCTAGGGTCATCTACATGGGGTGTGGCCTGGTTATGAGGCTAGGGTCACCCACATGGGGGTGTGGCCGGGGTATGAAGCTAGGGTCACCCACATGGGGGTGTGGCCTGGGTACAAGGGTAGGGTCACCTACACACAAACTCACGTGGTCTCTGATGGGTGAGATGGAGGCTGAGTTGACAGGTCTCTCTGTTCTGTAAGTCTTCAACAGCTCCAGCCTCTCAGCATCAAACAGCTACAGGTAAGTGAACCACTATCATCAGAACTTGTATCATATAGCGGGAAATTTGGCAAAATGCCTGCAAATTTTAATATTGGCGAAATTTAAAGTTGGCAATTTGATAAAACATAATCATTGTTCCTCTCAGTATTGTGACCTCGCTGTTATCTTTCAATCAAGAAGCGTGAGAGAAGTACCTAGCAACCTTAGTTCTCAGTGGAGTACTTCCATATCCATACCTTACTTCTGGCATGTTGCTGTTATACTTGTGTCAAAACATGCCAGCTTTCTTGCTGTTCAGGTTCCACACAAAAATGCACTTCACTTCCTTGTTTGCGTGTTCAACGTCCTTCCTGGAGAGAGGGAATCGCCACACGTCTGTCCATGGAGTGGGAAGTACAGGTGACAGCTACAGTGATATGATCAGGTACCAGTTAACATGTGAATAGAGGTCTCAACATATATGCATGTGTGTGGTACGCATCCATATTGGCAAGACTTTATGATTCACCAAACTGCCAAATTAAAGTTCTCATCAAACCTTCCTGCTATACAGTATAACACAGTCCCAGTCTCTCCCTCAGTATGGAAAAGCTCCATACTGCCACGGAGAGACCGGGAATGAGGCTACAATGCAGTACCTTGGCTGTGTTGTCCTTGGAAGCCATGGTCATGTCTTTGGAGGCCTGGAAGTTTGTGACTGTGCTCCTGTGCTCCTACACTGTGTGCAGGTACTGCCCAGTCTGGGGAAGTCATGTGAGCTCATATAATGGCAACGTATTATATGCCTCACATGGCTATACAAGTACATGCATGCAACAGGTAGTTGATAATACAGAAGCGAAACGGGATTGGACTGGAGCTGAGCAGGTCAATGGTGGTATTATTATCATGACCCAGCAAACAGACATACAAACACCTGCTGCAGTGGTGGACTCAGCTCAACAATGTCGTAGTGGGAGTTGGTCCCGGACTCATGGCCAGCAATCAGATATTGGTCAAAGGGTCCCCAGATTGCAGCTGTGACCTTTGACCCCTCCATTGGTACTCTCCTACAAGACAGTGACCAGATATTAGGATTGACTTTTGACTCAAAGTCCATTACAAACTTTGAAAAGTATTTTGACTGTCATAGTGAATAAAGTATCTAGTACCATACCTAAGTCGTTCCGACCAATCAGCTAACAGTATTTGACAGATCATACATCCCGGGCATACATATGCATGAAGCTGTTACTGATTCTGTTCCATATCCATTCAGACGATGAGAAAGCTATGGTAGGGCTGGTGGTCGGAAGAGCCTAGGCAGGACATTACACATTTTTTCTTGCCAATTAGCTATTAGTAAGTATCACATGCTACCTAATTTCCACCAAATCCGCACCTGCAATGCTAGCCGGTTTACCACATGGTACCTTTCAAGCATCTACGAAGCTCTGTACCTGCTAGTTTCCAAGGGAGAGAGACACGCAATTCACACTGTGCATATGCAGTGATGGTTCCCTTATAGCTACTGAACTGGTGAGGTTATAGCTAAACATGACCAATCTAACCAGTGGCACCCAGCCTACTTTATTCCCAGTTGACTCAATGGTTCACCACGATGGAGTGCAGGTGCTTCAGGTCAAGAATATCAGCATACAGGTGCACTTCTCTGCTCTACTATCTGCCATTTTTGTTCTGGGTACATGTACACTTACTAAGCTGAATTAGTAATATAAAAGCAGCAAGAATTTGAAAGTCCTTAGTTCTGTGTATATAACACCACACTCACAATCATATCAGTGACTATTGTAAATACACCAGCTACAATGGCTGCAATAGCAAATCCCTTTGCATTCTCAGAAGCTTGCTTGGCTCTTTCATAGTTTCCCATTTGATGAAGCATCCTCACCTAAAACAAGAGCAAAGAAAAATACCATTGTGCCTGTGGCTGAACTTTTCCAGAAATATTCACTCACCTTAGTAGCATAGATAATGGCTGGGATTCCTAAGCAAATACAGCAGCAGAGTGTAGCAAAAATTGAAAGAGCAAGGTAATTGTTGGGACAAGGCGGTAAAGTGCGGACATAGGGCAGAGGTTGCTGTGGACGAAAAAAGGAGTCACAATCCTGGCATACTTATACTTATACTTATACTTATACTTATACTCATACTTTAACTCAGCTGGGATTATCATGGCTGCAGCTTCCCTACTAGCAAATTCCGTGCATAGACTCATTCCCAGGCTCCCTATTCAGCATCTTTTGTACAGTAAAGAAATACCTGCCTATTTTTTGTACTGTACTAAAACGCTGAGCCTGGTACATTGCATGTCAAGTACAGTCTTCTTGGATACTCTACCAGCACAGACAAAGGAAGATACTAGGCCAATAAGGTGATATTTTTTTGCAATAATTACAGGCAGCAAAAAGTACAGGAATGTTAGAAGTACAACTGCAGTTTCAATCCCATACCTCTATTCAAATAATTAGCACCTGATTTGTTTGCATTACCTAATCAATTTTCCTTTCGGCTACATTCCTTGTAATACATTTTTTATTCTTGTAGTGATAGTAAGTAATTTGCATCATAATGTAGCTAAACAAAGCCCCCTAATACATGTATATACAGCTTCTTTCCTTGCAAACACTCAACATGCCAGGATTGTAAATGTAACTCAACCAGAGTAGAGAGTACTAAACGTATATGAAAACAAAACAGCTGGACATACCCTTTGTACAACTAAGCCTGTGGTATTACCAACTAGGCCATGGGAGGCTACAGGAAGTGTGACTTGCTGCTGCCCTGCAGGTAGAGGCTGGGGGTTCAGGGCCAACTGGGGAGGCTGGGGTGAAATTTCCTGCTGCCCTGCAGATGATGATTGAAGTGACTGGATCTTTGGGAATGAAATTTGCTGCCACCCTGCAGATGGATATGGTTGAGGAGAGGGACTTTTCCTGTCATCAGGCGTCTCAATAGACAGTATAGAAGCTTCAACTTGAGGTGGAGAGGTTTCAATGGGTTCCTGGTCAGACTTCTCTGTTACAGTTTCTGTTGTTACATTCACTATTGCATCATCAGGTGGTTGTGTCTGCAGAGTTCCACTCTCTACCTGAACAGATTCCTGAGCAGAGTATGGTGTCTCTTCTGCATCAGCCTCTTCAGGAGCAAGGAGATGAACCTTGTCCATGTCTGCAATGTGAAAGTAGTGACGTCTACATAAACTTTTATTCCTGCATGTGTAATGCTCACTTTGCTTAATTTGCCATGGGAGTTAATCATAACTGGTGTTGCATCATTACAATCATGGATGCATAATTCCTGTGTAGCCTTACTTCTATACATGCAAGCGATGAAGGTTATATGTGGAGGGCAGAGATGAAGGTTAGCTATATACTAGTACATGCACTCTCCAAAGTGCACATGGATAAAATAAAACTCTATGTGTATATGTGCATCATGAGGAACATACAACCTGATTGGTAGGAGTGCAGGTGATGGAAGTACTGCCACAGTATATACTATAGTATTCATCATATTATTACACTTTATGCATGTAGGTTGCATCCCGCACATCACAGAAAATAAATTGTATCCCCTTCACAGAGATCTGCCTAGGTCACTTTGAGTGGTGGTCAAAAATCGATCTCCCTGATACTTATTTTGTGCTAAACTGACTTCTTCCTATGTACTGTAAGTGGTGGAAATAGCTGAGAGGTGGTCAAAAAAGCTGAGAGGCGGTCAGGCCCGACCACTGCCGACCAGTGTGGGCAGAACCCTGCCTTCACTTATGTACATCTTTGAGAATGCTGTATGTTGTATGGATACAATGCTGACATGACGGCCTGCTTGATTTCCTAAATTTGTCTGGTTCACGACTAGTCCCCCTGTTCACATATTTTTTAATGCATAATAGACGTCATAAGCCAATGGAACATTCATCATGGTACGTGAGCATACACACTTTTAAGTGGCACCTTATTATACTCCTTGTATAGTTCTAATTAGCAAAAAAGTGGGATTTTGATGAGTTACTCATACATCAGACTTACATAACTTGAACATGCATGGAATTCAATACATAATAGCATATTAAATATGCAAACACTCCTTGATTACAGGGATTCAGTTATTATCATCAAATATCATAAACAATTAGTAAGTGCATTCACTTCTCCATAACATCGGCTTACTATAGGGGTATAGGCATATGGTGATGCAACTGTTCATGTTCGTATGAATGCAGTAAACAAGGAAGCGATTGAGGGCTACTTTGACCTACTCGAAGAGACACTGAAGCATTGTTTGATGAATTCTCCTGGGCAGTTGTATAACTTGGAGAGAAAGTGATCTTCCTCTCGATTCCCGCCCTCCTAATGCCATTGCCAAACAACAACAGAAGAAAGTCTGATACAAAACCGCTGGTACTAATCAAATCACAGTGATTGGCCGTGCAAACGCAGCTTGACAATCAGTCCCCTGACTGTAATTTTTGAAGGCAAGTACCTCAACTATGAATGAATTGGTGAAGTATCAGGTACTTTTCACGGGATGAGCAGTAAAGGATGGACTGATCAGGAACTATTCAAGCACTGGTTGAAGGATCATTTTCTGAAGCACTGTGTGGCTGCCAGACCAATTTAGACGGTCACAGTTCCTACTACAGGCATGACAGTGTTGAATTTTGTGACAGAAGAGAATATCATCCTGTTCTGTTTGCTCCTGCACACCACTGAAGACTCTCAGCCACTACAGACTGCACAGTCTTCGAACCTCTGAATAGCCACTGTTCTGACATCTACCACGGTTTCCAACCATGTAATTTTCGTCCCTCATCTCCCAGGCCTGGTTGAATATCATGGCTGCAATTAAAGCATGTGGTATATCTCCCTACAATCAAAATGCTATTTGTAATTCCCAAGTGGGTCCACATTGCTCAATGTTTGGCCACCATTAAAGAATAAAGAGAGACGAAAAAGACATTGGAAACAGAAGTAAAGAAGTGACAGAGAGAAAGGGAAGAGAAGAATAAGCAAAGGGAAGAGGAACAGAAGAAGGCAGAAGAAACATAACGGAAGGCTGAAGAGAGGGCACAGAAGGCTGCAGAGAAGGCAAGAAAGGCTGAGGAAAGGGCCAAAATCAGAGCACAGAAGGCAGAACGCCAAAGACAGAAAACAGCAGAGAAGCCTGACACTGAAAGCGGAGGAGTCCAAGAGAAGGAAAAAGGTTAAATAGGAGCAATAACAGTGCTACGTTAACAGAGAGAATACACCTGCCAGATGAGTTGAATGACAACGTATTCAGCAGTGTATATCAGGACGACGTTCATTTGAAAACAGGAAAAGATTTGGTAGAATGCGCGTGTGGAAGGTGGACACATGAAGATTGCGTTGAGGACAGTGTGATGGATGTAAACGCCAAGGAAAGATTTTGCCCTGTTTGACTTGTGTGACATTGATGCGTGTGTATTATTTGATGAATCTCTTACTGTTCCTTTTATAGCATGTTCTTTTTTTTCACAAACCTGTGGAGGGTAGGTTGCTGTACAAAACAGCAACGGGTAAAGTGCATGGAAATATGTACGCAGGGGTAGCGAACGGTTTTAACCACTGTGGTCAATAATTAGTATAGGCTTTAGAACGGATGGATGATAATACGTACGCATAGTTAATAATCAATGCATGTAGTGGTTTAGTTATATGGGCAGCGCTACAAAGGTGAACAAAATAGCTATTTTAAATTTTCACTTGTTTAAGCACTCGTTGGCTTATCGATCACTGCAAGAACTGAGTCCTGGAACCGTTCTGGCTTGAGATATGGCCAAAGTTTGAAATTGGCGGCTTACGCTACCACCTATGCCACAAAAAAAATTCTAGGCTCTGTTGCTAGAAAGCCACATTATCGAATGTATTAGAGCCCACCCACAGTCTGACCCTATCACCAATACCTACACAAGACAGGCTGTTGGCTTTCTGACAGGAATATTTCAAAATTATCACTTCTAAATTGACCTCAGTATTATTAGCCCACTCACAACAAAACGACGTTGGCTTTTCATCATTTACCCATTGGCTACTGAGCTACATCCACCCAAAGATTGCCTGCAAATCAGCACTGTTCAAGACAGAGCCACACAAATGCCAGCTAGCCGCAAAATGGGCAGACCAATGCAACAGAGAGGTTACCTTTCTATAGAGAATTGATTAAGAACACTTGGTGAATATATCCGTCTGGCAGGCTGCCTTCTAGCTAGGCCGTCACAAACACTACTACTGACTTGAAACAGCTATTCAATCACAAATATCCTACTCAGCATATTATACACGGCCTATAGCTAAACAGGATCTTAGTTAGGCCCCAATTGGTGGGGAGAAGCTTCGTGAAAACCACATGCTGGTGATGTTATGCCTCTTATGAGATACTGCATTCTTCCCTTTTCCAGGCAGCTAGTGTTTCAGCAATTATACAAACCTCCATCTGTACTTTGATCCACAATAGCCCTCGCAATCAGCACGCCACATAGGGATCAGGTACTGTTACCAATCACACAGAGCACTCGTTTTCCCTCTATAACAGTTCAGTAGCACTGCCTACACAAAGCAAAAAGCCAACTTCTGTAGCTAACCACTTTTGTGTCCAAGTGGTTCACATGGAAATAATTTCAGTAATGTATAATGATTTTGGTAATGGTCTCCCTGCCCAAACAGTTTACCGGGGAATCCCCTTATCACTTTAATACAGTGCCAAGTGGGAGGAAAAAATAGGATAATAGAGCCAAGATCATAACGGGTAAATACTGTACTAGCTTACTACATCAACTGAACTGTAAGCCACTGTAAAGAAATTCCCGAATAATTAATGCGTAAGGCTTACGGGAAAGTTTCTTTAGCTATTATAGCAACGAATATTTTTTTTGGTGCTGATAACAGTGATAAGCATGCCTGTAGGGCATCCCTTAGATCAGATGACTCTATAATTAGCTAGTCTGCCGTAAAGTAGTGGTAGTCGCTAAGGTATTAAAGGGGACAGAAGTTTCGTAATAAATAATACTAGTTTACGACAGCTGATATTAAAACTAGTACCTATAGTAATCATTCCATGGTATTAGCTACATGACTTTTTCAATTTGTTTGCTTGTCAGCGAAAATGGAATATTTGCTAGTGACTGTCACTTGTATTGTCACCGTATAGTGCTAAGTCTCGGTCTTTTAGCTGAGCTGGGAGGATGCGCACCAACACTGATTTTCAACCGGCAGGGGCAGATGAAAAACGACTTGGACAGAAACAGATGTGGCTTGCACAGACGATGGCATGAACATAAGTGCGACTTTCTGGAATGGTGCAACCCTGCTGAACCCGGTATTAAGAGCAACACACATACACGATCTAAAGCCTTACACGGAAGCAGAGCTAGCGTGCAGCAGACAGGATGGAGTTATGTCTCAAAGGATCGGACTGGCAGGTTTGCTATACACTTAGGGTAGTAAAGTATATTTCAGGTAGGCGTTGAGTTACACCTTCTGACCAATCAAATTGCTTATTTTATGCAGCACTGCCTGAAGAACAGAATCTTCAGGATAATCCTCCAAGGACCTTGTGTGTTCAGCGTGGACAGACAGTGGAGCTCCCATGTGACTACCGCCCTGGCAACCTAAGAGAACTGTACAACGTGTTGTGGAGTCTTCGTCAAAATGGCAGTGAGAGTAATGAACTATATCATCCAGATGGTCTTCCATTTGGTGATCTCCTGTCAATTGATGGGGACACATTCACCCTGACTGTTGAAGTTGCTCGGTTGGAACAGACTGGAGACCAATTCCAATGTATTGTCTATGTCCAACCAAACACCGTTGAGAGTCAGAGAAAGTTTCAGTATCTTGGTGCTACCATTGAACTGAAAGTTGAAGGTAAGTAGCTATAGCCCAGGTAAAAAGTGATGTTTTATTTCATCCCCATTCCCTCTCCCTCATACTATGGGTGATCAGAATGACAAAAGAGTTTTATTAGTACAATATATTATATCACTCCAAGATGCTAAAGGACTAGAATAGCCGGAGTTGTACACCTTGTGCACTGGCGTAGGAACAAGGGGGGCGCAGGGGGCTGCCCCCCCCCCCCCCCCCCTAAACACCCAAGGCAGGGGGCTGCCCCCCTAAGTTTTTTTTGCATCTAGAACGAGGTGTGCAGAACCGTCTACTCTGACTGTTGTATGCTCCTGCAGTGGTATGGCGCAGAGTCATATCCAGTGGATCAGTAAAATTCTTTTAATGCCAGAGTACTAATGGGTTGATGCTGAAGCGCCTGTATGATTCCAATCCACCATCCTTTTTGGCTTAGATGGCTGCATATAGCAAGTAGTCTTCCAATAAACGCGGCAAAGATTCCGTTGCTTCCTTGACTCTAGGCTAGGAGATCCAGCCAGCCGCTAGTGCTTAAAGACAGTCACGTGGCGATTTGATTTAGTCACATATTCACAATGTACGGTCCCTCACAAGGGCGACGGAAGCGTAGCAGCTGTTGCGGCCATTGAGAATAACAAATGTTTGTGCATGACTTTCAATGTAGCGAGCTGCTACGAGAGCTGCTTCTTCACAGATGATAAATAGGTCAAAAACACTTTCCGCGGTTCGCGTTTCAGGTGCTAAAAATGTACCTCATATATATATATATAAATCACTGTAAAAAGGAATCTGTTAGTTTAACAATTTGAGTGGTTACTGCAGTTGCAGGTAGCTAGCTACTGGGAAGGTCACCTCATATATATGCAATAACAAAGTGGTCAAACGTTCCTTAAAGTAGCTACAAGGGAAGTATACTAGTATCAGGTTATATATATGTGGCTAGTGGCTATTTTCCTAGCTGGCTCCATTAGACATCTGCTATAGGCTGATGTCCACATATTGCAAAAATAACAGTGATTGGACTGTCCATGTAGCAAGGGAAACTACATTATAGCTAATTGATTTATCATTACTGGAACCATGTGTGGCTACGACAAATATTATTTGGTCACAAAAATGCTTTCAAATAACGCCACATGATATACACATCACAATCTAACGTCCCAGAAAAATGTTAAAAGATATAGGGATGGGAATCTGTAAATGTATTGTAGTACTACCTTCCTACCTTGTTTGGATGCTTTTTGGGGATTCCATCCCTAAATGTCTCTTCATTATTAAAATAGATTTTCTATATATGAGGCCCTATATCGTAAACAGGCAGTCCTATAGAAGGTTCTATATGTAAATAGGAGGCCCTATTTCTAAATAGGAGGGTCTCATTCTAAATAGATCCTATATCGAAATAAAAGGTTCTATTTATAAGTAGGAGGTCCAATATAAGTAGGAGGTCCAATATCTAAAAAGGAGATGGTATATCTAAATAAGAGAACAATGGAGGCAAGGATTAATTGTTAGTTTGTATAAGAAAGGTGATGTTGAGGATCCAGGTAATTACAGAGGCATTACTCTATTGAACGTTGTTGGTAAACTGTTTTGTAAGATTTTAAATAATCGCTTGGTAATAAGATTAGAATCGGAAAAGGCTCTTCATGAGGGGCAGGCAGGTTTTAGAGCGAAAAGAGGTTGTGTTGATAATGTCTATACTTTGAACGAGATCATACAAGGCAGAATAAGAGAAGGAAAATACACTTATGCTTTTTTCTTAGACATCCAGAAGGCTTTTGATACGGTTTGGCACGATGGTTTATGGTTTAGGTTGTGGGAATTGGGTGTTAGGGGTAGGATGTGGAGAGTTATTAAGAAGATGTATGACATTACAGAGAGTGCTGTTTTACTGGAGGGGGAAAATCCAAACCATTTGATATAAGCCAGGGGGTAGCACAGGGTTGTAGTCTATCGCCTATCCTATTTTCCATTTTTATTAATCAGTTACTAGATGAGGTTGAGAAAGCTGGGCTTGGTATAATCATTAAGAATGATGTTAAGGTTGGGGGACTAATGTTTGCAGATGATTTTGTTGGTTTAACTACTAATGCGGAGGATTTACAAAAGTTGATTAATGTAGTACAAGGGTTTTGTAACAAATGGAGGTTGAAATCTAACATCAAAAAGAGTGCTGTTGTGGTATTTTCTAAGGTGGCTATTACAGATATGTGTGCGTGGAAGTGGGGAGATAACGTAATTCCAAGGGTTGTAAGTTACTGTTACTTGGGGATTGAATTTGCTGAGAATGGGTCATGGGATAGTCATGTACAGAAGGTAATTGATAATGGGAAGAAAAAGCTTAATCGTTTGCACCGGTTTGTCAGTAATAGAAATATCAGTACCGTTGCAAGGAGATTATTGTTAGTTTCAGTACTTCGTCCTACTTTAGAATACGGTAGTGAAGTGTGGGCTTGTAATAAACGGCAGACAGCTTCCTTAGAATCCATTCAGCTAGGAGCAGCTAAGAAGATACTTGGCTGCTCTTCCAAAACGTGTAATGAAGCGGTAAGGGGAGATATGGGGTTAGAGTCCTTGAAAGGGAGGAGGGATAGAAGCAAACTTAAGTGGTGGTATAAAGTCAATAAGTTGGATATTGAGCGGTATCCTAGAGTACTATTAGATGCTGAGTGGGAAGTGAAACCATGTAGAGGTAGGCAAAGGAAAACTTGGATGAAAGTAATTAATGAATTGCTGCTGCAGTTAGATTTAGATAGCCAAGAGGTATTAGCTGCAGATAATATTAATTTGTTTTTAGATACGGTAGACGAAGCGTTGAGGGATAGAGAATACAAGGACTTTAATGACAGCTTGAATACTAAAGTTAAGTTGAATCTGTACAAGTCTTTCTGTAAGGAAATAGAATTCAAGAATTATTTGCAGGGGGTAGGTGATCCGGGTACAAGATTATTGTTTAAGTTTCGGTCAGGTACGAACGGTCTGAATGAAGAGTTAGGAAGACATAGGGGTAAAAATGATGATAGGCAGTGTAAATTATGCAGGGGTGAATGTGAGAGTGTGGTACATGTTCTCTGGGAGTGTCCAGCATATGACAGCATTAGAAATAATTTCATGGTAGAATTAGAAAATCTATTGGGGGGGAGGTTTGGGGAGTTTAGTACACTTGATCATTTTAATAAGGCAAGTTTTATTTTAGGATTTGAGAATTGGAACAGGGATGATTTTAAAGCATTATTAAAGCTAGTTAAGAGCTTTGTATTATTGATATGGGAGACTAGGAAGAAGGAATTGTATGGTGATCAGGATTGTGTAGTCTCTGGTTGTTCTTGCTCTTGTCCTCTGACTGGAGGTCTTACAAGCTCCGCCTGCGTCTGTGGGTGCGTGGTCAATGGCGTTATAAGCGCTACTAAATAGGGAGCTCCTATATATCTAAATAGGAGGTCCTATTTGTAAATAGTAGGTCCTGTCTGTAAATGGGAGATCCTATTTATAAATAGGTGGTCGTATTTATAAATAGGAGGTCTTATATCTAAATAGGAGGTCCTATATATCTAAATAGTAGGTCCTGTCTGTAAATGGGAGATCCTATTTATAAATAGGAGGTTGTATTTATAAATAGGAGGTCCTATATATCTAAATAGGAGATGCTATATCTAAATAGGAGATCCTAGGAGGTCCTTTTCCTAAATTGAAGCTTATAAATTTGAAATGCTCTGACCAAATGGTCATTTAGCTAGCACCCCATGCTATGGGCATAGGCTGGCTGGCAGAGGTAATAGCTTCCTGAATAAACACAAGATTTAAAGCCCAGTGATACTGTATATGTGCATACATGTATATACATATATCTCATAGACTCACTGGCCCCAAAGACAAGAGCATATTTGGATTTTAGCCTTGTGTGGCTCTAGTTCAAATAACACAAGTGACTACTTACAGAATCCCGAATCACTCCTGTCATGCTCATCATTTTTCTAATACTGCGGTATTAGCCTAACTATGTTAATTTTAAAGTTTCAGTGTGTTATAATGTTCTCTGTACTCCTTATAGCTACAGACCCTACGACACATATGTCTTCCATTGGGACAGCAACTGGGGATGCTTCCTTAAACCCAGGTGGGTAGCTAATAATCTATGAGATACAGTGCTCCAGAGCAGTGTTTTGGAAAGCCTCTTAGTTCCTGGAAGCTCTGATGCTGACGCCATTTTTTTCACTCGGCTAAATGACCGTTCCGTGACTCAGCCACAAGCCAGACATGGCCGGTTTCCCGGACTTCCTAAGCTACGTTTGTTCTGTTAATGGTTAGGCATTCCATTGCCTTTTGGTCAGCGATTTCCCAGGACCCTGCTCATATGGCAAGCCGTTTGTTTCAAAATTGTTGATACAAAAATTTGCTGTGTCTTAGCCTCGATCTTCGGATAACATCGACTTGATGCAAAAAAAATTGACGCGATTAAAAAAAAATCGACTCGATCCTTAATTATCAATGACACGGTGTAGAAAATAAATTTTTTCCAGCGGCTACTCGGTCTTCCAAAACGGTTCCCCCCCCCCCCCCCCGTTTTCCCCGTTCTTTCTTAGGCTACAGTGGAACCTTTCTAATGCGGACACCATTGCAACTCACTCAAAGTGCCCAGAATATCGAGGTGTGGAGCTGAGGCTTCCAGTCATATTTCCAGTAGGCGTGGCAATAAGTATTCAGCACGCGATGGCTGGCTCTGGCTTGGCTCTGGCTTGCTGAGAAATTATTAATGTCTAGTCAGAGGCAATAAGCATTCAGCACGCGATGGCTGATTTTATGGCTCTGGATACGCGATGGCTGGCTCTGGCTTGCTGAGAAATTAAGCTATTAATATCTAGTCAGAGGCTAAATACAGTACCTTGTAACTTTGAGTCATCGGATCTGGCAGTGCAGGTGAGTATTTTTGCGGAGTAGATGATATATAACATCCCCACGGGTCCGCATTGTTCTGGGAGTCTCGTCTTATGGAAAGTCTACGGTTTAAATTATCAACGTCCACATTATTGAGTGAATTTTGTACAGTCAAGGTATTGGTCGGACTGGAAAATCTGTCTACTTTACAGAATAGCGAGGTGTCCGCATTTGGCACTGGTTAGGGTTAGGGTTATGCATTCTATGGTGTAGGGTTACTGTTAAGGTTAGATTTATGTATTTTGTGGGTAGGGTCAGGGTTATGCGTTTTGTAATGTAGGGTTATGGTTATAGGGCTTAAAGTATGGTTGTTGCTTTTTGGTCTCTGTTATGATTGTTACTTCTTGTCATTCCTGCTTTCTGTTCCTACTCCTGTTCATTTCCATGCTTTCTACTCACTTGTGGTTAGCTACACATTGTATTCCTAAACTTACATAAGCCCACTAATTTTCCCAGTAAGTTCCAACAATTTACCTATGTGATCACTAACATAAATGCTTTTATCAATCCCAAACACTCCTCAGTCGCTCTCTTTGTTGTATTTGTGCTAATAATTGCTACTACAATTGCGCTGATTCTCTGCTTTGAAAGAACAAAGAAATATCATGATGATCAACACATTTATGAAACCATTTCACTATATGCCAAAAATTCCCACCCATACAATTTGACTACAAATGATGCTTACATACCCAGTACCATTGCTTCAACTATATGGCATAATAAAGCAAACCATGGCTTTATAAACTCTGATGTGGCAGTTGGAAACAACAGGCTTCATGAAAATGACCAAGACAGAAATGAGAATGAAAATATATCTGAAAGTGCTATTAATGAGACAAGTGGCAGTCAATGTCAGGAAGCTGCAGCTGTGTGTGAAGAGCAGATTTGTACGGCCAGTCATGAGGTTACTGATGGAGATGAATGTAGGAACAATGAGGATCAATCTAGTATTGACCATGAGGGTATGAATGTTCACTACCAAGATGAGGACGACTGTGGTGAACAACAGCCAGCAAGTGGTCCATATGAGAGGGTTCAAGACTATGAACAACAGCCAGCAAGTGGTCCATATGAGAGGGTTCAAGACTATGAACAACAGCCAGCAATTGGACCATATGAGAGGGTTCAAGACTATGAACAACAGCCAGCAAGTGGTCCATATGAGAGGGTTCAAGACTATGAACAACAGCCAGCAAGTGGTCCATATGAGAGGGTTCAAGACTATGAACAACAGCCAGCAAGTGGTCCATATGAGAGGGTTCAAGACTATGAACAACAGCCAGCAAGTGGTCCATATGAGAGGGTTCAAGACTATGAACAACAGCCAGCAATTGGACCATATGAGAGGGTTCAAGACTATGAACAACAGCAAGCAAGTGGTCCATATGAGAGGGTTCAAAATGTGTATGAACAACGGCGAGCAAGTGGTGTATATGACCAGGTTCAAGGGTACGAACAACTGCAAATATGTAATCCACAGGACCAGGATCAAGACTATGAACAACAGCAAGCACATGGACCAAATGACCAGTTTCAAGACTATGAACAACAGCAAGCAAGTAGTCCATATGAGAGCATTCAGGACTATGACCAGCCAGCAAGTTTCAAGACTATGAACAACAGCAAGCAAGTAGTCCATATGAGAGCATTCAGGACTATGAACAACTGCAAGCAAGTGGACTATATGACCAGGTTCAAGACTATGAACAACACCGTCCCTATGACAGGGTTCAAAGCTATGAACAACTGCAAATAGGTGCTCCACAAGATAAGGTCCAAAATTATGAAAAGCAGCAAATGAACAAGCCAGCAAGTGGGCCATGTGACCAAGCTCAAGAGTGTGAAAAATAGCCAGTGAATGACCCTTATGACCAGTTTTAAGATTATGAACAATTGTGAGAAAGTATAGCATATCACAGTTATTCAAAATTCTGTGCATAGGGGACTTTCATATAAACATTCATGCCAAGTTTGTTGTGATGGGTCACAATAGTACGATGTTGACTTTACTCAATCCAAATTTTATTATCTTACTGTGCTACACACAATGAACCTGTACTCTCATAGACCACTCGTGGCGCTCATTCAAACTTTGTATGTTTGTATGCATGCATGTCTTTTTAAGATTGTCTATATTCATCCCATCTCCTTTTATAAAGCAACCATACTAAATTTTCTGAAATGAATGCAAATATAACTTAATTGGTGAAGGAAAAGTGCAGTAACTATTGTCACTAGTAGAACTGCTCTCTGCAGACTTTGGATGTTTAGTATATAGAGTGCATCATTACAATTTTCGGATTTTTTAAATTAAGACAGTCTATTTATAGGGGGAAGTACAAAAAAAGTACTCTTTCCCACTGATCAGCTACTGGAGCCCATATCACAATATCATGGCAGCAACTTGCAGGCATATAGTTACGCCAGCTAGATTCATTGGTTTCTGACCCCTGCACAGTGTATGTTACTCTCTCAGGTTTGTGTGATGTTTAAGGTAATGTGTGTATGAGTATTAGTTAATAGCTATAATTCTTAATCTGGACCTCATGCCCCCATAAGACTTGAATATTCCAAACTCTGAATCTGATGCTTGAGGTCTCCTACCATCGTCACCTGGGAGAGTGTGTGGGAGGAAGTGTGTGCACGGGCTGAAGTGGGAAAGGTGAATGAAAAAAGAGAAGAGGTATCTTTATCCAGTCCCTGATACTAGTAGCTGCCTCTTCTAGCTGCAGTAACTCTACTGTATTTTATCAGAGTTATTTTGCAACAATACCCCACAAACTCTCCAAACTGCAGCACTATCCATTTCAGGAGCTGGAGTAGCTGTTGGAGTGCAAAGTCAGCACTGTAAAGTATAAGTGGCTCATTAGTGATTTGATAAAACCATGGTAAAAGCCACTGATACGTAGTAGCCACCAGGCATCCCCACAAGGAACAAGAAAGCATTTAGATATGAAGGGGTGTAGCACAATCACATCACAGTAGGATAGCATCATCTGCATCGACTCTGGAGGGGGAAGAAGGGTTCAAATAGAACCATATGGAATGGGGTCTCATTAAAGACAAAATTGTTCTTGAAAATACCTAATGAATTCAGTTCAGATCAAAATGCTACATATCATACCAAAACAATCAATAAGAGATATCAACCTTGCATATAAGGACGGTCATCTAAATAGATGTCTTGAAAAATAAGGGAGAAAAGTCATCCTGACAGTCTTGCTTACTTTGAATAATAAGAACAAATCCATCGGATTTCTCAAAAAACAGTTAGCAGATAGTTAGCTACAGTGCCAAGATTAAAGAGTAAAACTTAAAAAATTGTGAATTTAGACATTACAACCACTCTCCATGCATAAAAACATTAGAGAAATGGTTTCGACAAAACATTTGTCTCCATATCGAGGGTAATTGCACTGCCAAGTGTAAAGATAGTGGGCGAGTAGAGATGCGGGTGTATTAAAATCTCGACCTGGGCAGGACCATACAGGTCGCGAGCCAGCCTGTCACGAGAATAACAACTAGCATGAACAACAATGCTGCTGGAGAAGCTATGAAAAGCGGCTGGTCTTTGGCAGATTCTTGTATCTATGGACAACATATCTTCAAGGATCAGCCGTGGCCGCTACGGGAGAGTGGAGCTAGGGATGAACGGTAGTGCTTGAAAATTACATGCGCATCGCTCGATCGTGCCGTCGATTAACAGCACTCGTATCTCTACTTATATAGTGGCTACTCAAACCCTACTAACCTGGCAGCTGTAGTAGGGCCTTCCTTGGTAAAACTGTGTGGTAGACTTATCCAGATCTCCGACCTTTTGTGCGCCCTAAGTTCGAAGACAGCATTCATGTATTAAACTGCCAGAGACATGTGCCTGGGGGAGGGCCCCGTAAAAATGGCCCCAAAAAAAGAAGAAAAGGAAACACTCCTGCCTGGCTGGTTTAGCGGTCAAGGATATCACCACTACACCACCAGAATCCCATCTGTAGGGTGGCTTAAAAACTGAAAGCAGAGAAGCTTCACATCAGTTTTCCTAGATTTTACCCAAGGATCACAATGGTACGTATTTCATTCCTCTGTGACCCCTCCTTCATAGCAAAATTTTATTATTTATAATGTATTACATTACATTACACCCCCTTCTTATCTTTGCACTTGGCAGTGTATTGATCATTGCATAATACATAAAATTTAATGTTATCTGTAAATCCTTACCAGGAAAATAAATTATGTTTGCTACATATAGAATACCAGTTCAGGGAAAAACTCAACATCATACTCAATTACAGACTCACTAGTTAAAAGGCTATAGTACTGTCTTCAGCATCACTCTCTAGCTATAACTGACAGATTGCTACATGCAGTATTATCTTCAATATCACTCTCCATGACTGACACCTGACTAGAATATCTCTTGAAATAACCACGTGCACCCTTATAAGGCACTTGGTGTATTCACTAATGGGTCAGGTGTACCGTCAGTACAAAGAGTGTACCCCTACGCTAATTATTACCTCCATTATATAGGGAGGAAAGAGTCCTCCATTATTAATATAGGGAAGGAAGAGTGTACCCTACATTAAACATTGCCTCCATTATATGGGCAGGAAAGAGTGTAACCCTACACTCTTTCTTGCCCCCACTTTCAATGTTTTATATGGGCAGGAAAGAGTGTACCCCTACACTCTTTCCAGCCTATATAAAGGAGGCAGGGTGAATAGTGTAGCCCTACACCATTTTCTACCCAGCATGCCTCCATTACAGTGGCAAGAAAGAGTGTAGGGATACACTCTTTCCTGCCCATTATAATGGAATGAATTATAAATAGTGTAATTTTATCTGCACCCCAATATTTCTGTACACACATAACAAGTAGGCCCATACCGTACAACTGGATTCAAATGCTTAGATTGCATTTCCTGGTTTTGAAAGGTAACTATGTAATAATTGTGACAGGACAGCCCAGCTACAGGATGCATGTGCATAATAATTTATTCATTGCGACCTGGCTATGTATTCACAATTCACACTTATTAGAACCTTGCAATTAAAACCGGTCCTACGGTATAGCTTTCCAGTCTCTCCCTCCAGCTTACCATCATTTGCAGTACAAAAAGTGCCGAACAGCTGAAGGGAGAGACTGGGAACAAAGCTGTGCATGTACCAGTCGTCATGGTGATCTCACTACCGTCACCACTTGCTGTGTTAGCAGTGTATCTTTCAAATGCAAACAAGGCAGGAGCTTGTGTATGCTGTCTCTGCTGTTGAGACATTAGTGGAACATAAACATCAACTACTCTACTCCACCCACATTGTGGACACAGGGGTAATGAGACAACTATCCATAGTTTGTACAGGTAAGTGATACCACTATTTCATCCGATACACTTTGAGAGATCAGAAGACAAAGCTAGTCCGAGAAGGCAGAGCCAGTGGCTGTAACTGAAATACTGTTGTCAACAGTTGGAGTGCAGTGTCTGTTTGGATTTCCTAACTGAAGATTACACACAAGGTAGCTCACTATACTGCTGGTAATAATTAGGCTACCGGTATGTGGGGCCATAGAGCATAATAATATTAGTAAACACAATGGCCTAGCTAGCTCATTAAATTAAGTGGATGAATGTGCTACCAAATAAGGACAAAATTGTAAGAGTAACCATGTTTGTAACTGTTATAATTATTTTTGCATGCAATTTGCAAATAGTATAGACAGACAGAGATGGTTGGCTAGCTATATAGCTATACATACCCAGGAACTAAGTCTTGGAACACCATTATTATGACAAATGGTGAGTAGAGCTGATCTACTCCTGTGCATTACCTGGGACTGGCTAGATGGCTGTTGTAGTCACATGCAGAAGTCGCCACTTAATGGCACAGGACAGCTTCAGTCCATCTTGATACGCATCACATTTCAGAATGGAGTAGCTAACACCAGTACACTAACACCAGTTTTGTCCTTCACGTGCTTGTGTGTGTGTGTGTGTATGTGAGTGCATGTGTGTGAGTGCATGTGTGTGAGTGTGTGTGTGTGAGTGTGTGTGTGCAGGTGTGTGAGTGTGTGTGTGTGTCTTATCATGGAATTATTCTCATTCACTCTTTCACTTTCCATGTGACGCAAGATTTAGGAATGAGCCTACAGTAAGTACGTAAGTAAACTGAATTGCACAGCAATGCCTAGGCATTAAAACATCTTATGGATTACTTGCTCATAAAATTAACATCGTCACAATCAGAGATAGCTAGCTCAGACCCAGGACCTCTCCTGTTCCCTGATGGATGACTGGATCATGCAGTCATAATCAACCAATAATAAGGAACATAAAACCTGTAGTATTATGTCCATGGCATGCATGCAGTATCTGTAAGGCTGAGGTCAATACTCGCACGTCTGAATAACCAGCTGGATGAGAGCCATAGACTCCTATGGAGAACACACATGCTGGGCTTGCTTTACATAGCACAATCTCATTCCCTCACACAGCCATGGATCACTCACCACAACCATGTGATCGCAACGTACAATTATTGAAAACAGAGACCCTTGGCAGTGGGTCTGAAGCAGTAAAACACGTTCAACCTCAAGTACATGTAGTTAAGTGGGGGAGGGGAAGGGGGGGGGGGGGCAGTTATGTAGCCAAGTTCAGACTAACCCCAGGCTACCTTAGTTTAAAATTTCTGCCCACTCGTTTGCTGCTTAGATGTCTATGTTGCTATATGTATGCAGGTCACATGGGAACATGCCTGCAGATGCAGTAAATGAACCATCAAGTGACTAGTCTCAGGAGTATCTTCATCGAGCACTGGATGTAAGGCTTTCTCTTGAGCTGAAAAGCAAAAAAGAGCCTTTCCTATATTTGCTACTGCTACTGGGCAGGGAAGGGAAATCCCCAGTGAAACCTCCTATACTTACCAATGTTAGAAACAAACTAACAAACAGGGAGTAAATCTACCGTCTCACAGTTCCAATTATTAAAAAAATCAGGACACCTGTAATATTGCACATGACAAACTAAGCTTATGACTGACCAGATAACCATCGCCATATCCAGGGAGACCGCTGGGATCACATATGGTATAGGACAGCATCAGATGACACACACCACATTGCATTCCACAGAGTAGCTATAGCCTCATCCTTTACCTACCTACGTTTGTGTGTGTGTGTGTGTGTGTGTGTGTGTGTGTGTGTGTGTGTGTGTGTGTGTGTGTGTGTGTGTGTGTGTGTGCATGCATGTGCATGTGTGCATGCTTGTATGTGTATGTGTGTGTGTGTGTGTGTGTGTGTGTATTATGAATGTAGACTGTGTTTCACAGTTGAATACAGGGAAGACCTTGTATGAACAATACTAAGTCTTACAACAAAACATTAACTTGCTCATGAAGATTGCAAAGCCAGCACTGATAAGACTAGCTTTAACTGTAAGGTAACATTTCAATGATGCCTTGCCACTAACACTTAATCCTTTCTAAACGGCCAACCACATGTGAGCCTCAGAGTTCCTGTAACAATTTCAACAGAAATTAGCACATATACAGGCCAATAATAACATCCCAATCAATGCTATGCATGGCTGTATAATTTAGGTTTTCATAAGCAAGGTTTTTATAATGGGGGGGTGAAGAAGGGGACAGTAGTACCGTAATTTTCAACACTACCCAACATAAGACCTTACTGTGATACACATACTATTACACAACACACTCTCATTCCTTCACACAGCCATGGATCACCCACCACAACCACGTGATCGCGACGTACGATTATTGAAAACGGAGACCCTTGGCAGTGGGTCCTATGGAGTGGTCTGCAAAGCCATGTGGGGCCAATGCCTCTGTGCCGCCAAACTCCTCCACCCCATCTTCTTCCAATCCAATGACCCTGGTATTATGATAACTAGGAAAAAGTTCGAGCAGGAGTGTCGCTTCCTCAGTGAAATGAAACATCCAAACATCGCTGAGTACCTCAGGACCTCCCATGACCCTGACTCCGGCCTCCTAGTGTTACTCATGGAACTCGGTGATGAAAGCCTCACTCACTTCCTTGAGCGATCCCAACAACCACTGTCCTACCATATCGAGGTGGACTTGTGCCACGATATAGCCCAGGCACTAGCTTACATTCACTCCAAAGAAATCATCCATCGTGACCTCTCTGGCAATAATGTGCTCCTGATTGCTGGCAAAGCCAAAATTACAGATTTTGGGATGTCAAAGCTTCTTGATGCAAACCGACGTATGACACCACTGACCATGTGTCCTGGAACCTTGGTCTACATGCCACCAGAGGCCCTTGGAGATCCTCCTGTCTACACCAAAAAAATTGACTGCTTCTCTTTTGGAGTATTACAGATTCAGATCGTGACCCGCCAGTTCCCTGACCCCGGTCCTGCCGTACAAGTGATTGAAGACTCACGATCCCCAACTGGCACTGTGAAAATGCCGATTCTTGACAGTGAACGTCGCAAATCACACATTGATCTCATCGACACCAACCATGCCCTCCTCCCAACAGCCCTCAACTGCCTCAGCTACTTAGAGAAGGATCGACCCTCAGCCCAGGACCTCTGCCAACAGCTAGGCACCTTCAAGGAGTCCCCACACTACACCCAGAGCATGCAGCAGGCACAACTCAGGGAACTACAGAAACAAAATGAAGCGCAAGTTCAGCAAATGCACCAGCAACTACAAACCCTAGAACAAGAACTTCGAACCCATGAACAACAAATACGGGATAGTCAGAATCATACACACACTCTACAGCAGGAGCTACGAGATAGCCAGAGACGTCTGGACACCCTACAGCAGGTGCTACAGGATAGGCAGAGACGAATGGATACCCCACAGCAGGAGCTACGAGATCGCCAGAGATGCATTTACACCCTACAGCAGGAACTTCAAACCAAGGACCAACAACTGCGGGATAGCCAGAGACGTATGCACATATTACAGCAGGAGCTACAGGATAGCCAGAGACATACACACAATCTACAGCAGGAACTACAGAAACAGAACCAGCAACTCACACACGAAGATGATAGAGAGACACAGCTACGTGAACTGAATCAACAGCTACAAGCTAATGAGCAAGTCACAGCGGAATTCCAACGAAACCTCCTACAACACGAGCAAACAAACAGACTACTTCAAGAAACTGTCGGCCAACTGAGGAGGGAACTACAACAAACAATGGAAGAGAAACAGGCTGGAGAGAGGCAGCTAGAGGAACTAACACAACAGCTGCAAACAACCAAACTGGTGGGAGCACAAACTATCACCTCACAGCTTGCAACACAACCACAAGATACTATCACCCGACCCAGGCAGGAACTGAAACAAGCCCAGCCAGTGGAGCATGCAGCTGTGGGCCAACAGAGGCAGCTACAGAAACCAAAAACGCAACGGCTGCAAGTAATGAAGCGGACAGCAACACAACCTCTCATGCAACAAAAGACAATACAACACATGAAATGGCAGAAAGAGTCTAAAGCACCAGAGAAAATGAACAGAGGATCTGCAGTTTCAGATTCTAACATGGTGTACTTAAATGGCCATGACTCTACTAAAGTCTATAGCTATGACTCCGACACACAGAAATGGCATCAGCTACCAGACACCCCACACACCCTGCCCGCCCTAGTGGTGGCTGAACACATCCTAACCATGGTGGGAGGTTATCTGAGCAGTAAAGTAACCAACTCACTCCTCAGCCTCATGGGAGTGGGCTGGGCCATGAAATGGCTCCCACACTTCCCAGCAATGCCCACTGCTCGGTACCTCACTGCAGTCGTGTACAGTGGCCACTCCCTCATCGTCGCCGGAGGGAGGGATGATGGTGGCAACAGCCTAGCTACAGTGGAGGTGTTGGACATTGACACTCAGCAATGGTCGACTGCCTGCTCCCTACCACACCCCTGCTCCTTAGCTACCTTATCAATCTGTGGTGAGCGGCTCTACCTGATGGGTGGCTACGATAAGACTGGCGAGACACACTCAGTCATCACCTGCTCCGTACACGAACACAGCTGCTAGCTGGGAAGCTACGAAGAGCACTAGCCAAACAGGCTATAAGATGGCGGCATGCAGCTGATGCCCCATACACCCTCTCCTCCTGTGCCACCCTCTGTGGGCAGCTGGTTGCCGTGGGAGGGAGGAAAGATCACAAGGACACTACGACCATTTTTGTGTACAAAGAAACAACAGACTCGTGGGAAGCCATGGGAGACATGCCAACTGCTCGACACTTGGCACTAGTGGCCATCCGCAATGGGAAGCTAATGGTCGTTGGAGGCTGTGTTGTCAGAGGCGATGACTGGTTGAGGAAGACTGATGTAGTAGAAATATTGTTATGAAGAAAACTTGTTTGCTTGTTAATTCTGTTACTGATTCTTGTAGGTTTGTTTTTTTATGCTATTTGACCCAACTTTTTCAGGTTCAGTGGGCATTGCTAATTTGTTTACTAATCAATTAGTAGTTGGTATGGTAACTTACCCCGCTAAGTGCCTGACCTTGGGAATTAGGAGAAAAGAAAAAAAAATTACGTCATTGAAAGCATAAGGCTATAGGGTCAGGCAATTAGTGGGGTAAGCGGTAAGAAAGCGCTTTCGACCTGCGTGGTTGAAATACTTTCTTACTGCGTGCCAGCTACTACTCTAGCACTAACCTGGCTCCTGATTGCTTAAAGTCAACTTGAATTTAAAGTACTCGCAGCTATAATTCTAGCATAACTAAATGCCTTTCAGTTTGAAAGGCACAGCACTAACTAGGTAGACATTAAAAGAACAGGCTGCTGTACCGCTTCACTATCGCTAATGCTGGAGCAGCAGCTAGAGAAAAATGAGTATTCCTGTCTGCTTGAAGGCATTTAAAAAAAAAAGCAGCAAATAAGCTATGTAAAATAGTACGTAAGTAAATTCTAGTTTAACTAAACGCCTTTTGGCACAGCACTAGCTAGGTAGATATTAAAAGAACAGGCTGCTATACCGCTTCGCTAGCGCTGGAACAATAGCTAGAGAAAAGTATTCCTGTCTGTTTGAAGGCATTTAACAAAAAAAGGCAGCAAGTGAGCTACGTACAGTGGCAAAGCTACCACACTCCACAACTAGCTAGACCGACGGACATTCACTGACTGCAGCTGACTGAGGGGGCGCCTGTGGCCATTGCTCACGGGGCAGGCACACGCCCGCTTAATGAGCCATCTAATATACGCCCACCCACTTTAGTAGACTATGTAGCTATCGTTACGCTAATAGAGGTATCTAGAACCTCTGATAAAGGACACTTTGAAACAAAGACAAACTACAAATAGTGGACAAATCAAATGCACAAATTGGTTATTAAATTTTTACGTATACATATGCAAACTGACCTCTGGTGTCAAGTGAATATAGGCATCCCATAAATATAGGCACCCCAATGCCCATATTTACGTGAATATGAGCATCGGAGTGCTCATATTCATGGTGAATATGGGCATCCCCGTTGTGAAAATAGGCATCTCATACGGATGCCTATATTCGCACAAATTTAGGGATCCGGATGCCCATAATTGAGTAAATATGGCCACCAGGATCCCTGTATTTTTGTGAAAATTTAATTCAATATACCAACCAGCCGTAATTAATCTTAACTTTTAAATGTTTAGCAGGAGAATGCACTTGAGAAAATGACCCCCCAGGGGTAAATACAACCTAACAGTAGAATAATAATGTAATCAGCATCCTTAGTATAAACATTACAATATGATAGATATAGACAGTCATGGGTCAATCGAAGTAATGGAAGTAGCTACTTCTGTGGCAGTCTTTGCACAGCCAGGTATCTGATGCTGTCCTCTTTTATAACCCGACACATTAAAGTGGAACTATAATTCACAGGCATTACACTGCACCATTACAAATACAGCATACATAACCAAATACTAATCAAAAGGTGGACCACGATAATTCAATACTCACTGGCCAGCTGTTGCACACTCCACGATTCTCATTGCATACTGGCCTGTACTATAAACTTGCATAGAATTTGAGCGAGCAAAACACAGTCTGGTTCCAGGTTGATTGTATCCCAAATCGGTCGATCATGCCATCCGGCTCGGGCACCGGTATGGTGGGTGGGGCTAGCCAAAGCGTTTCGGTACCAATGTTCGAGATCAATACGAAACGTACATACACAGAGTTTTGCATTCCACATTATAGCTATTATTATTAGCTGCTATATTATCTACGAATGCACAAGGTACTAATTATACTTGTTTTGCTAGTCACTGTTACTACTTCCAACTCCAATTCATTTTGCTGGACTACAACAGGATAACACCAACCCTACCCATTACTTCAAGGAGGATCTCGGTTGGTTCTCAGTATTCATATCAATCGGGTTCTCTTTCTACCAACCACAAATTGGCTCACAAACATATTTGATGATATGTTTGTGAGCCAATTTGTGGTTGGTTGAAAGAGAACCCTATCCATTACGTCACTAGATAATACTCCAACCACATGTACCCTGGTTAGTAGCTACTGTCTAATTGCACGTGGAGAACAATAAACAAGCTAACGTCCAATCTGATTTATGACCACCAAATAGAAGTGGAAGTGGCTGTCGCACAGTTTAGCTCATAAAACAGGTTACTACCAGCAAAATAACCCCCCAGGATATTTTTGTACATGTACTTCGAGGGGTCCGTAGCTAATTTCCAGCCTTTTGGGGGCCGCAGAGCACCTAAAGTCCCTGGAGGGGTTGCCCCCAGACTCCCATAAAGGGCTGGACCCACATGCAACATCTTCCCAGTGAAAAGTACCGAATGAAATCATGATCAGCAACAGATAAATTTAATACAGCATAGTTAGTATTCAAAATCAAATTTGAAGTAGGAGGGGTCAAACCTATCCACTCTCACGTAGCCATCCTCACCTGTACTGGAAATAGCCAGCACATCCCATTGGACTATGTGGCCTGAGAACAAGGCTGACTGACCAAAGTTGCCCTTCTCTACTTATGAGTTATGACTATACACTGTGTATGTTACCACTCGCCATCTGGGTGAAATTTCAAGCTATTCACGGGCCCAAAGTGACCTTTGACCCTTCCGATCTCTTCAAAAACAAGGTGATAGAATTAGTATCATATTTTGCCACTTTAGTGACTGTCGTTGTCAGTTCTATGGCTTCCTGTCCTCCTCCCAGTACCACCTGAGTGTGTGTGTGTGTACATGCATGGTATGATGAACGTGTGGAGAAGTTTTTCCAAATTTACCGCATGGGCAATAAAACATTTATGTAGTCTCTTACCCAGGCCCCATCCCCATGAAGAATGAGGGCCTGGTATCCACTGTTTGAACATGCAAACTTGTGCATGAGTGTAATTTCGTAGAAATCTTGGGAGATTATGAACTGCCGTGATATATCCATGTAGCTACTAATAATGTCTGAATCTGTTAACCTATTACGGAAGTGTAAAATGAAGGCAGCAAGGTTTATGGCCTGTAGTGATGGTCTTGTTAAATTACAGGATCTATGATTGCGGATTTCCTTTTTCTCGTTGCTTAGGTAATCATACAGTGCCTTGAGGCTCCAGCGTCCAGTATCCGGGAAGACATGCGTACCTACAACATCAAAGCCATGAGCTTCACACCAGCCAAGCTACATGTAGTGGAGGAAATGAGGAAACACTTTCCTGAACTGCAGGTGGAGTACAAGCCCGATGAGAGGCAGGACATTGGTGAGTGGGCTGGTCACATGACAGTCATGTGCCACCGACAGCTGTGTGGTCTAAACGACAGAGCTGGAGTAGTCTATACACTTTAATCCTTGGTTTACTTGGGATCTAAATATGTGTAGACATGCAACTCCTTAATAACTGTGGCATTTTTGGCGATGTCAGAGTCAATTTAGACAGTGATGTCAGGGAAGCTTATAAATAGACGAGGATAGCAACCTTAGGAAGAAAGCACAACATCCACTGTATTCTGATGGCTTTTTGATATTGTAGGAATTCAGACATTGTTTCAGCGCTTGGTCTGTGGTACAAACAGGCTCTGAAGAGTAACTGCAGGAAGTATAGATTCGTTGCCTTCCATCATTGTCTAAGAACTACAGCTGTCCTCGCCCACGCAAAATTTCACTCTTCTACCACCCTTCTAGCTACCCTATGCATCACACACGTGAAAAAATGTACCAGGCCCACAGCTGCACTAAAGTGAAACGCGCACGTGGGCCTGGGAACGAGGTGCTAGGCTAGCATTCCTGTGCAATGTTCAAAGCTGCCGACTCTTTGAGTACTGGCACTCATGAATTGAATACTATGTGATCTGGGATGGATATATGTAGTCATGAGATGGAGTCTTCAATATATCGTGTATTCATTGATAAGATCATAACATCATAATTATGATAATATATATTTGTCTGATTACCATTCCAGCAGATTCCTGGCCTGAGGTATTGGATGACAGCTGTGCTTGTTCAGACTGGGGCTGGGACCACAACTATGACCTCCCCAGAATGGTACAGAAAATGATGAACAAGATCTTTGGGAAAGGCAGAACCACTCGTCCCCAGGCCACACCTTGATATCCTATTGACCTGTAGAATTGTTTGTGTTAACAAAACACGTGGACACTGCATCGATTTAGCCTCGTCCCCAGGCTCTCGTGCGTGTTAAAGCGAAACACGCACGTGGGCCTGGGAACGAGACTAACATTGATTATTAGTGGCACAGAGTGCATGGAGATATAGCTAATAGCTACATAGCAGCATTAACGTTCCCAGGCCCCCGCTTTAGTGGGTCGCACGCTTTACCTTCATGATCATGTAATTGAATGAAGTATAGGCTGGGGGGTTGGGAACGAGGCTAGTAGCTACATACATCAAGGCTGAAGCAACTTAAAATATATAACTATAATTACAGTGCCAAGTGAGAAGAAAAAAACTTTTAAATAATTAATGTAATTAATGTAATGTTCTGGCTTTCTCATACCTTCTCAGGTCTAATAAACTGTTCCTAAAGGAAGACAATCAATATTCTTGAACTTTAAATGAGCCACTTTTTCATCTGGCTGCTTTCTTTGGCTGAACTGGGGCCATCTCTCTTTCTGTTCGATCGCAACAGTCGCCATTTTTACCGCGTGCCCGAGTGGACGAGATTCATAGTTATACAGTATCGCTATTTATAATTATAATTATTGTGTTGCGGTTTCCGCCTGCTGCAACGTACTTGTGCAAGACTGACCGTTGCCTTCGCGGTGATTTAGCCAGGGTGACGAACCCGCTGCAGAAGTGACTGACGGTTGCGTTTCAGAAGGGCGCTAGTTTCGAAGAGTGCCTTCGCGGTGATTTGGACGGAGTGCCGACTACTAAAACTGAAGGCTGGTGCGTTTATAGTGTAGCTATTATTTCTTAGATAGAACCACCAAGACTGTGAGTGGAGTGTGATCTATTCTCTATGAAGTAGCATCACAGCGAAGGCCTATACAGGGCTCTTCACGTCGTGGCCACTGCATACCTTTGTGCCCTTGACGATCGTAGCCTGACCTTTGAACTTGTCACTGATGAGTGGGAGCAAGGAAATTGTACTCTTGTGCTCTCTTATGTATGTACATGTATTGCAGACTGAAATGTACTCAGTCATGACAGTGAGCTCAGAGCCTCCTGGTAGTTTGGGTTGGCTTTCTTTCACGCTAGTTTTGAAGAGTGCCTTCGCGGTGATTTGGCTGAAGTGCGTGAGTGTAGCTATTATTTCTATAGAGCCACCCAGGCTGTGAGTGGAGTGCAATGTATTCTTTTACTACTCTATGAAGCAGCACAGCAACGTCACAGCGAAGGCCTAGTACAGGGCTCTTTACGTGCATACCTTTGTGGCCTAGAATATTGTAGCCTGACCTTTGAACCCACACCTTCCTTGCCCAGATTTTATCTCGCAGCTGTGGAGATATATCTGGCTGTGAGATAAAATCTGGGTGAGAAAGGTTTAGACCACTTGCATAATAATTGTATCCATGGCAACTGTTCTGTTTCCATAATTTGAGATTAGTATGAGAAGTAATATTGATAAGTAGTCAATTACAGACTGTCCCTCTCGTTTTTCACCACAGCAGTTCCTCCAAGTCTCACCATATGCATCTCACTTCATTCTGCAAAAATGTCATGGCACTCAGAGTAGTCAATACTTATAATAAGTATAGTATGCTGTAACCATCTCTGTGATACACACATGCTCTATACTAGCAGTGGTGTAGCAAACAATTAGTGGTATTATTTCTTGAAAGCATAATACAGTAGTAAATAATCAAGTTAGTATGAATATGTGGAAGGTTCCATTAGCCCCTTAATTCCTCTCCTCACACCTCAGTAGTCATGGTATTGTTGCATTAGTACTGTGTGTAGTATTTCTGGACTTATGTATTTCACTTACTTCCCACAAGGCGCCTGCATGATACATGTATGCACTAGCTCTATATATACCTATGTAGCTACTGTTCACTTGTGAAATCAAATCTGGTCACTTATCACATGCCCTTAAATGTTACCACTTTTAATATCGACCGCTTTCTTCTCACTTGGCACTGCGGTTACCCTTGTAATAATTGTAAAAACAATTATTTAATTGATATTGTATAGCTAATACAAAAATTAAATGTTATCTGTAAATCCTTACCAGGAAAACTGTGACTTAATTGTGCATGCGAAATAGTGTGTAAAGGGACCTCAGTAAATACAGTGTGAAATGGGACACAACACAACAGCTAGTGATGTCACTGATGTGCCCATCACTGATCTCTCATAGCCAGAAAAAATCAGACACTGCAGGCTAGAGGGAAACACAAACAGGTAGCGAATTTCAACTTTGATATTATTCATAATGCCTAAGGTACGTACTCATTTCCACAGTTGACATACCACAATATTCACTACAGTACCTGTTTGTTTAGCTGTAGAGCCAGGCCTGCTCAATACTCAGTTAAAGTAGCTAAATTTGGGGAAGGGGTTGGGAATTGATGGATGCAGGCCAAAATATCATCCTTAATAGTTGACTAGTCAAGGTCTGCATCACTTTCAAACCTGTGTTGACTGGGTTGGGTAAACTGAGGTAGCCCTGAGAGCAAGACCAACCCACCAATGGGATCTTAGCATGACATTGTGCTCATTATTAGCTATTATAGCTACCATTAACATAAATTAGGGTGATATTATACTGCATACTTGACATATCCCTAATTAGACTATCAGCACATTGATGACACCAGTGGATAGTGGCTCATCATTGCATGTGGATCTTCTTTAAATGAGGAACTGTCACAAGCTACTTTATGCTCAATACTCTATCCCTAGCTATAAGCCAGAGATGACAAGAGCTAAGTATTTTGACTCACAGCATAACGAGGCCATCTTGGAATGATATCTACTTAGGATATCTTACTTATAGCTACATACATAGATGACGTGGTTATATAGATAGCACAAGTTGAGCATCAGCTGCTTCAAACACAAGAGTGAGGCCTTGTGATAACATAGCATAATGAGTTCACATGCACCTGATGATTGTGTAGCTACAGTGTCACTATAGCACACCTCTTATACTGTCCACTCTCTTAAACAGTGACATGTGTACACTACAGTCGGTTCATGCCAGCCCTGGTCTGGTACTAGCTGGCCATGAGATATACACTGGAGCAGTGGTATGGCAGAGACATGTCACTGTAGCTTGTGGGTGGGGTTAAAATTGTATTCACTCTCTAGCCATCATCAGGTTAGCTATAGCTGATGGGCTAGTAGCTACTTTAGCTATTTGTTGTGTAGGCTGAGGATCTCTGGAGCCACTTTGAAGGGGAAGGGTGGTGGTCTGGTGTGTGTGTGTGTGTGTGTGTGTGTGTGTGTGTACGTGTGTGTGTATGTGTGTGTGGTGTGTGTGTGCCTGTGTGTGTGTGTGTGAGGAGATCAAGGCATGAAATACTGCACTAGACACACACATGCACAGCATGTGCCTGATGTGGTGGGTTATCATTATTCATGGTCATGCATATATTTAGAGAGATCAGGAGATTATGACATCATAGTACCGATAGCGGTGGCATGACCATATTTGGTAATTGGAGTCAGACTGCGGACAATAAAAGTGTTGTTGACGGTTTGAGGGCCACAGTGAGAATTATAGTGTCAGGAGTTAGCTACTGAAGGTCACAAACACAAGTTAAGATACTACAATGGCTGGTAAGGCTAGTAATTTTTTTTTTGCATTTTTTTATTGTATTTGCGTGCGTCTCAGGCTCTAGTTTAAACTATTTTGCTAATAATAATTGCAATATTGCTGCCATGATATCAATTGTTGATATTTGTTGCACGGAATCTATTACTTTGTAATGTGCAGTTACTCCAGTTACTCCAGTTAGCTATCATAATTAGCCACAATGGGCTCCCAGGATGGAGGGTGGGAGATGGGAAGAAAGGGGGTTAGAGGGCGTGAAAGGAGTAGAACTCGAAATTTCGGACAAAGCACAGGCCCAGGGACAGATGTAAGATATTTTGAAGAGTGGGAGGAGGGTCAGACTCACAGGAGTGGTATAGCTAAACAAAGTAAGTACTGAAGCACTGAGATGTTCACCGCTGAGAGCTCTTATAGCATCTCAGGGGGAGAGGGGGGGAGAGGGGGGGAGGGGGGGAGGGGAGGTAGGAGGGGGAGAAGGGGGGAGGAGGTGGGGGAAGGGGAGGAGGGGTGTGTGAAAAGAGTGGAACTCAAAATCTCATTTCAACATAACATAAAAAAGACGAAGCATGGGTCATGGGGCAAATCTAAGATATTTGAAGGGGGGATTAGACTCATGACAGTGGTGTAGCTAGCTAAAACAAGTTTGTGCTGATGTCAAAGTACCTCCATGGGGTGAAAAAAACGCACGTGATTTTCAACTATTAATAAACACGTTCGACCTCAAGCACATGTAGCTAAGTGGGGGAGGGGCAGCAATGTAGCCAAGTCCAGACTAACCCCAGGCAGCCTTAGTTTAAATTTGTGCCCCCCGTGTTTGCTGCCTAGATGTCTATGTTGCTACATGTACGTACATGCTCTAGAGAAGAATGGTACAGATTGAAAGAGGCACATCACATAGGAACATGGCTGCCTCAGTGTTAGAGATGCAGTACATGAACCACGAAATAACTAGTCTTAGGAGTGTCTTCAACGACCACTGGATGTAAGGCTTTCTTGAGAGCTGAAAAGCAAAAAGAGCACTTCCTGAATGCTAAAAATATTCTACTGCTACTGGGCAGGGCAGGGGAGAGGGAATCCCACAGTGAGAACCTCCTCACGTAGCAGCATTAGTAACAGCGTAACAAACTATAGCAGATAACACGCATATCCATTGAGGCCACGGTGATGTGATGTGATGTGTGTGTGTGTGTGTGTGTGTGCATGAATTATGAAATGTAGACATAATATTGTATTTCACAGTTTATTATAGGGATGGCCTTGTACTAGTATAAACAAAAACTTTACTTCCAGCACGGTTAAGGTGGCGGGATACCAAAACATAGTTTGGCTGCCTCAAGCAGTATTCAATTGTGAATATCTCATTACTCATACTACATAGCTTCATACGTTTTACAGAACTAATGCTGCAATATGTGATCACTTAGTACTCCAAATTACAGGTGCCTATCTCACAATCCTGCTGAGATATTGAAGCCACAGCATGTGCCTCATGGGTATTAAAACTTTCTAACCAAAATTTGACCCCAGGATCAGCTAGGCAGGGTGACTGTCACAACCTGTGAATACTAAAGATGTTTATTAGGGTCAGATGGAGAGTTTTTTTTGCATAACTTGTAGGTTTCTGGAGTTATGTCCCTGTAATATCAAAGAAATTGGGGTATCTGTAAAAGCTGGACTCTGGACTCTGGACTGGACCATGGACTGGACTATGGACTGGACTATGGACTGGACTAGGTCTACATTTTAATTAGTTCTGCTGCCAATAGCTGCTTACAGTTCTGAAACGTTAGTACCAGTGGGGTGGTTCAGGGAAATTGACTGTATCCCACCGTTTTTCTAGGTAAGAATGCTAGCGATTGGTCCACTATTGTTACTAGCTTCGTAGATCGTACCTGTAAGCAAGTAGGCATAACGTACGTCAACACTGCAACATTCCAGAAAAGAATCTATAATAGAAAAGCACTGAAAAGTGATAAAGGCTAGAATCAGCCTTCATGTACCTGCTTACCAGTATCGAACGGCTTTCAACACTGCTTCTGCATCTGTAGCGTTTTTAGCCACCAAAGGACACTGGAAAACAAGGCACAGTGAGATTTGGCAACTTAATGAACTTACAGAAACTCTTAGCGAGCACTACAGGTGATTCTAGACCGTGAAACCATAGCCACTGCTGCTTTAATTTACATACGTGTATACCAAAATATTCTATCATGTGCGGAATGAAATTGTGGATGACGTTATAGCCTCCAGCTTCGTAGCCTCCTCAATGCCATAACGGTGGGATGCAGTCAATTTCCTTGAAGGTACTAACATTTCAGAACTGTAAGCAGCTATTGGCGGCAGAACTAAAACAAAATCTAGACCTAGTCCAGTCCATAGTCCAGTCCATGGTCCAGTCCAGAGTCCAGTCCATAGTCCAGTCCATGGTCCAGTCCAGAGTCCAGCTTTTACAGATACCCAAGAAATTGTGAGTTTCCACCCCCTACAGTGGTTACAGCTGTTATTTCTCTGTAATATTAGACAAACACTTTAAACCTCTCCTTCTGACCCTAATAAATACTCTCAACTATTCATAGGTTGTGATAGTTACCCTGCCTGGTTGAAACTGTAGTCAAATTTTGGTTAGTGCCCATGAGACATACCAGCTGCAGCTTCAATATCTCAGTAGTTTTTTAAGATATAGCTATACATATCCTTTGGAGCGCTAAGTAGTGCTGTAAAACATAGGTAACTATGTGGTATAGATGATGAGATATTCATAGTTGAACATTGCTTGAGGTCACAAAACAATGTTTTGTTATCCCGCCACCTTAAGCCTAGCTTTTACTTTACGGTAACATTTCAACGATGTCTTGCCACCTCATTTTAAATAGCCCATTTAGATATCAGCCTCAGAGTTCTTGTAACAATTTCAAAAAGATTGACACATACAGGCCAATAATAACGTCCCAATCGAATCCTACACATAGCTATATACTTTAGGTTTTCATGAGTGAGCTTTTACAATGGGGGAGGACAAGACAGTAGTGGTAATTTCCAACACTATTCAAGAAATAAGGCCCACTCCTACTTACAGAGACATACACACCGTTACACAACACACTCTCATTCCCTCATACAGCCATGGATCAGCCACCACAACCACGTGATCGCAACGTACGATTATTCAGAAACGAGACCCTTGGCAGTGGGTCCTATGGAGTGGTCTGCAAAGCCATGTGGGGCCAGCGTCTCTGTGCCGCCAAACTCCTCCACCTCATCTTCTTCCAATCCAATGACCCTGGTATTGTGACAACTAAGACAAAGTTTGAGCAGGAGTGTCGCTTCCTCAACGACATGAAGCACCCAAACATCGTTGAGTACCTCGGGACCTCCCATGACCCTGACTCCGGCCTCCTAGTGTTATTCATGGAACTTGGTGACGAAAGCCTCACTCACTTCCTCGAACAATCCCAACAACCACTGGCCTACCACATCGAGGTGGACTTGTGCCACGATATAGCCCAGGCAATAGCTTACATCCACTCCAAAGAAATCATCCATCGCGACCTCTCTGGCAACAACATCCTGCTGATTGCAGGCAAGGCCAAAATAACAGATTTTGGGATGTCAAAGCTTCTCGATGCAAACCGACGTATCACGCCACTGACTATGTGTCCTGGAACCTTGGCCTACATGCCACCAGAGGCCCTCGGAGACCCTCCCGTCTACTCCAAAAAAATCGACTGTTTCTCCTTCGGAGTGCTACAGATTCAGATCATGACCCGTCAGTTCCCTGACCCCGGTCCTGCCGTACAAGTGATTGAAGACTCACGATCCCCAACTGGCACTGTGAAGATGCCCGTTCTTGACAGCGAACGTCGCAAATCCCACATCGATCTCATCGACCCCACCCATGCCCTCCTCCCAACAGCCCTCAGTTGCCTCAGTTACTTAGAGAAGGATCGCCCCACAGCCCAGGACCTCTGCCAACAGCTAGCTACCTTCAAGGAGGTCCCCCACTACACCCAGAGCATGCAGCAGGCACAACTCAGGGAACTACAGGAACAAAATGAAGTGCAAACTCAGCAAATTCATCAGCAACTACAAACCCTAGAACAAGAACTTCGAACCCATGAACAACAACTACGGGATAGTCAGAGTCACACACACACTCTACAGCAGGAGCTACGAGATAGGCAGAGACATCTGGATACCCTGCAGCAGGAGCTACAGGACAGGCAGAGAAGAATGGATACCCCACAGCAGGAGCTACAAGATCGCCAAGGACACATGGACACCCTACAGCAGGAGCTACAAGATCACCAGAGACGCATGGACACCCTACACCAGGAACTTAGATCCAAGGACCAACAACTGCAGGATAGCCAGAGACGTACATACACACTACAGCAGGAGCTACAGGATAGCCAGAGATGCACGAACGCTCTACAGCAGGAATTTCAAACCAAGGACCAACAATTGCGGGATAGCCAGAGATGCACACACACCCTACAGCAAGAGCTACAGGATAGGCAGCAAGAGAACCAGCAACTCACACACCAAGTGGAAGAGAAACAGCACACGATTGATGACAGAGAGACACAACTACGTCAAGTAAATCGACAACTACAAGCTAATGAGCAAGTCACAGCGGAATTCCAACGAAACCTCCTACAGCACGAGCAAACAAACAGCCAACTTCAAGAAACTGTCGGCCAACTGAGGAGGGATCTACAACAAGCAGTGGAAGAGAAACAGGCTGGAGAGAGGCAGCTACAGGAACTACAGCAACAGCTGCAATCTATCACGCGACCCAGGCAGGAGCTACAACAAGCCCAGCCAGTGGAGCATGCAGCTGTGGGCCAACAGAGGCAGCTACAGAAATCCAAAACGCAACAGCTGCAACTAATGAAGCAGACAGCAACACAATCACAAAAAGCTCTCACGCAACAGAAGACAATACGAGACATGAAATGGCAGAAAGAGCCTAAAGCACCACAGAAAATGGAGAGAGGATCTGCAGCTTCAGGTTCTAACATGGCATACTTCAATGGGCGTGGCTCTACTAAAGTCTATAGCTATGACTCTGACACACAGAAATGGCATCAGCTACCAGACACCCCACACACCCAGTCCACTCTAGTGGTGGTTGAACACATCCTAACAATGGTGGGAGGTTTTCTGAGAGCTAAAGTAACCAACTCCCTCCTCAGTCTCATGCAGGAGGGCGGTGCCATGAAATGGCTCCCACACTTCCCAGCAATGCCCACTGCTCGGAGCTTCACTGCAGCCGTGTGCAGTGGCCACTCCCTCATCGTCGCTGGAGGGATGGGCGATGGTTACAACAGACTAGTGACAGTGGAAGTGTTGGATATTGACACTCAGCAGTGGTCGACCGCTTGCTCCCTACCACACCCCTTCTATGTGGCTACCATATCGATCTGTCGTGAGCGGTTGTACCTGATGGGTGGCAAAGATAAGACTGGATACGCGACATGCTCAGTCCTCACCTGCTCCGTACCAGAACTACTCCAGTGCCAGACAGAGAAGCTACGAATGGAACCAGTCAATCAGACTACAAAATGGCGGTATATAACTGATGCCCCATACAACTGGTCCTCCTGTGTCACCTTCTGTGGGCAGCTGGTTGCCGTGGGAGGGTTGAAAGGTGGCAAGAGCACTACAGCCATTTTTGTCTATAAAGAAACAACAGACTCGTGGGAAGCCATGGGAGACATGCCAACTGCTCGAAACTGGGCTCTAGCAGCCATCCTCAATGGGAAGCTTATGGTCGTCGGAGGCTATGACGGGAGGATCAAGACTGATGTAGTAGAAATATTGTGTTGAAGAAAGCTTGTTTGCTTGTTAATTCTGTTACTGAATCTTGTAAGTTGTTTTTGTTGCTATTTGACAACTTTTTCCGGTTCAATGGGCATTACTAATTTGTTTATTAATTAATCTAATTAGTAGTTGGCATGGTAACTTACCCGTTAAGTGCCTGACCTAATTTAATAATAAACAAAAACATTACATCATCGGCGTGCAAAATCAGCCTAAGCAATTGGCGGGGTAAGTGACAAGAGAGCGCTTTCGACCTACGCAGTTGAAATACTTTCTTACTGCATGCCAGCTACTACTCTAGCACTAACCTGGCTCCTGTTTGCTTGTAGTCAACTTGAATTTAAAGTACTAGTAGCTATAAAATAGAAGCTGATGGTTGCCGGAGGCTGTGTTGGAGGCCATGCTGGAGCCTCATCGTGGGAAACTGATGTAGTGGAAATTTTGTGTTGAAGAAAACTTGTTCGCTTGTTACATGTGTTAATTCTTTTATTGCTTCTTGTAGGTAGGGTAAGTTGTTGTTTTTTTAATGCTATTTGACAACTTTTTCCAGTTCAGTGGTTGGTTAAGGTAACTTAGCCTGCTAAGTGCCTGACCTTGGGAATTAATAAACAAAAACATTACGTCAGGCTATAGGGTCAGGCAATTAGCGGGGTAAGTGGTAAGAAAGCGCTTTCGACCTGTGCGATTGAAACATTTACTTACTGTATGCCAGCTACTACTCTAGGCTGGCTCCTGTTTTGCTTGAAGTCAACTTTAGTTAATTTTGAAGCAGCTATAAAATTCTAGCGTAATTTAATGCCTTTCAGTTTGAAAGGCACAGCACTAGCTAGGTAGGTAGGCATTAAAAGAACAGGCTGCTGTACCGCTTCACTATTGCTAGCGCTGGAGTAGTAGCTAGAGAAAAATGCAACGCCTAGTATTTCTGTCTGTTTGAAGGTATTTAATAAAAAAGGCAGCAACTGAGCTACGTACCCCTACCACAGCTAGCTAGACCGACGGACGTTCACTGACTGAATGACGGTTAATAAGTTGCAGCTGCCTGAGGGGGCGCCTGTGGCATTGCTCGCGGGGCAAGCGCATGCCTGTTTAAAGAGCCATCTCATACGCTCACCCACTTTAGCAGACTACAGTACTGTATGTAGCTATCGTTACGCTAATAGAGGTATGTAGAACCTCCGATAAAGGATACTTCGAAATAAGGACAACCTCAAAATATTGGACAAATCAAATGCACCAATTGGTTATTTTATGTGTAAACTGACTTCCAGACAAGGGACAACAGAGCATGTCCCAATATGTTTTCGTAATGCACTTTAATTGCCTGAATTCAACCTCGGAATAACTGATGTGAAGGAATTACTGGTAAATGCATGAAGGGTCTACATGTAGTAGTTTGAAGACTGGATATGGTGCACAGCCACTCTGGTGACCATGGGCACTTAATCAGAGACACAGGAATGCATAGCTTTGATGACCAAATATTGCATGGTGTCTTACAGGGTCATTGTGAATGCGAATGCTAGACTACAAAAAGCCACACAAGAAAGCATACACCTCACATGAGATATCCTCACCCTCAACATTCCTAGTTTTAGCTTTGTTCCCAGGCTTCCCCGTGGTGAGGGCGGAGCCTGGGAACAAGACTGATGTAATGTGACATCACCATTAAAGGTGATTATACTGTCAGAAAACTTGGCTACAGCTGGACTGCAAAACCAAAAAGTTTTTACCAGGTGTTGTGAACCTACGCGTGTTACTCTATATCCCGGGTCCTTAGCACAATATTTTCTATCAATTATGTGTTGATGGGCATGTGAGATGGCTCATTAACCAGACATGTGCCCACCACACAAGCAATACTGTAGGCAACCCCTACTCTCCTACATTATGCGAATAGTCTGACACAAGACTAATAGCAATCACACCACCAATAGAACTCCTATCTAATGTGCTCCTGGTTCCAAGTGTGATTCTGCAACCTCATTTTTACTTTTTATTAGCTAGGTGAGTACATAATGAACAGAACTGATGTAGGTGTAGCCAGATTTTGAGTATTACTACAGCCAAAAGCTAATCTTGACATCAACCTCTCCACCCATTAATTAAAAGTTTGGCTGCCTGGTCACTTCTTTGGAGCAATAAACTTTGTGTGTCCTACACCATGTAGCTATTTAACTTGAATCACACCAAATGATGTCTCCACCTACACACATGCAGTGGGCGGAGCTTGAGTCTGAGGTAATGCCTAATGGTAGCCTCATACCCACCCAAAATTATCTTGCAGACATGGAGCTGAGAGCTGAAATCTGGGTGGAGCTACCCGGGCATGTGGCCAGCATCATGACTGTCACTGGTTGCACTGCCAAGCTAGCAGTTCTTATAAATTTATGGAGAGGTAACTGGCACTCAGAAATAATCTCCACTTCCCTTAAGACTGGTGTTATTGGTGGGTACTAATTTTAATGGTTAATAGATTTGGCGGGTATTGATTTTGAACACTGAAGCTAGGCTATCTGAACGAGTGAACAAGCACCCTGAATGTTGGCACATAGAAATGAACTGGAAATATGGCAACTAAGGGATCAGTACATTAAAATCCTATTTTTGATCACCAGACCTATTATGCTGATTTCTGATTATTTAGAATCAGTTACGTGACCCACATACTCACTGTCTGCAGGTAGCCATGGCCCCAACCTACATACTCACTGTCTGCAGGTAGCCATGGCCCCAACCTACATACTCACTGTCTGCAGGTAGCCATGGCCCCAACCTACATACTCACTGTCTGCAGGTAGCCATGGCCCCAACCTACATACTCACTGTCTGCAGGTAGCCATGGCCCCAACCTACATACTCACTGTATGCAGGCAGCCATGGTCCCAAACTACATACTCACTGTCTGCAGGTAGCCATGGCCCCAACCTACATACTCACTGTATGCAGGCAGCCATGGCCCCAAACTACATACTCACTGTCTGCAGGTAGCCATGGCCCCACCTCCGGCATGCCAATTGCTTCAAATATCATTCTTCTGGATGATCAAGTTGCCATGGTAATAAGAACAGGCTCCACCCCATCCTGTTCTGTTGTCAGACTTTTGTCTTCATGAATTTTCAGCTAGAATGGTGCTGAGGTCTGTGGTGTGTGAGGGAGAGACAGAGGATGATCACAAACCTCACCTCCTAAACTTCATCTCCTCCCCAGCCCACATCAAGAGGCTATAACCATTGCTTCCACATGAAATTCCTAAACAAATACGTGTTAGATGAACCCAAACTGCATAACAAATGTTTCAGCCGCCAGGGGTATTAAGCTTATATTACTGCACCTTTGATGGATCATACCAATGGATGGTCCAGAGGTATTTGCTTCAGTATTAGTCACACAGACAATCCTAAATACAACCTAAGGAAGTGATAGCTGCAGTAGCAGCTCTTTATCAGATTGCTTGACAGCTGTAATTTCAGATACACATTCATTCTCTACCCTCCTTGACATCATATCATGGGACCATGGGAATCAGACCCTCCTTTACATGGGGTCATGGGAAACAGACCCTCCTAGACACCACATCATGGGATCATAGGAACCAGACATGATATGTTTTGGAACCACTTTACACCAGAAGCATATTAACACCACAATCTGTTCTTAGAGACAATGGAGACAGGAGTCAGAGGAGGACGGCCAAGGTTGATCCCTTCACTCATTAAGGTCTCATTAAAATCACATGTTAAAGTAAAGTATTTATATGTAACGACTTGCTTTCAATTTCACGTGGGTCTCATGCGTACTTCACTTTAGCTATACTTGTGATAGAGCAGCATAAAGTGAAACATGTCTGACAGCCTGGGAACGAGGTTAGGCTCAATCCATACATTCATGAGGAGGTGCTACTGGATTTGTTGCTAGCTAGTGTGGGTCTCATTCCCAGGCTCCACTCCCCAGCTTTTTATTGCACTGTGCGATAAAAAGCTGGGGAGTGGAGCCTGGGAATGAAGCTGGGGAGTGGAGCCTGGGAATGAAGCTGGGGAGTGGAGCCTGGGAATGAAGCTGGGGAGTGGAGCCTGGGAATGAAGCTGGGGAGTGGAGCCTGGGAATGAGGCTGGGAAGTCAAGCCTGGAAATGAGGCTGGGGAGTGGAGCCTGGGAACAAGGCTGGGAAGTCGAGCCTGGAAATGAGGCTGGGGAGTGGAGCCTGGGAATAAGGCTGGGAATCACCCGTGTTATTGCATTCCCTACTGTTAACATCACATCCTGTTTGGGGTCTACAATCTACACGTACTCTGTAAAAAGTGGATTCTAGATCTGCTGGACTGTAGACTGGACCATGGACTGGGCTGTGGACTGGACTGTGGACTGCACTGTGGACTAACCTGCAGACTAGAATTTGAACTGAAAACAAATAATCAGCCACTGCAGGCCAGAGGGAAACACAAACAGGGTGTGAAAGGAGTAGAACTCTACATTTCAGACAAAGCACAGACCCTGGGACAGATGTAAGATATTTTAAAAAGCGGGAGGGGGGGGGGGAGGGGGCAGACTTAAAGCTTTTACTTTAAGGTAACATTCAACGATGTCTAGTCACTAACACCGCTTTCTAAATGGAATAGATTTCAGCCTCAGTACATGTAACAATTTCAGCACATAGCTACAAGCACATAGCTACACCGGCCAACAGTAACATCCTAATTGAATGCTTCGCATAGCTATATATTTTAGATTTTCATGAGCGAGTTTTTGGGGGAGGGCAAGACAGTAGTGGTAATTTCCAACACTATTCAAGATAAAGCCCACTCCTGGTTACAGGAACACACATACTGTTACACAACACACTCTCATTCCTTCACACAGCCATGGATCACCCACCACAACCCCGTGATCGCAACGTACGATTATTCAGAAATGAGACCCTTGGCAGTGGGTCCTACGGAGTGGTCTGCAAAGCCATGTGGGGCCAACGTCTCTGTGCCGCTAAACTCCTTCACCCCATCTTCTTCCAATCCAATGACCCTGGTATTGCAACAACTAGGAGAAGGTTTGAACAGGAATGTTGCTTCCTCAATGACATGAAACATCCCAACATCGCTGAATACCTCGGGACCTCCCACGACCCTGACTCCGGCCTCCTAGTGTTACTCATGGAACTTGGCGATGAAAGCCTCACTCACTTTCTTGAGCTATCCCAACAACCACTGGCCTACCACATCGAGGTAGACCTGTGCCATGATATAGCCCAGGCACTAGCTTACATCCACTCCAGAGAAATCATCCATCGCGACCTCTCTGGCAATAACGTGCTTCTAATTGCTGACAAAGCCAAAATTACGGATTTTGGGATGTCAAAGCTTCTTGATGCAAACCGACATATGACACCACTGACCATGTGTCCTGGAACCTTGGTCTACATGCCACCAGAGGCCCTTGGAAATCCTCCTATCTACACCAAAAAAATCGACTGCTTCTCCTTCGGAGTGCTACAGATTCAGATCATGACCCGCCAGTTCCCTGACCCCGGTCCTGATATTCAACTGGTTGAAGACTCACGATCTCCAACTGGCACTATGAAGATGCCCGTTCTTGACAGCGAGCGTCGCAAATCCCATATCGATCTCATTAACCCCACCCACGCCCTCCTCCCAATAGCCCTCCGTTGCCTCAACTACTTAGAAAAGGATCGACCCACAGCTCAGGATCTCTACCAACAGCTGCTTGCCTTCAAGGAGGCCCCCCACTACACCCAGAGCATGCAGCAAGCAACAGCTCAGGGATTTACTGGAACAAAATGAAGTGCAAACTCAGCAAATTCAGCAGCAACTACAAACCCTAGCCCAAGAACTTCGAACCCAGGAACAACAACTACGGGATAGTGAGAGTCACACACACACACTCTACAGCAGGAGCTACGAGATAGCCAGAGGCGTCTGGACACCCTACAGCAGGAGCTACGAGATAGGCAGAGACGTCTGGACACCCTACAGCAGGAGCTACAGGACAGGCAAAGACGAATGGATACCCCACAGCAGGAGCTACAAGATCGGCAGAGGCGCATGGACACCCTACAGCAGGAACTTCGAACCAAGGACCAACAACTGCAGGATAGCCAGAGACGTACACACACACTACAACAGGAGCTACAAGATAGCCAGAGACGCACACACACCCTACAGCAGGAGTTACAGAGGCAGATCCAGCAACTCACTCACCAAGTGGAAGAGAAGCAGCACACAATTGATGACAGAGAGACACAGCTACGTCAAGTAAATGGACAACTACAAGCTAATGAGCAAGTCACAGCGGAATTCCAACGAAACCTCCTACAGCACGAGCAAACAAACAGACGACTTCAAGAAACTGTCAGACAACTGAGGAGAGATCTACAACAAGCAGTGGAAGAGAAACAGGCTGGAGAGAGGCAGCTACAGAAACCAAAAACGCAACAGCTAGAACTAATGAAGCAGACAGCAGCACAACCACAAATAGCTCTCATGCAACAGAAGACAATACGAGACATGAAATTGTGGAAAGAGTCTAAAGCACCAGAGGAAATGTTCAGAGGATCTACAGCTTCAGATTCTAACACGGTGTACTTCAATGGGAATGGTTCTACTAAAGTCTATAACTATGACTCAGAAACACAGAAATGGCATCAGCTACCAGACACCCCACTAACCCAGTCCACCCTAGTGGTGGTTCAGCACATCTTAACTATGGTGGGAGGTCATCTGAGCGGTAAAGTAACCAACTCCCTCCTCAGTCTCATGGGGGAGGGCAGGACCATGAAATGGCTCCCACACTTCCCAGAAATGCCCACGGCTCGTCAAGACACTGCAGCCGCGTGTAGTGGCCACTCCCTCATCGTCGCTGGGGGGAGGGACGATAATTACAACCACCTAGCAATAGTGGAGGTGTTGGATACAGATACTCAGCAGTGGTCGACTGCCTGCTCCCTACCACACCCCTTCTCTGAGGCTACCGTATCGATCTGTAATGAACAGCTATACCTGACGGGAGGCTACGATAAGACTGGCTGGAGACGCTCAGTCCTCACCTGCTCCGTACCAGAACTACTCCAGTGCAAGACACAGTCGCTAGCTGAGAAGCTACAAACAGTACCAGCCAAACAGACTACAAAATGGCGGCATGTAGCCGATGCCCCGTACAACTGCTCCTCCTGTGCCACCCTCTGTGGGCAGCTGGTTGCCGTGGGAGGGAGGGAAGGTGACAAGGACACTTCAGGCATTTTTGCCTATAAAGAAACAACAGACTCGTGGGAAGCCATGGGAGACATGCCAACCGCTCGATGCTTAGCTCTAGTAGCCATCCTTAATGGGAAGCTGATGGTCGTCGGAGGCCAAGTCGGAGTCTATGGCTATCTCGGCTTGTGGTGGACTGCAACTGATGTAGTAGAAATATTGCGTTGAAGAAAACTTGTTTCTTGTGAATTCTGTTACTGATTCTTGTAAGTATTTTGGATACTATTAATTTTGACAACTTTTTCCGGTTCGGTGGGCATTCCTAATTTGTGTAGTGATTAATTATAATCTAATTAGTAGTTGGCATGGTAACTTAACCCACTAAGTGCCTGACTTCGGGAATTAGGAGAAAATAGTAAACAAAAACTAACAGAAAAACTTAGCCTAAGGCTGTAGTGTTGACAGCCAATTAGTGGGGTAAGTGGAAAGAAAGTGCTTTCGACTTTTGAAGTTGCCATGGTAATAAGAACAGGCTCCACCCCATCCTGTTCTGTAGTCAGACTTTTGTCTACCTGAATTTTCCGTCTTTTGCTAGAATGATGCTGAGGTCTGCAGTGTGTGAGGGAGAGACAGAGGATGATCACAAGCCTCACCTCCTAAACTTCACCTCCTCCCCAGCCCACATCAAGAGGCCATAGCCATTGCTTACACATGAAGTTCCCTAAACTGTGGAAATAATTACGTGTTAGATGAATCTAAAAGTGCATAACAGATGTTTTCACCCCCAGGGGCATAAAGCTATTAGTGCACCCTCGATGGATCACATGTACACCGATGGATGGTCCAGAGGTATTTGATCCAGTGGTAGTCACACACCACAAGTGATAGCTACAGTAGCAGCTCTTTATCAGATCGCTTGATAGCTGAAATTTTCAGATCCACATTCATTCTCTACCCTCCTTGACATTAGTCTCGTGCCCAGACGTCCACGCCCTCCAGGCGAAGGAACGTCTGGTGCTTTGATTTAAATTTCTTGTCACGGAGGCGTGTCCCGTGAACGTATAATTGAAAGGCGCTTGCACCAAGAATGCAATTATCAGAGCAACTCAAAAATGGATATTCCTATTTGTTGTGCGACTCTACCTTCATGCAGTCAGCGACGCTCTCTACACCCCGAAGCATCAGCCGCTAACAAAAGGGTAGTGGATTTCTTGGTTTCAGTCGTCAACCCGGAGCTTGTTTTAGCTGGCGGTGCTGGGACAGCGGGTGGCACGAGGATACAGTATTGCTGTAAACCATGCTTCTCGGAGTTGGAGAGGGCTGAAAGGTCCTTAGAAGCTGCGAAGTGTATCATCAACGAGCTACGAAGCAAGTTCTCTTTACCGCCTGTCACTGAGCTGTTCCAGCAAATAGATGAGTGCCCAGATGACGAAAAGCATACGCCTCGAAGTAGGACCAGCATCCCACTTGAGAGATTCACGCCATGTAGTCCTCGTAAGAGTCCTAGAGTCGAAGATAGCCATAGGTATACAATAGTCTTCTTCTACAGCAGCCATCGCGCTTTTGACACTTCGATCGTTCGGTGACGTAATCACGTTTAATTACCGCACTCTGCGATTTCATTCGTCATCTGGCATTCCAGATGATTAACGTATCCGTGACAAGAATTTTAAATCAAGGCACCAGACGCTCCTTCGCCTGGAGGGCGTGGATGTCTGGGCACGAGACTACCTTGACATCATATCATGGGACCATGGGAACGAGACCCTCCTTGACATCACACCATAGGACCATGGGAATCAGACCCTCCTAGATAGCACACCATGGGATCATGGGAACCAGACGTGATATGTTTTTGGAACCTGTTCTTAGAGACAATGGAGACTGGAGTCAGAGGAGGACGGCCAAGGTTGACCCCTTCACTCGTTAAGGTCTCATTAAAATCACATGACAAAGATTTACTTTTAACTAGCAGTTTACTGAAAAGAAGTTGTAGCTATTTAGAAGGCAGCTACTGATTCTTCCATACCTGAGATCACCATGATCACTCATACACTGGATCTCCATCATGTCCCGGTGGAGGTAGTTAAGTTGCACTTTCAGGAATGGCTGTTCTTCTCTTTGAAAGAGTAGTTATATCTGGAAGCTACGCCCTTCAAAAATCAGCACTGCTGCAGGGAAACCTCCACTTTGCACCAGAACGGTGTTTCTTATAAACGCACAGGGTTGGATTGGGATCCCGAGACATCAGAATGTAAATAATGCAGGCTACGGTTTCTGGTGCCCAGACTGGCCGGCTGGCAATTTTCTGGCGGGCTTACATTCACTTTTCATTGGTCAGAACTGCAGACTTGAACAGCGTTTTACGCGCGAGTTTCGGCGCGTACAAAACCAGAGACGAGCTGCATTTTACTTCAGTACTGAGTTTCTTGGCTGTGCGGAATGTGAGTCTTTTGCTGGTGCAGTTTCGCATTGTAGCTGTGTATTGTGTGTGGCAACCAAGCTAACATGCATGGGTTGGAGCATGTATTCCGCAGACTAGCCTCGCCAACTGCGTAGCCTGGGAACGAGACTAGGAACGAGGAGAAACTAGAACTGCAGCTAATAATGCTTATCTTGTGCTACTAATTTTTATTTATGTCCCTACTTCTCTCACCCCATCCTGTCATCGCAAGACTGCAAGAGTTCCCACAGCCGCCGCCCTACCGAGCACAGGTTATCCCAGCCAGCCACAAGCACAGCTCACCCCGGCCTCATCCCAGCCACAACCACAGCCACCATCCTACCAAACACAGCTCAACACAACAGGAAAATGTGAAACGCTATACTAGAATGTGTATGACTTTAAGTACTTAAGTACAGGTGCGCGCATGGTGCCATGTGTGGCACGTGAGCGGCAACCAACACGTAGTTAAGCTAACGCAGCGGTGTTAATGGGTATACTATGTTTGACAATGTGCATGAGCGATGCGCACATTACGCGACGAATGGCTAAATGTATGTGAATGGGTATAATACACTATATTTATATACTATACTATAAGAAAGGTTACCAACGGCATGTGTACATGCATATGCATGGCATAATATTGTGTTATTACAGGTTTGACATTGTGCATGAGCGATGCGCGCATAAGAACGTGACGCGCGGGATCGACGTGACTGATCAGCGCCGGTACGCGATAAGATGAGTACTATACTCATGAAGTTGGGTGGTATTGTTATTAATATTATGTGTAGTGGTATTAAAATTGCAGTAGTAATATACAGAGTACATGTGTATAATATGATCTTGGTGAGTGGTCACGATGCATATTATGTATAGTTGTATCAATATAATGGCTGATGTGCTGGATCGACAGTACCGTCATACACTACAACAATCTAACAAAAATGTGGCCAGTTTTGCTCTCCTTGCCTAAAGAGAACAGTTGTATACCCTAGCCTTGGAGTATGCATATGGACAGAACTAGCAGTCCATGTTCCAAGCAATGTGTTAAATAGTGTCAAGGATCGAAATGCAGTAATGTTGTTGCAGCACTAGAGAACAGATTCCCTGGTAGATATATCATGTGCTAGGTTCTATTACTGTGGGTATATGACCTCCATGCACTGTGACAATCAAACAAAAACGCAGCCCGATTTGTTTAGCAGGCTGTGTTCATAACAGCTTTTCTGCATTCACCCTCTTTCAGCATTATAAGGAAGATACAGCAGAGTGCAAAAGTCTTGCAACAGGAAAGCTGATTATGCAAAACCACAATTGAATAATTAGCTATAGAGGCACTAGTGTGAAAATGATATTTGTATAGGAAGTACTCAGACTCCCCTTGTTGCACATACTTCAGCCCTGCCTACATATGCATGCTGTCAAATGACTGTTTAATGTACCAAGCCTGATCACCAGTGTGATACTCTCTCAGCTCTCATGATCAGTACATACATAATTATTCTTGTAAGGTGACTCACTGGAGAAGTTGTTTCTCATGCCTACTTTTATAACAGCTATAAAGAGGCAAGCCCCCTTCCACACTCCTAGGCTTATTCCCAAGCTCCACTCCGCTCACACACAGGAAGAGGAACTGCGTGGGTGGGGCAGAGAGAACCTATAGGACCAAGGTCAGCAGCTCACCCCACATGCCACCTGCAAACCTCATTATACCGAGAAGGAAAGCAAGATTGCAGCAAGAGTTATGTACCAGTTACTGTAATTGCTTACTCCTGTGGGAGAGCATTATTAATGTGAAAAAAGTGCTTTTTGCCATCTGCATCCACTTTCAGCCGAATTTACTCCAGAAAGCTTGAAAACATGTAATGATATCACAATGCACTCTTTGTCTACAATATAACAAGCCTAAAACTTGGGTTTTCCTTCTTCAGTAAACGATGCACTGTGATAGAAAGACTGCACCAACTCATCCATACTATAGTCCCTAGACTGCAGAAACATCTTTGCCTTCAGGATTATCCCAAGCAACTTCTCATCATCTCCCTCATTCAGAGCAATCACCTCATCAAGAGGAGGGCTGAAGCGGTAGAAGGGGATTTTCTGCTTCTCACATCGGCTTCTACAGTTGTCTGCCACTCCCTCGGATTCTGCAATCTGACAATGGAATCAATACCGCCATATAAAATGACAGCTTTCTGGATACTTATGCAAGGCTAATACAAGTAGGCCTACATTTATATCATACTTTGCTTATGCGACCTCCCATCCATCATAATTGATGAAGCTACAAATCTTCAATATCTGCACCTGTAGCTACATGTAATTCAGCATTCTAACTTTTCTTCCTACCAACGTTTTAAGATGAAGGGTATAGACTAGCTACATGTACATGTACTTACAGCTGAGCACATAAGCTTCACAGCGGTCTTCAGCTTTTCCTTCAGCTTTGCTGGATTGAGCCAGTGTAGTCCCAATACTAATTTCTCAAGATTTTCAAACTTTTTTGGAGGATAAATGCCACACCCAACTGACACCACACAGGCATACCTGGGTTTCTGGCCCTGTGAAGGAATGAAAGCATCTTACAATAACAACCACACGTAGTATATCACTGCAAGTTCCCTTCTCCTTGCTTTTTTTGGCTATCCCAAAGGGCGCCCTCAGAATATGCCAGTGAAACGATTATTAAGTAATAATTGCCCCTCTCATCCACAGCAAATGATGTAACTATCAGTTTGTCATTACATCATCCACTGTATTCATGTCCGCTATGCTTGAGAATCTCAGAACGGTAACGCGACAGCTTTATATATATGAAAACATGAAGAGAAAAAAAAGGCAATTCAAAAAGTGCGCAAGCTGCAGCCAAAGATGCTAGTTGACATTTAGTTACATTCTTGAGGAGTGGCTAAACCACATATGGTGAGTCTTAACTTTTACATACATATTAATTTATTGATGTGCTGTGCAAAACTTATCGGCTCTAGATCTGCCTTTTTATGTACGCATAATAGTCATTCCTTTCATCTGCGGAAAAATATTTTTGCTTTGCATAAGGATGTATGGCTGAAAAACACACACATACACATTGAACAAGCCTCATAAACACGCACAAAACTGAATTTGCCTCCTGCCCATGCCACTGAATTATTTTCCATTCTGCCACACAAACTAGGAGCCCATGGACTTCTGGTTCATAATCACATCAATATATAATGTTCAGGAGCAGTAGTAATTATAGAAAACATGTACTTAGGTAGTATATAATTATGTCAAAGCTTTAACTTTAGAACCCATTGCATGTTTGGCTTTGCGTAGTATTAATTTTAGTCTCATAAATGTAGGTTATTACTCACGTGAGAAATGGCAGCCTGTTCATCCAGAAAGCTCTGTATCTTGGTGAGGGCATAGGCAGTTGGATTGTTGGCTTTGAGCCCTCCATCAAGGTAGTGGTCCAGGGGCTCAAAATAGAATGGGGCTGCACTGGTGTAGCGAGCCACTTTCCACACCAGTTCTGTAGTACGTAGCAAGGAAACACCGTTAATTATATTATAAGGTACTTTTCCTGTACATTATTGAATTGAATTCTCAGTTCAGGGTCACGCGCTATATAGTGTATTAAAATTCCTGGTCGGAGATTCAATATTGCAAACTATAGCAAAAATTTATCTCTGATGAAAAAAGTATACCAACGGTATTATGGTACTAGCCTACTGCAAGCGACAAAAGCTGGGTGGAGGCCTGGGAACGAGGCTAATATGGTACTATCATGACAAATTATCCAAATAATATCAGTGGCTCATAGACTCTCACACAGTACATACGCATACAAGGGTTGTATGACCTCAAGTCTCAGTCCACATGTCTTAATTACTCCTGCTACAACCAAAGTACATCTGCACATAAAATAAAAGCAATAACCCTTGGGAAAGGGGCCCTAGATAGGTACTTTTATCCCATATGACATACATACCATCACTGAATGCATCAGAGAAACAGTTGTTAAAGAATCTCAGCTCGAGCTTAGTATCACGGGCATCCACTGCAGTAATCATCACTCTGTAGGGACACGGCAAGAAGATGTATGGATAACTGTATTGAGTTTCATACTTCTCCCTGAACCTAAATCCTACTTTTATATTCTTGTATGCCTATTTGGAGAGACAACACACAAAGTCTGAAGCCATTAGAAAAGTAGCTGATCATAAAGTTGAAAACTGGCACAGTTTTAGTTGAAGAAATAAAACAGTGATGTATTGTGGACTAATTAAAAGAGGGTGTTTGAAGTTTGCACCTTACTTATTTCATAATATACTCATGATGCTGCCGTAACCACTTATACCATTGACCATGCATTCACAGTGCAGGGTGAAGCTTGTAAGACCTCCAGTCAGAGCACAAGAGCAAAAGCAACCAGAGATTGCATCATCCTAATCTCCATATAATTTATTAACCCTCGTGCATGCGTGTTGAGGGTTATTGTAGTCGGTCTGTCATTCTGTCAGTCATTCTGTCATCATTTATGCAAGATTTCTCGCAAACGACAAATGCTGATGGAAGGACGAGGATCACGCTCTCTATGCTCTGATGGATTGTTTTTGTCGTTGATGGTGTTAGGTCGACAGTAAGTGTGCATACGGCTTGATCGACAATGCCCAAGATTTCTTGCAAACGACAACTGCTGATGACACCAAACTTGATATGAAGGATGAGGGTCACGGCCTCTATCCTCTGATAGGTTATTTTAGATCAATGGGCCTACTAGTGTGGATGTGTGCCCTATTTAAGGGGCGTCTCCATTGTGATGTTACAGCTAGAGGGTGGGGCACAAGGATTATGCACTTCTAAATTGCTTTTCATTCTTCATTGTATCCCAGATTACTAATATGAAGCTCAAGGCTTCAAATCATTCTGTCCCAATTCTCTCACCCTAATATAAAGCCTGTCTCTATTAAAATTATCAAGTGTACCAAACTCCTCAAAACTCTCCCCCATTCATGAGACTATTCCAAATCTAGACTCACTTTGGGTGAGACACATCAGTGAGTCTGCTAGTCATGCCCAGGTATTTCTGTATTAGTTCCTCCTGTTTCTTGGTGTTACAGCCATGTTTGGTGAACACATCTTCCTTTAGCTCAAAATAGAGCTTGCGGAGCTCAGGTAGGGTCATCTTGCCTAGGGTAAAAAATGGGGAATTTTCACTATATACACTGATTAGAACACATGTCACTTTGAAAGCGGGAACCTTGGTGCTGAGACTACTAAACTCAAATCAGAGAAGAAGATATAAGCTTACTATATACACATTGAATCAGCTGCACGCAACTGAGAAAAGAAAGCAGTGAATGGGTAGGTATAAACATGCATAGCATACCATAGATCATGCCCAGTGCTACAATCCCTCCAATGGACGTGCCTACAATCCAGTCAAAGAGCTCTATGATTCTTCTTCCTGTCATCTCTTCAATCTGCATCAATACTTCAACCTGGATCAGGCCCTTTATGCCACCTCCATCCAGACACAGGATGCGTTCCCCACCATGCACATTGAATACCAGTGGCGTTAGTTGAGTGTGGGCTGAGCCTTTAGCACGCTGTGCAATTCTCTGGAGCTCTCTCAGCTTCTTGCGGAGAGCACCAATGGTGGTACCCCTGATGGTTGTCGTGGAGGGTGACAGCAACATCTCTTGGATTTGCTTAGCCGCTGAAGGCAAGCTTACATCCAAACTCAACTTTCCACCTATAAAATTTAATGAAGTAAACACTGCTTAGTAATTGTGTTATGCACTGTACACGTGAAACACGTGCACATATACATACAGCGCACACACACACATATTATCTTCTACGGTACTCAGTTTTCACAACTATTATATTGTAGCATTGGTGTAGTACACTCGAGTGTTCCGCTATTTTACAAACTCTATTTTATCTTATCACTATCTATTCCCACGAGCATAATATTTTCCCACAGGAGAGCATCAAGCTTAATTATAGTTTCATTGTTATGAAAGCGTGTGTAGGTAGTTTTACTATACTTAGGCCTTCCATTCCTAACATGGTGCTCAATAGGTAGCTTTGCATAGCCTTGATGCTAGACTTTCAGTAGCTTGGAGAATACATCCTACATCTATATCCTAAATCTGTCTATACTGCAGGGTATATACAAAAACTGGGTGAAGGTCTGCGATCAATATATCCACCTTATAATTACCCCCCTCTCCCTAAATGAAACCGTGAAGCATGAACGCAACATATCCACTACAAATACCATTCATTGTCTGTCCACTGATATGAAATTTTCAAAAATTAAAACATTGCCTATTACCCCAGTAGCATATACCCACTCACTACTAGTCTAGCTCTGATTCAAAGAATTTACTTCTGGCATGCATGAAAGTTTTTTACCTTGATGTTCCTTTAGATTAACAGGCATACACCCATCACGAGCCTGAGGGTCTGCAGACTTCTCGTCCCCGATATCCAAAGGGACTTTCTCAAGTACAAAAGCTTCTTGCAGTTGCTGTATGACATATTCACCCTGGAAGGCCCCAAGCGGACTCAGATACTGTGTCACCAGTTCCATGTTCATGATATCCAAAGCTATGTCTAGAGGGGTCTGTCTCAGAGCATTGACACTGTTGATATCAGCACCAAAAGCCAGCAGTGCCTTCATACACAAAACTTCATTCTCCTATAGAAAAGACATTGTTGAAGCTTACTTGCTGCATGCAGTACTGAAACTGTAGATAATAGATCATGCTCCGTTATCTAAGAAGGGATTGCTACTACTGCTGCAAAGTTTATTGCTACGTCTTAAAGGACACTTCACGAGAACAGCTATTCAAGAAGTCAGATAATACTATGCATGCATTGCAAGTAAGCCAACATGAGTATGTTCTGCTCAGTAAAAAAGGAATTGTCATATTGACCAATCATTAATTTTGTTATATGAGTTGGACACAGACAATTGCCAAGATGGTAGGAGTCTGGAGGTAGTTGGTCAAGATTGAGGAACACACATTAACACATTAGCTTACTCATGCATTAAAACGGTAGGTTACCATATTTCTGATGCAAATGAGTAAGCATAGCTGATGGCTGGCTGGGAGTGACGACTTTTCTAATGTGTTTTCACTCTGCATTCTTGACCAACTCCCTCCACATACTCATACCGTCTTGGTCTTCATTAGCTGTGTCCATGCATGTAATGTGTTATCATCTGCAACTATAGTCAAGATGACAGTTCTTTTCTTACAGTGTGAGTCATTCATTTCACTGCCTCAAAATGTGCACGGGTACTCAACATAATTATCTTGTTGTGCTACACCATATGTATCACAATCTCTATGTATAAATGATTGAGATAAACAGACCATGACTGCCAGATGCAGGGCAGTGTTGTCATCGGCTGAGGTTGCATCAATGTCTAGCACACTGACATCGCTGTGGACTAGCAGTGCCATAAGACACTCAAATTTGTGCTTGTTCTTCGCTCTTATGATAGCATGTATGGGAGCGTCGCCATTCTTGTCTCTTGCATTCACATCATAGTCCTTTGAGGCTGCTAGCTTCCTGATGGTCTATCAGAGACAAGAGACAAGAATTATAGAATAATATGTTTTAGAAGAGATATGATAATACTATAGCCTCGTTCCCAGACACTCAGAAATATCAGAATGAGCTTTTCAAATTTTACCACATGGCCTGGGGACAAGGCTATAGGAGAGGAGAGAGTATTCGAGGTAGCTAGGATGCTTGCAGATGCTTTTATATAATAGGTATGGCCTTGAGTATGCATGCCATACCACTGGGAAGAGACAGCAAGCTTGTGTTAATTCAGCAAACAAAATCAGAGTGAACATAAAAATGCCAAGTCGATATATGCACAGACTCTAGCTTGATCTGATAAAGTACCTTCGCATCATTGGCAGTGTGCAGTCTCGTGTCTGTTGCAGGGAGAGAGGCCATATCACTAGTTGCTGTGTGTTCTCTGTAAGGCAAGATAGTGTATAAGAGCTAGCTATACAAATTCACTATTAGTGTCTTACTCAAGTCTTTTCACTAGTATATATTATATATATATATGTTTGTCCATGCAACACTACTTGCAGGCAGTTTGGCCAATAAAAAACTGTTACAATTATTGTTGGGTGTTGCAGAGAATTAGAACCTCTGTATGCATTACATGAATTAGTTCATGTAATTACGGTTTTCACACAAACCGGAGGAAACAAATACAAATACGTATACACGTACCAGAAATGCTTATACAGGTGTAGCTACGAGAATCTATAATTACAAGTTTCTAGCTAGGTATTCAAACCAACAGAAATGAAAGAGGTAGGCCGACTTGGTAGGTATTAAAGTAGGCCTATATAACTCGTACGTATTAAGACTGTAAGCTGGCTTATGATCATGAGATCTAGACTAATGCAGCTAGAGATACTTCTTACCTTAAAGCGATCAAGCCGTCTTCTAGTCTGGGCCCGCCTCACCTTCAAGTTGCAAATCGGGAAAATCCCAGAACGTCACTGAGCCCCGCCTACATAATATCTCACACGCGACTAGGCCCCGCCCACGTAATATTGTCCACAAATTTATTATGGAATACCGGTATCCTGAAAGCGATATATATTCAGTGTGGGCTGGGGATAGTCTGAGTAAGTGCAGGGGCATATTAAACACACAAAAGCAAAAAGATGTGCAGTGATGGATACAAATATAATTAAGCACATCAAAGCACAACGCTGAGAAATTTGTGCCTGGCCAGTAGTCTGGCCTCCATAGTCTAGCCTGTCTCTGTGCTCTCCTACTTCTCTCACACTGTACAATCCACTGTTGAATCTGATCTTCACAGTCACTGTGGCAGTGCTGGTGCCACTGCTGCCACCGAACAGCTTCAACAGTCCTTGCCCTCAAACTCAACAGCCAGGCCGATGCACTCATCCAAGTTAACTGTAGAATGGGACCAGCCCGAGGGGATGTAGAGCAACTCCCCAGACCTCTGTATGCATTCTATGGGCTGGAGAGAAGGGAAAGTGAGAGAGAGGGAGGAAGGGGTTAGCTGCATAGCTATGCAAGATTATCGTATCTATGGTGGCATACTCTAGTCACATAGTCTAGATTACGTTTCTCGTCCCTGCCCACATGTCTCCAGCGCACTCATATGCTGCTTCATTACACCTTAATGCAACTGTGGAAGTGTACTGTTTTGGTTTATCTGTCTTTCTGTCTGTCCTTCTGTCTGTCTGCATTCTAGCATTCACAGCTTGGAAATGTGAATATCTCAGCTGGATGCTACAGACACGATATTTACAGAGTTCCAGGTGAGTCGCCTTGTCGCCAGCTGGTAGGGCCGGCAGTTTGAGACTACAATTGTGTGTGGGCCAGCATACTCATACCAAAGTTGGTATTATACTGAACTGGAACAGTGGCTTGGGTACCCAGTACCCAGGCCGTGTCAGAAGGAGCTAATACAGAGTTTACAATACCAGGCTACCACCACCAGGGCTACCAGTCATGGTGCAAAATTCATATGTTCCCTCAAATGTACTATTCAATAATTATCCCTGCTTGTTGGCGTACCTCTGCGTTCACCTGGTGATACTGCTCCCTGTACCACAGTAGTGGGTGTAGTTTGCTGTACACAGCCGTCCCAGGAGGGAGGAGAAACCATCTGTGTGTGTGTGCGTGGAGGAGGAGGGGTTGAAACTCTAAGCGCATACGAAATATTTGTTAATGACCAGGCATCAAAATGTTCTTGGGTTTCAATTTAGACTGTATCATTGCTTTCGATAATTCAAGAGGTTCTCACATTACCACCCACCGACCGGACAAACGAAGAGGTACCGTTCGTCCCTTATTTCTGATGCGGTGGGACTCATCAGTTGGCAACTGTAAGTCTGCCAGGTAACAGGCTACCATAGTAGTCCCTGCTAACGAGCTGGAGCAACAGCTAACAGGCTACGTACCACATATTATAGTAGTTCCTGTTAGGTACCTCATAGTAGTCTGTGCTGCTTAGCATGATCTCAAACACTGGCAGTTGCCACCACATCAGAAATAAAGGACAAAAGGTACCTCTTGGTCTGTCTGGTCGACGGTCGGGGGTGGTAATGTGAGAACCTAATGAAACCAGATCCACCCAAGAACTATGCAGTTTATATCATTGCTCCTACTTTCATTTATCTATCCGATCTAGGAAGCTATGATCAATACCAGTAGAGCACATTTCTGGAAAGGCTTAAATTTGGTACACATGCGAAGTAAATAGAAGAAAAACATTGGGAGAGTAAACAAACTCCGAGAAAAAAAAAGCTCGGCTGGGGATTGAATCCAGGACCTTCTGATTACTACATGTAGTCAGATGCTCTTACCCACTAAGCCACTGAGCAGAGGAGCAGTAGGCAAGCTTTATATAGCTACTAAACCTGCTAGTAGCAGTTGTCAGTAGGACCTAGCAAATTCCAATTGTAATTACTCTCTTGAGATGTTATTCATAATAAAATCGTCAAAGCACAGAACTGAAAGCTAAGTAGTCATGCATATGCGAGAGTAGAAAAACTCAGTTGTGGATTATACCCAGGACCTTATGGTTACTAGTCCAGATGCTCTTACCCACTGAGCTACTGGAGCCCGTGAGCTGAGGAGCAGTAGGCAAGCATGTAGCTACCAAACCCGCTAGCCTCATCCCCAGGCCACACCCCACTCTTTTGGGGGGGGGGGGGGTGTGGCCTGGGTACGAGGCTACTAAACCCGCTAGTACATGTAGCACTTGCCAGTAGGACCTAACCAATCCCAACTGTAATCACATGTACATTTCAATATGAGATCAAGAAAACCTCGTATCCAGGCCTTCCATGGCCAGATTTAATCCGGCAACTGTGAACCAATTTTCTCCACGGTTGTGAGATAAAATCTGGCCGTGGAAGGCCTGGGTACGAGGTTAAGATCAAGATAAAACTTGTGTGCCTCAGAATGTGAACATGTCACAGAACTACCAGGTGCTACAGATGTTCACTCACTTCTTCCTTCCAAACACGAGGGCATTAGCTGCATGACAGTGAAAGTGGAATGGGGCACCAGACCCTATGGAATCGGAGTGTGACGCAGCATAGAGCAAAAGTACTAAGGAAATACTGCATAGTCTTGTGCTATATATATACCCACCCTAACCCAAACCCGGCTTCATGCGCACGTGCAGGTAATTGCATTCCATTGTCGCGTGCAAATGAAAATACGGAGTTACGCGACTAAGATACAGAGTTAGCTAGAAAGAAACTGCTGTAATTCACTGAAACAGCGGGGCTCAATCCACGAGGTGACTTACCTTCCAATGCAAGTCCTAGGATGCAGGGGAGGAGTCACATTCCAGCACGTACAACAGTGAGCGTTGGCATGCCAGGTTCAGAATGCATGCCTATGTGGTGCCTTATCATCAGAAATAGGCTCAGGCTGCTCCCAGACTCCTTTCTTCAGCTTTGAACCACTGTCACGTTGACATCAAACACAAATACCGGTGAAACTCTTTAAGAGAGTTAGCACTGCAACTCGTATACTGGCGCTGGCTTGCACACGTGAGCTTGCCCTAATCCCCCCCCCCCCACCCAACTGATTCCCAAGTGAATTGCCAATAAAACAAATATTAATCCATGACATATTTCGATTGCATCACTGCATTCAAAGCACTGAACTTCCGTTAAGGGCGGGGCTCATGCACACTGCAAAAAGCCTCACATATTGATGCTACTACACAGCATGTAAAATATGAAGCCCACCCTTAACGGAACTTCAGAGATACAGCGCTTTGAATGCAGTGACACAATCAAAAATACACATGCTCATTTTTACGCGGGACTGCCACAAATCAAAACCTTTATGACTCTAAAGCATACAGTGTGTGTGTTACCTGCAGGCCCCAGGATGAACTGGTGGTGGTGGGTTGCTGTGCTCCAAATGGAGAAGATAGCTAAAAGATTTAGGAAATAAAATTAATGTATGTACAATATTACACAGTCACTACATTGTGTAAAGTATATGTACAGGACAGAACACTGGAAATGGACAGCACAATCGAGTGATGCAAATGTGAATTTCAAGCAACTTAGCCAGTCTCTCTGCTCTACCCTAATAGCCATGCCTGATTCAAAAAAGAGAACCTGCCCTCCTCCAGGCTAGCTGCGTCATCATAGCTTTTTCAGCATCACTGAGATGCATATTTTAATGGCCAGAGTCAAAAGTATCACATAAAGTGCTTGTGGTGTCACTTGCAGGGTTTCATCACTGTGCATGCACACATATAATTGTACCACTATTTCGTAGAATGACTTACAAACAGCTGCAGTCCAGTTAGGTTTCTGCACTTGTTAAAAAGCATTAGCTGGCTCCCTCGACAAAGCCACTATGGCTGTGCAGCCTACGGTGACATCACAAGTGCTTCACGTGATAATCTCCGAATCCGACCATTGACGGATGTCTCACAATAGCAATAAGCCAACCCCCTAGCCCATCTGCCTGAGGCTAACATGCCATGTTGACAGGTTAGTTATGTATACTCACTAGGCATTGAGTAAAACCGTGAGAAGTTCTGCTCCAAAACCTGGCTGTCAAAAACATAAAGAGGGGGGCTGAATACGCCATCCCCCTTCTCGCTGTCCTCTCCCTCCTCCTTGGCCTCTGCCTCCCACCTCCACTGCACCTCAGGCACTGGGTCCAGGATGTAACGGTCCATGTAGGAGAGGAACTCTCGGATGGAGGCGTAGCCGTAACGTTCACCAAACACCTCACCGTAGGGAATGGAGCCAACCTGAATGCAGGGCAATCGTTCCATAAGGTAACTATAATGAACAGTTTATAACTTAGAGCCTTTGCCATAGTGGCTCACATATAATAAATGTTTTATTGTCTAAACTGCCTACGCAATGATGCCTAATTATTCAAGGACCAAAGGCTGAGAATTGTGTGCAGTTCTGCATGACGTCTAAATAGGCAATTCCGAGTTGCTACGCAAGAACTGCAACAGTTAGAGCTTCCTTTGGCTCTTACTTCAGTTTCAAGCGAGAGTCTTGCAGAGGCTTCCTTTCTTTAGCCTCATTTCCAGGCTCTCCAACTATGCAAAAAGTAAAGTACTTTCCCCCATTTTTTTCCCCGTCGCAAAAAAATGAGAGGAACTACTATCTCATGATTAAACACAATATTTTGCTGTTTTTTCACGCAGGAGAAAGCCTGGGAACAAAGCTACATGTACCTTTTATTTTTCAGATGACAGCAAACTGAAATGCATAGGCCAAGGAATTAGCTCAGCTACCAGGGTTTGTGAGGGTGGTGGGGGGCACTGGGATCCCCCCCCCCCCGAATTTAGAACTTGATATATATTTTTTGGAACTCAGAGTACTTTATTAGTAGCTAATTTCCAGCCATTATGGGGCCCCAGAAACCACCAGAAATAACCTCAGAGTACATAAATTCCAAAAATTTCCTGGGAGAGCATCATATATACCCCCACATCCCCCCTAGGGGGTGTCACTCCATGCATATCATCTTTCCACCAAATGGCTACAAATGCATGTACACAGGTACCCACATAGCATTCACAAATTGTCTTTATTATTCAAGGAATGAACCCCAGCTCCACAAACACAAACACACACACACACACGCTTACCAGTACATCTACACTGCCGTACTCCTCTCTCAGTCTCTGTCGCTGCCACTCCTCAAATAATGCCCACCCAGTCGTAGTACCCTCAATAACCACAGGAATGCTGCAGATGTGGAGACAGGGCGAATTACTATGAACTCTGCTAGACTGATGGTCGGGAGGTTAGGCCTGAACGAGCTAGCTATAGTGATCATTGTCAGTGAAATTAAACATTCAACTATTGTATCAGCACTCCCAGGGTTTCATTCAGTTTATGGGAGCAGAGTGTTCGATTCTAGCAGACGGTCTCTCAAGCATGGGATGGTTGATGTGTATGGTTTTGCTATACTGGCTGCTTGAAGTTGCATACTCCTTCACCGAATTCAGCACTCCTACACATAGTTTAGAAGAGAGCACACTTTCTCCCTCCTTTGATATCACTTGCAGAATACACAGACCGAGGCATACATGTAGCCTCCATGCTTCGAATTTAATCTTGCACCCTACGTTTTTCTCAACACTCGAGTCAAGAAGGCTGGGGTACATGTATGAAGCTAGGGAATTCAGTTAATAAAAGAAACTGGGCTCCATGTTATATTTAGCCTCGTTCCCAGTCTCTTCCTCCGGCTTTTCTGTCTCTTACAGTATGAAAAGCAGTGGAGAAAGAGATTGGGAATGAGGCTATAGTATATTATATTCCTTACCTCAAATCAACGAAGAGTTTTTTGAACATTTCAACAGAAAGTTGATTTATATTGATTCTCGGGAGGTCACATCCACTCTTCCCCAAATGCCAGCCTTCATACACTGCCCATCCCCAGCTACCATCCACCACTGCCCACTGCGGCAGCCAACGACCAAACAATGAAGAGTCACTTTGGAGATGCTGCGGACCTTCGGAGAATGCGTCTGCTTCAGAGAATGTGTTCACTGGACAAATGCGAAGGCTGTTCTCTTTCAATAGATTGATTTCACTGTTCCACCAAAGGTTGCGGTCTTCTACAAATGAACAATTTAATGCATGGCCTAGTAAAGAATGGATGTACCCCAATGTTGTGCAAGACAGCCCAAGTTGACAGTGGGTTTGAGCAATTTCCAGAGAAGAAAATGAAATATTTCTCCCTTTACGTGTCAAAAACCAACAGGCACCCTCACTAGTCCGCAGCGAGGGGTCCAGTTGTTCCTTTCTAAACGCTTCCACCAGCAGTGAGGTGCTGTGGATATCCTGGTTGACCACAGCGTACTGCAGAGCATCGGTGCATTCTAGAGGAGCAAAAGACGAGCACAGTCGCGCACCGTGCTCCAGTAACCAGGAGGTTGCTCCAGTCATCTGCAGTCTGACTGCCAACTCCAGTGGACTCACACTAGTGGTCTTGTCGCTGCCAACGCCATTCAAATCAAACCCACCAGATTGTACAATCATTTTGAGGAGGTCCAACCACCATTCTGCAGTCCTGCCAAACTCTGCTCTGCTCATTGTGAGCAGCTTCCCTGCTGCTAGGCAGTCCTTAATAGTGTTCCCCCTCAGCCTAAAAGCACCCAATAATGCTTGGTGAATAATCGAATGGTCTCTTTCTCCCCATGTCGTCATACGAAGGTAGCTCTTGAGTGCTGACGATAAGTCACTGCTGATGCCAGACAGAAGCTTACCGTCAAATTCAAGGTCCATTACAAAAGTATAGTTCTCAATGAGCCGCAGTAGCTCTTCATGGACATGTACATGGAGCTCACCTGTCCTTAGGTTTCCTGGTCTTGAAGATGGACTCCTAGCTTCACAGCAATCGTACAGTGGCATCCATGGCCAGGGTAGTCCACTCAACAGTAGAAAACATACGGCAGTGTAGTCCGCAGTCCTCATAGTCTTTAGCATGGGAATCTGGATACGTGCCATCCACAGCGTTCCCAGGCCCACGCCCACTACAAAATTCGGAGCCGAAGTTTTTGTTTCCGCCGCGGTTGTGCTTTCGCGTATTCGGTTCCGAGCGGCTTGCAGTTTTCTGCGTTGCAGCCTATAGGTCTACCGCGCATGCGCAATATCAAGCACAGGTTACAAGTTTACAGGACTGAAACTCGGATCACTTCAAGGTTGGGCAATCAGTACTTCGCAGTATAAATATAAAATTATCTTTTGATTTCGCTCAGAGCAACACAAAAACAGTCACAAAGTCAGAGCAATAGTCAGAAAGACAGGTGGTCAGTGTGAGCTAAATGGAACCACCCTTTGACTTGATATACTCCTGCACCACAGACCAAGCCTCACTGTCAACGCCGACCTCCTGCAAGGAATGGAGAAAGAGACAGCATGAAGCAATAGCAATAATACTACATTCAGAGCAGTACTAGGGAAATGCAGGAAATTGTGGGGTGAGCTTGAGCGAGTGCACGTGCAGTAGTAATCAGATTCACGGTGGTATTAAAAAAGAGTAGCTAGGTATATCACAGTGGACACAATTCCTCAGCATTAGCTATATACTGAGAAATGCCAGTCTGTGACCTCTGAGATGGCCAGACAACTGCTTTGAGTAGTGGCTCCAGCCTGTAGTCAGATTGATGACTTCTGGCTCCAGTCTGACCCAAGTCTAACAGTCTTGAGAGCTAGGCTTGCAGGAAAAGAACCAACCAGGAACAGTGATGCTGCCACATGCTGGAACTCAGCCAGCCAGGGAAGGCCATATGAAGAAGTGAATGGCCTTTAGGAGGGTGAGGTCTCTGTCTGCAATGCATATCCATGGCTCAGCTACGAGAGGGCAGAGAAGGGCTATGCTACTTAAAATTCATATTTGCCTTGCTCAAATGTGCCGCACATCTTCAGCACTCAAACGTCGAGGCTACACAAACCCTACTAACCTTGGAGCTGTATTAAACCTCCCTTGATAAAATTGTGCTAACCTGTCCACATCTCGTACTCTTTGTTTGCCGCAAATTCAAAGATGGCAAAGAGGTAACTCGAGACTGACGCCAAAGTTGAAAACGAGAGTAATTGGATTGTATTACATTAACTTAGGTGAACATATAATATGCGGAATGACTACTTACCCATAATAGAGAAAATACAGCATTGACAGGACTAGTGTGGGGCTTGCTCAGGCTCAACCCAACTAGGCAAATGTCTTTGCAGCAAATTTAGAGTTATGTCTAAGAGAAATAGCTACGAAGTAACATGGTTATATCCCTGGAGCGCTACGTGCATGCTTGCTGCATGTAAAGTCTGCCAATTGCTCCCCCATGTTTCCACTTGCTTGTATTACAGAACATGCCTGGAGCAGAGAGCCCTGGGAATGAGGCTACCTACCACCAACTTACTGCCTACCTTGACAACCACACAGCTGCACTTGACAATCTTCCTGGGCTTGCCGTCTTTGTCGATCTTACAAAGCCCCACCCACTCCCCCAGTTCCTCTTTGTCCTCAACCTATGTGGGGTGTGGCACGTGATGCGGATTACAAGAGTGTAATGTGTGTTATATGCCATACAGATCAACATGCAGCTGCTATACAACGAGGCTGGGCAGAGTGGGACTGGTATTCTTGCGATGAGAATGACATTAAATCTGAAACATAAGCAATCGGGGTATATTTTTTCGTGTGGTAGGTATGACCCGTTCGTTATATACCGGGAATGCTGAAATCTGATTGCTTAGCATGACTTAGGTATAGTATAAAACACAGTATTAACTCAGTATATGTGTAGCTGATAGGCGCAAAAGTGGTTCTATTATCAGCGTTTCCAGCTCTTGGATATGCGTGGGCCGACAAGTTGCTCGTGAGCGGTACTGTAACACAGGACATTGCTACCTCTACACTCTGTCATGACACATTCATTTGTGTGTGGTTAAGTTGCTGGCCCACTATATCACATGACAATAATGACAAAGTACGCATGTCGGCTAGCCTCATCCCGCTGGAGTGCCTGGTACTTTTTTTGCATGTGATTTAACTTGCATAATTGCATGTGGGCAGGATTGCTCGAAATACTGTTGCACTTCTCTACTTTTGCCAGCGGCAGTGTTTCAGTGCTCAGTCGGTGGTACAAACGGGCTCCGAGGAGCAGCTACAAGAAGTGTACATACGCTACCTTCCTTCACTGTCTGAGAACTGCAGCTGTCCTCGCCCATAAAAAATTCAGCCTTCTACCTCACACATCAACCACGTGAGAAAAAACACAAAAAACAGGCCCACAGCTACGCTCAAGTGAAATGTGTACATGGACCTAGAAACGAGGTTGCATGTCTACTGCAGAAATTACAATGTAGAGAAAGTCAGCTTTTCAAACAGATACTACCAAGCCCACCCCTCCCTTAATTGGAGTGACACTGGGATAAAGGCTAGGATACAACATGCAGTAATAACAAGAAGTAACCAAGAGGGTTCACTACACATCAACCGACAGACGCTACCCCATGCCACTTCAGACAAGTACAGTGATTCCGGATTAAGCAATCCTCACTACCATTCAGCAGAGGGAGCTTATGATGTCATCACCAGTGGCTGCCAAAGTGATCGAGGAAGCAGATCCCTTCATATTGTACCATACCGTACCTTGAGCAGCTTGATCTGGTGCTCGCTGCAGAGGGCCTCCACCAGACGGATGTAGGCTGCTTCGGTGCAGTTCTTGGCCAGTACACACAACAGGGCCTGTCGCCTAGGGAAGTGACAAGACGTCAATATCAGTAAATCAGACTTCTTGGTAGTTGTCCTTATCTAAGTGGCAGTTGACAAGCTGCACTGGTATGAAAGGACTGGGCAGCAATTATGTTAATCCAGTTCTGAAAAGGTCTCTTACAGTGCCAAATTGCACCATTACATGTTACTAATGTTTGTTTAGGGGAGTTCTGGCAGCAAACTGAAAGTGCCCTACAAACTAGTCTCGTGCCCAGACCTATGTTCGCCCCCCGCCGAACGGTCTGGTTACGTAAGTTCAAATCCTGGGGAAAGCATCAAGATCTTGATGCGGCCAATCAGATTGCAGAATGGGGTTAATTGCGTTAGTACGGCCAATCAGATTGCACGAAAGTAAAATTATTGCGTAATACACCGACAAGTAGCTGCCAACGTGGATAGTTTGCTGCATTCTATCTTTGCTCACAGATCGGCTTCTGAGAGAGGACAATCACCAACAGAGTCAACGATCATTCTTCCAAGTATCCTCGAGGTCTGAAACAAAACCGCTTAGAGAGAGCTGAAATAGAAGCCTTGCAGCTTGTAAACGGCGCTTTAAATAGCGTAAACAAGTGTAACTTGCCTTTTTCTGAATGGATTTTCTTCAAACTTGGATATGTTCGAACTGACTAGCAACTACCTCCGTTGGACATGTCTTACCTTTCCAGCTACTTTCGTAGCAAAGATACAAAGGCTGTACCATATTCAATCTTGCCATTATGACGTAATCATTCCCCAGGATTTGAACCTACGTAACCAGACCGTTCGGCGGGAGGTGAACATTGGTCTGGGCATGAGACTACTACAAACTGGAAGTGCACTACGAAAATGCTGAGTCGGCACTTTTGCTGGAAAGATGAGACGAGCCCCGCAGCATTTGACTTGGGCGGATCTGATACTGAGTACAACTTTCAGTTGAATTATTAACCGTGTATTAAAGTAACAAACTAGCCTTTTAGAACTTCACAGAAACATGCATTGCTAAAATTCTGTTAAATTTATTTATTATCTTAAATGAATGGTCAGGCTAAGAGCTCACTTGTCCAGGGCCTTCACGGCCTCCCTGAGCCCTCGGGACAGACTCTCATGAATGAGGGCATTACGCAATACCTCCTTGAGGGCATCCTTGATGGTCATCCCCTGAGTCATCCCCTGAGTCATCCCCTGAGAGATATCACCTCTGTGTGGAGGTGAGGATGTGTACAGGTAAAGCAGCTGTCAATAAACAGTTCCCGTTTCATTTCCATGGTATGTTTGTAAGGTACACGGTACGTACAGTGAAAGTACGCAGGACGTACATACATGTATGAGCTATGGTGCTAATTGATTAACAAAGCACACATAAAATGGCAAATGCGAACAGCCCTAAAACAGCTTGCAAAGGCAGAGAAGTTCAGGCAGAAAAGAACTTAGTAGTAAAAAACCACCTACTGCAGTTTTGACAGCTAGTGAATGATAAGTAAACTGCAAATTTGGTTATAACAAGTTAGTCTAGACTAGCTAGCTTATAAGCCACCACAACAAGGTACTAGGAGCATAACCTAATTACAGTTATAGCTAGTAATAACAGATCTCAGTCTTAGACTGTAGAGACCTTATGGTACAGTAAAAGTATGCAAAAGGTACAGCATGAAAATGGATACAGATCACCCATACTACGATCATACGAATGGGAATTTTGTTTGGCCCCTACTGTACAGTAAACGGGAGCATGTGGGTAAACAAGGGGCAGTCACCTTTGTGTTGCCTGTAGACACATTTGCAAACGGGACCAAGAATTTGTATCGGCAAAAATCATCCTTAATCACTTGATTGTTCCTTCTAAATGTCTTAATCGCTTGATTTATGGGACAAAAAAGACAGGCGAAAATCATTTTGTTGCCTGGACTTCATCTTGATCCCTGTATAGATACCAGGCTAGGTACACTCATGTCATTAGCAGATAGAATGAAAATAGGTGCACTATATCTGCAGCAGTGCATGTCAACCATGTGAGATATGTGGAGATGTGTATCTCTGGGGGGAGATGTGTATCTCTGGGGGCAGTGCAAATTGCAATGACTACAGGACTAGTCCTGCATAGTTATGGACACTATACCACTTAAAACAATCAACAATCCGGTACACCTACCCTTCCGTGCCTGCCATAGCCTGCTCGGTTTCCTCGCTGCGAATGAGAAAAAAATTCACAAACACGAGTACCACAACTGAACATCTAAAACGAGACTACTTTCAAAATTAGTAGCTTTATATCGGCAAGAAGACATTTAGCAGATGTATGCTATCATTAAAGCCGCTTTTCTTACATGATTATCCCTGGATCAAGGCTGATACAGCTGCTGTCTTCTTGGCCCCTCAGTTATCGGAGCCCTACACGAGAAAAAGGACCTTTGACCACGTGGAATACCTTTTATTACTGCGCATGCGTACATCCAATTAATGAGCACCAAACACATGTGCGCTAGTGTTGTCTGCATCGAAATTTGCTCTCTTACACCTGTTAGTGCAGCTAATCTACCAAAGAAAAGAAGCCAGGACGTTTGTTTCATCTAAAATTGATGGTGAGTGTTCAGAAAATGTTAAAGTTGCCTGTAGCGCAAGATACTTACATGTATTGTATTTTCAACCATGGATCGTGTTCAAACCTTTAATAGGGGCCTCGACAGTGCCTCGAGAGCCCTTGCATGATCGATAGGATTACGTTAACTGCAGTATAAGCATAGTAAGAGCCATGTATGAACGTCTAAATTGAGAAAAGAGGGTGGGGCTCACTTTATGCCCTCCAATTCCCTACACTTCAAAGTCAATTCAAGCCCTTACGTGAGTGACTGTTCATCAGCTCTCTACCAAGTGTTGCTCAGTCACTGCTTTTGATTTTGTCATGAGCATACTGCAAAGTCACTCTGCATGCATCACTGTATTAAAGATTGAGGGCTCATTCTACCAGAATTTGGTTGTTTCAACTGCAAATTTTGAGAGCCAGCATACACTTGTAGCTAGCTATTTCGTGCATGTCTGTGAATAGGCTTGTTTAGACCACTATCAGACCACTATCAGGTGATGCATGTGTAGTGTATTCACATTTCTGCATTGTAATGTCCCATCCTGAAATGAGTAATCAATAACCAGGGGCATTGTTGAATGTATACAAGGGGGTGAGCGTTAGCTTGATGAGTAAAAGTGAACGATTAGTGTCCAGTGTTGTTTATACGTGATTAGTTCACGCACAGACTTTGGTTGCTTGTATCTTGTGAAAAGATTCACTGATTACCTGTGCTGTTAATCAACATCCCCGATATGTTTGGATGGTGGCTCCTTCCTTAGGTAGTAAAAGATACTTTTCTTTGTGTAAGAGCACACTACAAAGTTTTTAATTTGTTCTGCATAAACTTTTATCATAAAATACAAGCTTTGATATTAGTTTCCTGCATGAAACATATGAACATGCCTATTTGCTTATAAATTCTTATGCTTCCTGTACTGTTACTCCCCATTATATCGAGCCATCATTGCCTATCTGCTACAGACGTATTTCTTGGCTCTCCGTCTTTGATGCATGCTCACCCCAATTATAGCCAACACATGAACATCAGTATGAATATGTGAACAGCAGAGCTTCACAGAGATAAATCATATCCATAGAGATTTGAGCTAGGTGAATGCAGGGCATTGTGGAGCAACTTGAAGCTGAGGCAGTTTCATGTAGAACTCAAACCTCGATTTAAGTTGGCAGTTCTGCAGCTGGCGATGTTCCGAGATCAGTGCACAGTACAGTCCCACACACCAGGTATGATGTGCAAACACAGTACTGGGCAAGGGTGACCATAGAACTCACTCACATGTGTCTACAATGCAAGCGTGCGAATAATGTGGAATGAACACATACACATGTTCACCAGATTGTCTTCACTATTCTCGCCCATGTACATGTTTTAGCCTTCTCTCCTGCAATTCCAAAGATCTTTCCTAACATTTCCCGATACTGCAGCCTATGCTGTTTCAAGTCTTGCTTGCTACATCTGATTGCATTTATCCTTTGATTGTGGCATGTGCAGTGCACATGCATATTAAAATATTCACAGTATGATAATGCATTGGGGCTCCCTCATACTCGCCCAATAATACACACACATACACAGAGTTACACCAGCCAGTTTTACGATTCAGGTAATCAAATGGAAACCTCTCAGTATTTTCAGTGATGTAATCTAAATGAAAGGTCGGCAGTTAAGCCGAAGGGAGATAAGAGGCAGAATTTATAGCATTTTTGATTGTATTTGACAGTCGGTATAAACATGCCGGAAGTGCTGGGTTTTACAAATCTGTTGATAGACAATATGCGTATTGCACTTTCTCTACATGCAATATATTGCCATGATTATTGCAATAAGTTGATGAATTTGAGATGCTAGAGTGAGTACTTCTGTGACTACTGCTACTACTATTAACCACCATGATAGTTTGGTAGTCAGCAAATTTGCAGCAGTGCATGCATGTGTGCAATATACATTATTGCGTATTTCACATATTATTGTATTTTATAATACTTTTCTGTACTACTGTTTAACTGTATTGACTTCATACATACTGCAGGTCATGGAGGAAGAATTTGCTTTTGGGCCGAGCACTTGGCCTTACATCATCAATGCTATCTCGTTGACATCGTTTGCTCTAACTCTCCTTTCTCCCATCATCAGTCCACTGCTGTGCCCCATCCTTTCTCCCAAATACACCACCCTTGGAGACCAGACTCCGCATGGTAATACTATGCTGAGTTCGACCATACATGCTATAGTGACAACCATTCTTGCAGCTTATATATTTGCATTTGGAGTGATGGGAACCAATAGACTGTTCTCTCAATCTCCACTGGGATTTGCTGTGATGCAAATATCATTGGGATATTTTGTGGCGGATTTCTTGGTGTGTTTGTGGTATCCAAAACTGAGAAATGATATCGGAAGCATGATTCATCATCTGGCTGGAATTATCGGCATACTCCTGTCCCTGTCACATCATGGGAAGCTCATGTTCTTCATAGTCTACCGTCAGACGGCGGAACTTTCCACTCCCTTCGTCAATCTTTTTTGGTTTCTGCACACATATAAGTTGAAAGAATCCTGGTGGTACATGTTTGCTTCGATAGGAATGCTGATTACCTTCTTCCTGACTCGTATCATCGTCATGCCGTGGCACTGGTACGAAGTGGTTTCCATGATATTTAGTCCCGCCTCTTCTGTTGACAACTTTATGCCATTAGGGTACAAGATTTGGATCTGCATCAATTACCTCGCATTTGATGCCGTCAACGTGTATTGGCTCAATAAAATGATCAAGGGAGCAATGAAGCTCTATAAAAAAGTGAAAGTTTGATGTGCACGTTTATTACTGAAAGTATAATCTCTCACTTGTGGTTTATATTATTCTTTATATTTAATCATTTGTGATAGTGCACACATGCACATTCGAGCTCCAATGGAGACTTTATAATCTCATCTACTTACTACTTTCTGACAAGACTTAGTGCAAAATGTAAGGGCTAAATACGTAAACAGATTACACTGTACTGTCGTGTTGATGGCTTCGTTCCCAGGCCTCTGCCCAGGTTTTGTCACTTGCAATACTTTACTGGTATTTCAGGGGGTGGTAGGGGAGAGCCTGGGAACAAGTTACTGAAGCTAAGCTATCATATTGACGTAGCTAGCTACACAGAAAACGGTCAATACTAGCAGCTAAGCTATCGTATTGACTTATCTAGCTACACAGAAAACAGTCAATACTAGCAGCTACATATACAATAGAAACAAAAGCATTTGTGCCTACTCTTACCACAATCACAAGAGTATCTTCGACTGCATGTGCGTGTACATGTATTTTCAGGACTCCATGCAAATGTAGCCTGTGGTGTGCATGGCCCATGGAAATTGATAATCCACAAGGCTGCAACACTTATAGAGTCCTAGTTATTAAATTTGCTTATTTCTTAGGCCGTTTATTGATTCCTAAATTATATATTAGTATACCCAAACAATGACATATATATAGTTGGACCAGATGGGTGAGTCTTTGGAGTGATCGAGAGAGGGGTAGCTACCTTGAATTGGGTGAAAGTATGACTGTTAGCAAAGCACGATACAGTTTATAAGTGAGAAAGTTTCCAATTGGAAGTTGACCTACTCTAATGGCGACCTTTGAGTGAGAGGAAACACGAATATCAAGCATGCAGGCCTCTCTTACTTTAGGTACAAAGTCACATAGCTAGTGCCTATACTATTAGCTACAGCACTTTGGAGACATCTTGGGCATGTGACTAGAGGGTGGCAATCTATACAGCTCCAGAGCTGAATGTTCCCAAAGGTTCCTGGGAACCGTCGTGTGTCTGAGCCTTTGCATCCCAATGGTTCCTGGAACCTTTGCAGAGGCTCCCAGGAACTTTTGGGACATCTCGGAGGAGTACCCTATGAAAAAAGGGACCCTAGTAATGCATGAGGCTATGGTGGGAGCAGAAATTAGGAATTTGAGGGAGCAGGTGAGGAGGTAAAAGTTCCCCACACGTTTCAGCCCTGTCTCGCTTTTAGGCAGTGTTAAAAAAATAGTAGCCACAGATCTAAAGTGGCACTGTTGTTAGTTCGGATGTGTAGTCAAGGGTGTATGCACATGCGACTAATAAAGTATCAGCTAGCTAGCTAGCATCTGCTCAATGCACCTGGTCTTACTCTTGGATTTTCATTTGGGCCAAAGAATAATCATTTATACTCCCCCAATGGGGTCCATTTCTTTTTGCTAATAGAAATAGTCCAGATGTGTGACACACTATTGAGTTATGATATGATAAGAGTAGGCTCCGTAGCTAGATGGGGGACAGTAATAATTCCCACAAACATCTATTCATGACGTGCTATACCCTCCTACCCCACTTTTCTTATTCCGTGCCACTTTTAAGGTATATAGTTACAATGCTCGCTTCCACTTTTGCAGGGATCTTCTGAACTGAGACTCAAGGGTGACCCATTCTAAATTATAGAATGTTTGAGCATTATACATTAATATGACACAGTGAGATAGAAACAAAGAGAAAAGATTCTCATAGCTACAGCAATGCATTAATTTGCTGCAGTACCAATTGTATCATGGTGTTTAATACAGGGATATATAGCTGTGCTTGGTAAGATTTCACACTGTTCATGAAACTACCCCTAGCTATAGCATATTTCTTACTGGAAGAAGCTACCAGCAGAGCAGGCCAAACTCTCCCACGGTAGATGACAGGAACAATACACAGGAACAGGCTTGATCTGGCTCTGCTGCCTCTGTCACAGCCTTCGTGGCTCTGCAGCTCGTGCTGCATGACATGTACATTGTAGGCAGGGTCACATGTTCCCATTGACATTCCAGATTCATCTAGATAGCAGAGCTCTAGCTACTCATCATTTGAGCACATAGCTAATAATATTATATTAATAATGGTTGGCTATGTCCACCTTGTCATGATCAGTGTCTCTCGATACACATAATATGTGCTGCAAGACCAGCGCTGGACAAACACAATTTGCCGCAGGAGGGACATATGTATATATTCAGAGGTGGTGCTGGTGGCATGGGTCTGGACATTATATGACATTGTGGTCTTTTCGGCACTGAAATTTTTTAAATAGGTATAAATCTCAAAGTGCTGTAGACCTGTACAGCAGGCACTGTGCCATTGGGAATTGCAGTCTTCTGTAATGTTCTCAAAGCTGGCCGGGTTGGTGGAGCATGCATCTCTTGATATTACCTTTTAGGGAATTCTTATATCGCAGTAAGGTTGACCTCGATGCTGCTTTCCCTCCTTTAGTTGCCTGAAGAAGAGCATTTTTGAGATCCTGCCATCAGACATGTGCACCAGCTGACCAGCATATCTGAGCTGTGACTTGATGGTGTGAGATTCACTCATTCAGTCCAAAAGAATACTTCACTATTCGGAATCCTATCCTGTCTGTGAATGCCGCAGATATAGCGGAGCCGGGCAGTACGTGTGGAAACTCTCCTGGATCAGGTGCTGGATGTGTCACCGATATGGTGTCCAGGTCCCAGTACCGTAGCTACAGCAAACCGTTAGGACGTCATGAGCTTGAAGTCATGTCTCCTCTACAACTTCTTAATGAGCTTGCCAAAAACAGAGCCAATTAATATCTTTGAACTGATGGCGGAATTTTCGACCTCAGTCCAGGACCATGACATTGCGTGATAAAGGATCTCCTGTTTGCTGATGACTGCACACTGCTTGCACACACCTTTGATGATATTCATTTACAACCATTTACAATGAGGTGTCATGCAGGATCTCAGGAACGGATCATAATACCGGACCCTTGTCGGGCCAAAACTGTGAACAGGATGCTGATCAGTGTAGGAGCCAAGACACAGCCTTGTTTTGCACCACTGGGAACACATTATTCTAATAATCAGCTTTGGACCCTGACTGGCTTTCTGGAAACTGCAGAGCCACGAAGTACTGTTCCTGTCATCTGGGAGAGATCGAACTGCACTGCTGGTAGTATGAAGTATGCTAGGGGTAGCTAGTTTCATGAATGGTGTGAAATTCAAGCACAGCTATAGCTAGCTATAACGCCATGATACAAGTGGTGCTGTAGCAAATACATTGCTGATTGCTGTAGGAGATTCTTTTCTCTTTATTTCTACCTACTGTGTCATATGGGAACCATTTCCATTAGCAAAAAGAAAGGGACCCCCATGGGGGGAGGGGGGAATGATTATTCCTTGGCCCAAATGAAAATCCAGGAGTCAGGCAGGTGCATTGAGCAAGTACATGTAGCCAGTGACAGGGCCTAAAATTAGGGCTAGTAGCAGCCAAAAAGCTAGTAGTTTTTCCAATTTGGCTAGTAGTAGAACTCAATGGGGCTAGTAGTCATAAGGTTTAATACAAACTTACGGTAGAAAAACTGACTGCACGGCCTAGATTCCGCATGCATACTGTTGTGCAAAATACCAAGCACATAATTATATGCTTTCTCAGAAATATCCAAAATTTAATGTATTCTTCTGTGTGGGAATGGGGACATGCAAATTGACCCCTGCCCTAGCGGTGGATATGAGTTTTTGCACAGGGTCTTTATCAAATCTTGTGGCATTTTAGGCTAGTAGTAAATCCGATAAATTTTAGGCCCTGGGAACTAGCTACCCTGTTAACCCACAGTTTGAGCATGATTGTTTGGCTCCAGAATGTGCCCACATGTCAGTGGATACCACAATACCTGAATAACATCAGGTACCTATTGTCTGGATTTCATTATATGTAATGCTTTTTGTTTTGTTTGAGTTCTATCCAATTATTAATTGCTGTCCTATAGGCCCGATACCTACATTAAAATTTTATCTAGCTACTACCGTTTCAACTTTGGTATGTTATGAAAGTTACAGAGAGAGGTTTAGAAGAAGTTGCTCAGTGGACACATTATTTTTCTTTTGTCTTTCTTCTTCTTTTTTCCCCCTCTCCTTTGTAGCCACCAAACAAGGTCCAAAACCACATTGAAAATTATGTACTTTGCCAGGATCTGTTCAAAGAAACAACATTAAGTGTCCAGGGATATGATGCACTTTTGTAGGGGGCATAGCCTAAGCTTGTCCACATTATGCTAACATAATTTCGAGCATAATAGGTGTGGTCTGGCATAAGGGAAGGATGCCAGCATAATAGTAAACATAATTCAATAGTGAATTAGTGCACTCATAGCCGCAGTTGCAAGAGCTACCCGGCTACCAGTAGCTGACCATAGGCATGGGACAGTGTTCAACTATATGAATAATCTAGCAAAATTCTCTTGAAAGTATATACCTCTTACAATACTGTAAGCAAAATTGATTAAAAATTCTCCAGCATAATCGAAGCATAATTAGGCTAGAATGGGAGCATAACAGGCCAATTTTATGGGAATTGCTCAAAAGCGTAATAGGCAAATTTTTGAAGCCTAGCGCATAGCGCTAGCAGCGTAGCGTAGCCTCGTACCGGTGTCGCACATGACACGAGACTAATTCCAATACACTCACGTGCCAGTACTTTCAGATAGGGCGTGTCCTAGCCGGACGCATGCTAAAGACCTACTGAGTAGTTGACCTTCATTTGTTTGCTTTTGGAACGCGTTGTTAGCTCATTCTTGGACCACTCCAACAAGGAAGAGAGCGAAGCATCTTGTAAGCAAGTCGAGCGCCAGGACCTCTCGATAAATGGGCCGTATGTACTCGATGTGTGTAGATAGATAGCCTAGCTAAACTAGTTACTAATTCGCAGATTTATAAAGTAGCAGTCCTAGAAAGAAAGTTTTTTGGACCGAAACGCCTCCAAGGAAGATCCAGGAACCCTTGGCAGAGAGAAAAGTGCGTGGACTTTCTATCGCTGTGTTGAAAACAATACCTCAGCCTTCTACAGCCATGGGGTGTTGTACTAGTTCACCTGAGAAACCGAAGACACAGTCGGGCAGCGTGTCCTACACCAACCAGCAGAATGCCGGCTACAAACAGCCTGCTCATCAATCCCAGCCTCAGCTACAAACTAGCCATGGCCACCCCGGGCACAACATGCATATGGCGCCACAGCAAAGAGTGCCCGCGGTAAGCGGTCCAATGCAGCCCGGAGGAGCTTTTTCAAGGGGCTTCATGCCTCCAATGGGCGGAACAGGAGCTGGTGTTGGTGGAGGGGCCCTTAGCTTTGTAGCCCTTTACAACTACGAGGCAAGAACAGCTGAAGACTTGAGTTTTATTAAAGGTTAGTTTGTACTTCTACTAGTGTACAACCTGTATCACCCATCTTGGGCATTGCAGTGAAAGGTATGGGGTTTAGATACACAGCACTGCACAATAACGGTAGAGTAGCTTTTGATGTATACAAATTACCATCATAAGGCCAGGCAAACTGCATACATAGTTTTGCATCAGCACCCGCATCCCCATCAAGCCCCCGCCTCTAACCAATTCGGGGCACACATTCGTCACGTGATCCGCCTCTTGCTAAGAAAAATGGTAGCGCTGTATATGTGATGCAGCTAATTTGTATTCAGGCAATTGTAGAGGCCTAGGGGTGCTCTGTACTCCTTTGGACTGGAGTTATTGTAGAAAACGAGATATCTTTCGATGTGCATGCTGCATGCCACGTTCCGTAACTATTTTCATCGAAAGAGCACCGTTGCACGTAGGTAAAGCAGTACACAAAACTCCGCCCACCCGTACGTAAATTGAGAAAGTGGCTGATGCGAAACTATAAATGTAGTTTGCCTGGCCTAATATATACAGCAGGCCATCTCTGTGTGTGTGTTGATAAGAGGCTCTCAGAATACTTACTGCCACTCACATTGTTGGTTCAAAGAGGGGTATTGTCACTTCTGGTGTGTGCATACAAGCCATGTCTGTGTAGTCTCATAGTGCCTTTCATCCAAGCCGGCTAACCCTGGAGTATGTTTGTCAGGGAAGACGAAACAGTGTTTTGATTGTAGTTTTAGAGTAGATTATTTCAAAATTTCCCAGGCTCCCTCCTATTTCACACCACAACTTTATGGCCTATACCTGCATGTAGCAAACATGTATGTGGGATGGTGTAATGCGATTGGTCAGACGGTGCCACAATTCTGGTACGTGGTATTTCATCTCAAATAAACAGCTGTACTTGTCATACCTTTCACATTCATGTTCGCTTGCTGGAATCCTGTGACTAGTCTAGTGTGAGACACTTCCTTCCTGGAGTACCTGACATATGGTGTTCTCACTGTACTGCTCACTAAGCAGTTTAGACCTCTGTGTGCATGTAATTTGAGAAATCACAGGACATGATAGTTAATGGAGTGGAGTTCCTGTATGTCTACCATTCATACATGCATGTACTACTTTAGCAGGCTATTCCAGCATGTCATTAGCTACTATACCATGTTCCATAGCAGAGGGAACCAACATCCCTACTGGCACGGAAGCACCCACTGTGTAGGCTTCAGCTTAGCATCCTTTATTGATATCCATGCACTCAGCGAAGAGTTGTTGCCAGGGTTTCAGTTGCTTTTGGGCCCCAGGAGCAAGCTCTGAGCATGGTTGAGTTTGTGGCCACTCTTTGGGGGGAGTGGCCTGGGAAGAGGCTAAGTGGTAAGCAGCTGGCCTTGTAATATGTTGCTGTGTGAGTAGGTGTGGCTCACTGAGGCCATCTTGGGGGCTGCTAGAGAGGAGCTGTAGCGACATGGTGATCATGCAAACAGTTGCCAGTTGGCCTTGCTCCCATAGTTTGAGGATCAGCATATGCCCATGAAAATTTACTCCATCAGCTTCTCTAGTATTGGAGGAGCTAATAATCTCTTAATTTTCACATGTACAGACACATGCACACGGTTCATAATGTACCCTTGAGTAAACAAGTAAGGTCCACCTCAGTGTGGCCGCTCTATTATCTATGCATGGAGTTATCCACACGCAGGGATTGAATATTACCATGGCGATATTTATGAGAAACTGCAATTTACCCATCACTGCCTATGAGCTTATGTCCTGTAGCAAGGATATCCTATTTGTAGTGTTTACTTAAGATCATTCACATCCCCAAATATGGTGTGGTGTGGGTGGATAACCATACCTTTTGGAGTAGGTATCCATTGGCTATTATCCTAATGGAAGATCATCATAATTACTGAAGGTTACCACGGCTACAGCTGTACTGTGTAGCCACACCCATCAACACGTTGTCCCTTAATTGCATGCCACCTATGTCACATGACTGCGTATTATGTCTGGATATTGCCTCAACCTTTGGCCCTGTTGTTCCTAAGCTAGCCAGGTTCTCTTATGATTCAGCATACAGGGCCGGCTTCATTGTATGGCTTTCTCTTTGGAGCTTCCTTGACTTGTGCTGTGTGTCTTTGTTAATTGATTCATTAATGAAGGACGTAAATAAAGCCTTATTTTGAACACCCAGCTGGGGAATTGCTGCCAATCTTCCTTACATGTGCAGGTATGCATCTATGTATTTGTGCATGTACTATACATGTACTTGTATATGTATGTATATAGCTTTCGATGTAGTAAATAAACCACTAGTGTGCATATCGTAAAGGAGGCCTTGCATGACCAGCGCAGTGCGAGTTGTACTGTAGGAAGCATTAGCATGCTACACAAGAAATCACCTTTTGCATCTGTGTATCTTTGCTGAGACCTCTCCAGCGTATGCTGCTTGTTAACTTTTGTCTGTTCTCTAGTGGGAGCAGTGGACTGAGATCACTTCCCCCAGCCTTGCTTACTCACGATCCTCCCTGCTTTGCAGGAGATCACTTCCCCAGCCTTGCTTACTCACGATCCTCCCTGCTTTGCAGGAGATCACTTCCCCAGCCTTGCTTACTCACGATCCTCCCTGCTTTGCAGATCACTTCCCACAGCCTTGCTCGCTCACGATCCTCTCTGCTTTGCAGGAGATCACTTCCCCCAGCCTTGCTTACTCACGATCCTCCCTGCTTTGCAGGAGGTCACTTCCCCCAGCCTTGCTTACTCACGATCCTCCCTGCTTTGCAGGAAATCACTTCCCCCAGCCTTGCTTACTCACGATCCTCCCTGCTTTGCAGATCACTTCCCCCAGCCTTGCTCGCTCACGATCCTCCCTGCTTTGCAGGAGATCACTTCCCCCAGCCTTGCTTACTCACGGTCCTCCCTGCTTTGCAGATCACTTCCCCCAGCCTTGCTTACTCACGATCCTCCCTGCTTTGCAGGAAATCACTTCCCCTTACTCACGATCCTCCCTGCTTTGCAGATCACTTCCCCCAGCCTTGCTTACTCACGATCCTCCCTGCTTTGCAGGAAATCACTTCCCCTTACTCACGATCCTCCCTGCTTTGCAGATCACTTCCCCCAGCCTTGCTCGCTCACGATCCTCCCTGCTTTGCAGGAGATCACTTCCCCCAGCCTTGCTTACTCACGATCCTCCCTGCTTTGCAGGAGGTCACTTCCCCCAGCCTTGCTTACTCACGATCCTCCCTGCTTTGCAGGAAATCACTTCCCCCAGCCTTGCTTACTCACGATCCTCCCTGCTTTGCAGGAAATCACTTCCCCCAGCCTTGCTTACTCACGATCCTCCCTGCTTTGCAGATCACTTCCCCCAGCCTTGCTGTCAATGCTTCTGCACCACTGTTTGCGTAGTCGTGCTGCTCCATTGTCGTACACAGCCTTGTTGGTTTATATTATCTATGGTTTGTTCTTGGCCATTTACAAATACTGTATAGACATACACAGGGTTTCCATGCTGTGCGAGTGTTTGTCTTGCTTCCCACTCGGCAATTATAGCGGTGGGAAGATAAATGCAGGTGGAAGCTCTCTTAGCGATCATCTGTATACTTGTATTGCTACTATCTCCTCAAATCTGTAATAATTCAGAGGGTTGCAAGGAAAGCAGGTACATTGTAGCTGTAACCATAGTTGAGTAGCAACTCCCCATCTGGTAACAGATCTACATGTAGCATAATTACATGTACCTCCCTAGGTGACCAGTGAGAGTTTCTACACTGGTACCCTTTCTAGGTGGGCAGTGATGGTGGTTATTGCTGGAAAACCCATAGGTGAAATGAAGTGCAACCCATCCTATATAGGGGGACAGTAGTGCTGGTTGCAACATTAACTGTGAAACCCATCCTAGGGGGACAGTTAGTGCTGGTTGCAACTGTGAAACCCATCCTAGGGGGGCAGTAGTGCTGGTTGCAGCTGTGAAATGCATCCTAGCTGTAAATGGATGTTTGTACAATGTACATACATAGTATAAAGTGGACTATACCGTAGGTCCTTCAAGTATCAACCCACTCCTACCATGGTCAATGGTTAAAATGTACGAGGGACCAAATGAACAGAATATGAGCTCCCTTGCTTGCATGCTGCATGTATCAACACAGTACAGCTCAAGAGTACGTTGTCGGTACACACGTGTGTGTGTAGGAGGACTCGCGTACATGTATGCGTGTTCTAATATTGGTGTCTCGATGAAGGTTGCTCACTCTGGCTCTGACGTTTTTTCTATGGTTCTGAGTGAACAAAAATGTTTTTGTGGTGTGTGCGCTGTGAGTGTGAGTAGAGCGCACATGTGTGCGTGTGCATGTGCAAAGTAACTGCATGTGCATTCAACTCACTCGTGAGCGGTACTGTAAATGTCACAGTGGTACTGCTGGTAGGAAGTCCCTGTGGAGTCCATGCTACTCTAGCCATAACAACTGGTGTTTGTGTCTTCAAAGAACCAATATTCATTCACCTAAGTAAGTATGTCAGTCAAGGACTGATGTGAATGTCATTTTAGTAGTGTTGCGTGTAGAAATCTCACACTTAATGTGCTCATGTAGATCCTCCCTTTTTTAGAGGGGTGGAAGCTTAAGGTCTGGGGCTCTCGTATGAGGTGTCTATATGTTCTCATTACACACACACACATAAAAGTTAAGCATATTTAGTGACATATGACTCTACCATAAACATCCATGGAACTTAGGTGTTGCCAGGCCAGGGGCTCATAATTGTGCAGGCTCCACACTTTCAGGTTTTATTCTCAAGATCATGTGTCCCTTCTTGTATTGTGGTGCTTACAATGGTGGAGGCTACCTACATAGGGTGCACATTTTGCTAGCTTATTTAGGGCCCTTTTGTGCTGGCTGACATTGTATCACTGCTGACCAAACAAGCCTTATGTGTGCAACCACAGTTGCCTACTTTAGCACTTCTCACTGGACAGCTGCTGCTAGCTGAGATTCTGAGCACAAAAGTCGCTATTATTGGCCCTGCTGCATTTAGCAATAATTTTGAGCTAGTAGCAGTAATTAGGATTTGAGGTTTGCATGATTTCTACAGTTGTGTGTACACACAGGAAGTGCTCAAAGCACATGAACTTTATACTGGATCACCCCATCCCATAGAAAATTAGCCACTTTCCAATAAACGAAGTCAGCTGGTTTTTAAGTCTGGGCTTGTATATGATCAATATATACCTGTTGCATGTGCCACTGAGTCTCGAGCAGCAAGAACAAACTGCCTTCTGTTTGGCTAGCTGTGAGCAGTCAGTTCTCTCATCTATTGACCATGCACAATCAATGCACATGGGTGGACCGGGCAACATGGCAGTTGTGAGCAGTCAGTTTACTTCATTGATCGTTCCACAAACATGAAGTGAACCCAGGCATATACTTACACTGTAACTAGTTTGGAAAACGTGTCATTGGAAAGACCATGAAAGTTATGTGAAAATGAAGTGTTTAAGAAAACAGTTTTTGTAGCTAAGGCCCGCAGTATGTAGACCAAAAATTCATGATTTACTACTACTATTATATCAACCTCAGGAGTGTTGCATCTACCTAGTAGTTGCAGTAGTTGCAGGGGGGGGGGGGGGGGGGCACATCCCATTGGTCAGCAGTGGTCATCTCTCGGCTTCTTTGACCACCTCTCAACTATTTTGTACACCACTTGTAGTAAAATCAGCATAGGGACAAAGTAATTTTAGCCAAAGTAAGTATTATAGAGATCAATTTTTGACCACCACTCGAAGTCTCGTAGGGACAACACTGAGAAGTGCCCTTTTTACTAGCCGGGTGTGCACAAAGTGCATGCATGGCTGGTGCTAAGATTGCTTTACATTCCCACATCTGTTTGTCTGTTTATTCATCTGCACCATGGAACGCAATTATGACGTACGCTAAGATTACATCATTACGTTACAAATGCCACGAGCATGCTGCTGGCACTACTGGAGGTTTGCAGCGAAAGCACATCAAGCTACCTCAGTTTTAGGAACGGTAGCTAGGTGGCAATGATAATCCTGATTTGGCAAGTTATGGCTGCTTGCTAACTGGAACTGCAGTACAAAACTGCTGCATCAGCACTTTCGGTGTAAGATATGAAGAGACAGCCTACATTTGCAATTAGTTTGTCCTGATCTATTTCATATTAGATTTGAGCACATGCGAAATGCCTAGCTGGTCTTTAGATATGAACAAAATGCACCTTTTTGGTTTCATGGAACTTTTTTACATGAGAGATAGGCAGTTAGGATGTCTTAATAATTTATAGGGTTTCGGATGCCGCGCCATCATCGACCAAGGGGGTTGGACAAACTTCATGAGTACGTGTAGGTCCATGTAATTGCATTCCAGTGATGCATGTAAACAAAAGTGCAGTTAATACACCTTTAGCTAAAAGGAACAGCAGGGCTCATTGGTAGCCTTGTTCCCAGGCCTCCACCCAGCTTTAGTCACTTGCAGTACGAAGAGCGAGGAAGGCCTGGTACCATTAGCACGTAGGGTAGACTCAATTAACCGGGTGAGTGCACATCTTGCCCCCTCAGGCTCTGTGATCTTACCGCCACACATGATCGTCACGAAGAAAGTTTCGTTCTAGCTAGTCATTGCAGAAGGCTAAACTTGAGAGTTGATTGTAAGTTAGTGAATGTCTAAGTGAGAGTTGTACCAGCAGTGAGATTGAGCTGAAGCGGCAGGACTTTGGCGGATCAGGCGTGCACGAGGTGAGCTTATGGCCGTGTTACACAATTTCTACTCTGAAGATGGGTAATAGACATAGTCTTGCCTTGTTTTATACCCTTCGATTGCTAAAGTTAAGCATAGAGGCTGCTTTAGCTGGTTTTCACTGGTAGTCGGCGGTCAGTCTTTGAGTACCGCTTCACCATAGGTTTTACTCCAAGCTAGGGCTGATTCCTGGAGTCCTAGAGGTGTCAGCAACTCGCAGTCATCGCCGATCTAACATTCGGAGCAGTCAGCAACTCTTCTCTACTTCACTTGTACAATTGCATGGCGGCAAGATTAAAGTGTGCAGTCAACCGGTTAATAAATTGTGTCTACCCTAAGTCTGCCTACGTCATGGCACATGATAAATGTTACCAGGCCTTCCCCAGCATTCCTCTCACTCGCTTCGCTCGCATTACACATTACGTAACGCACACGTAGCCGGGCCGGGTAGGCCTGGGAATGAGGCTAGCTCAATAGGGCTTCATCAGCATAATAGAAGGGTACCTTGTCCTTCCTCCACTGATTATCAATCATCACACTACTACATGTAGGTAGGTGGGTACAGAGCATACAGAGATAAACATCTTCCTGCTTTAGTGGCCATGAGGTTACCCATGTACACCCCCTCGGCCCTAGGGGGGGAAGTTTATAGTGGTTCTTGGGTACACATTTTGCTAGCTTGTTTAGCTCTGTGTGCTGGTTGTCGTTGAGGAGGTAGCAAACTGTTGGCAGTGTTTATGCATCCCCTGGATGAGGAAACAAGCCTTGTGTACATGATTGCAGTTGTGTGGCACTTTCCACTGTACATGTGTGTATCTTACACTGTAAGCTGCACCAATACCAAAGTATGACTCTAATCCCAGGTTATATCCTAAGGCTGTACCGATACTATGTTTAAATTGATACAGCCACTATCTGATAATATGAGGCACAGGTTGGTATACCCACTGGAACCCTTTTGCTGCAGATTGGGGGGGGGGGGGGGGGGGGATGAGCAATATTAAATTTTGGAGGGTTTGAAAACCCCAAGGGGGGGGGGGGGGCGAATGCCCCCCACCCTCCCCCCTAAAAGAAACCCTGTTTAAGCACTGCTGTTGCTAATTTGGTGAATGAAATTATGTTGTTTTTGTTGTGCTAGGCATCTTATTAGATGCGGTTTCACATTAGTGGCAGTTCCTTCATCTTAGGGTATCACTGAGGGCTATCTCAGAATGTAGTTGTTACACACTCAGAGTAAAAGGATTCATATACATACTACCTTGTGGGCCTAATATGGCATTAAAGTAAGCAAGTGGCCCACACCTATAAAAGTTTTAAATCCTATGTGGGCTTAAAAAGGACACAAAATATATGTCATGTGTACATGTAGGTTGTTTGCTGTTTTTCTTCTATCCTGAGAGGCCTTGTCCTTAAAATTAGATTTATATACCCACCCAACCAGTTACAGTTAGCCAGATTACCTCCTCTAAATCTTGGATGCTGTGGATCGGCCCTTTGCAAACCTTTTTGTGAATAAGGATCGATGATCAGAATGCCACGCCCACTCTCAGGTGAACCAAACCTCTGCTGTACTGGACTAGCCAATGCTCTGGTACTCGCTTCTCTATGCTTTTTATTAGCGACATAGCCACCTATTTGTCCCTGCACAATTGGTATGCAAGCTGTTTGCTAGTATCAAAAGAAGTGTACATCTAACGTTGCATCAATGGCTACGATTGAGAATGACGTTACCTGCTTTTATACAGTCTTTAAAAGTCTTCACTTTTTTGTTCTGTTCTAATCTATAGCTAGCGCCGAAGCAGTGGTGGATAGCCGTATCCAGCACTGTCTGTAAAGTTTACTTGTGGCTAAAGAATTTCAAAAGCATAGTTTTTGTGGTATGAGTCAAATCTGCAAAATTAACACAAAATTTCTACTCAAAAATTTGTTGCTATGGAGTATGCATGTATCTCACATATTAACATTTGCTGTACAGTAGCAGATGTTACACGTAACCCCATATTTGAAAGTGCTGCATAAGCAGATTTCAGCAATATGCAAACTTTGTCAAAATACTACTTCCCTCCATAGAGAATCCATACAATTCCATAACCACATGGCCTGTGATATGACTTTGTACAGCATGACTGAAGTGGATTTCATTGCACACAGTCATTTCCCTACTACAGACTTTTCTTCCCCCTGTCAGTCGATATCAATCATAACTAAATTTCTTCAAGAGAGTTATCACTGCAGCTAGTGTACTGGTGCTGGCTTGTGCACATGACCTTGTCCTGCCCCTCCCCCCCCCTGGTCTTCACCGGTATGTTAGCCCAGTAGATATATAACTAATCTAATAGGAGCAGCCCAAGTCTGTTTGTGATGATAAGGCACAACATGGTCTGCATTCTGAACCTGGCATGCCATGCTTGATAGAGCCCCATTGAACCCCGCTGTTGCAGCGAGTTACAGCAGTTTCTTTCTAGCTAACTCCGTATCTTAGTCACATACATGTAACTCATTCACACGTGACAATGGAATGCTATTACCTGCACGTGGCATTGAGGCTTGCCCAACCCCCCCTCCCCCGACCCCCCTGTGTGAAGACTACAGCAGTTGCAGTAGCATTTGTACTGTAGTCTCACGTAGCCAGACCCTTGCCCTTGCGTGAAGGAGCCCTACCTACTCTGTGTGAGGTGTCTAGCTGTATACAAGACCATTTAACACTGCAGCATGATGCTACATTTTGCCGCTATGTATGAGATGTGGACATGTTGGGACTGCTTGCAAGGTTTATTTAGAAGCTTCTCATAATAAACACTGGTACATGTGTTCTGCGCATTGAGCAGTGCCGATTGCATGGGGAACTTATAATTGTGGGATACTTTATAACATCTGCAAATTCTCAGTGTATTAAAGTTAAGATTCCAAGGCAGTGCTCAGATCCAAGTGACCAAAATTGATCTTTGGTGAGCTTTAATTGGAATAAAGTATGTGCGTGTGTGTGTGTGTGTGTTGGGGGGGTCCGGACATATGTCAAATTTGCCTCTTTCTCAAGAACTTTCTCTGTACATGTGTTGTATATCACAGGCTACCTTGGCTGGCTTATGATATGTGCAAATGAATGTGGAAAGAAACACCTGCCACATGTCCAGACAAGCCCTGCCATCCACACCCACACTTCCTCTAGAGTCAGTAAGGTAGTAGTAGCTCGGTTGGCTTGATGGTCATCTTTTGTATGTACCCATTAGTACCTAGGTATGGACATTGGTATCTGTCACAACAACAGTGGCAGTCGCGGGTAGAAAACAAACATTCCGTTGTGTATTTTGAGCACGTCACTGCGTTTAAAGCACTGTATCTCTGAAATTTTGTTAAGGGCGTGGCTCATATGCACTGCGTAGCAACTTTACACTTTGACGCATTTACTCAGTGCGTATGAGTGCCACCCTTTGTACTCTGAGTATACAGTAGTCTGCACATCTTCCCGACAAATTGAGGTGGCTCCTCTGAGAGCAGTGCGCTCACACACCCTGGCAGTGTGCTAAAACACCTTATCACAATAACATCCTGTCATTGCATTCTTGTAAGGTTGCATTTGACAACCATTCAGTTCCCATTACACTGTGTTGTTTAACACTGAAATGACCTTTTGTGAGTTTGTGCCAAGTCAGGGTGTGACCTGTCTGATGATGTCATACAGGCATCCCTACTACATGTACCTGCAGTAAGACATCATCACATTGAGGCAGCCATATAATTATGCAACTGCATTGTGCCTGATGAAGACCCAGTTGGAGTTGAAAGCACTTTTACAAAGAAGTGATAGAACTACCATGGAACTACTACCACCTTTAATCGTAGTTCTGAGAAGTGAGACTGAAGCTGTAGTTCAGACTGTCCCCTTTGACTAAACTGGAGATACGCAAGCGCAATAGCCTCGTCCCCAGGTATGCGCTTTGCTACTTGAGAGCCTGGTACATTGTCTCACATGATTTAACTTATTTAATTGTGTGTGGGCGTGGCCCACTTGCACTTCTCTGCCTTCTGCTGGTGACATTGTTTCAACGCTTGGTCATTGGTACAAACAGGCTCCGAAGAGTAGCTACAAGAAGTATAGATTCCCTGTGTCCTCACCCACGTAAAAATTCACCCTTCTACAACCCTACACGTCACGCACGTGAGAAATGTACCAGGCCCACAGCTACGATAAAATGAAACGTGCACGTGGACCTGAGAACGAGGCTACAAGCGCAATATGCCTTGCATGGCTATACAGGTACATGCATGCAACAGATAGTTACTATACAGTATCCATGTAACTGCCACAGACTCCATTTTGAGCAGGTGCCTTGGGGAGAGTGACTACCTAGAAATGCAGAAGCGCTAGATAAGATTCTGAGCCCATATGTCTGACTATTGACCTCTTTGCACTCAGCAATGATGTCATGTATAGTCTAGTGCGGATATGCTAGAACAATAGCAAGCACAGCTGGCAATGGAAGCATATGTCCAAATGTGTGGGCTGGCCACATAGTGAATACATGTTGTCCTGAAGTGAGTGACTAATGTCCACATCCAGCTAGAGTACTTATACAGACAGTTTAATTTGGATCACAATAGAATTTGTCATTGCTGTATAACAAGTGACAAGGAATGTGTAGATTGTTAACTTGAGAATAATAGCAACAAAATTGAAACTATAATTGAAGTGTAATTATCTCTGAGCCCACTCTCTGGCGTGATTTGAGCGTAATATCAACATTCCTTTAGGCAGATATATTATCATGTCGTTGGAGGGTGTGTGTTAAGTCCAAATTCAAGCAAAGTTGTAAGGCCATGCTACCTACTTCTTCCACTGTTGCTAAGGCTTCAGGACAATATTGCTCTATTTTTAAGGTGCAATTGTTGTGAACCTGCTGGTCTGATCACTAAGTGAAAAACTTTCTTGATTAATTGAGCCTAGTGTTTAAAATGTTTGGGAGCTGTGCTAACATATACCGACTAAACCTAGGTAGGCACCAAACAGGAGTTGGAAAACACCGAAATGACTTATCGTTAAGCAGTCTCTTGAATCTCGAGTAATTCTCCGTGATTCCACTGTGCCAGAGCTGTGACAGGTTAAGCATAGCTCGTTATACAGCTGCAGTAGCCTGTAGACAGATGTAAGATAGTTGGTACAGACCTAGAAGGGTAGCATCTTGCTGTTTGTCGATCGAATCCACGTAGGTACTCCAGCCTTGCCGACAGCTAGATAGTTTAAGGACCTTAGCACCACCACTACCCAGGGGTTGAATGAGGTTGACTAGCTTTCCTAAAAATGCTTCACAAGCAGACTCCAACAATATGTGCTTATTGTATGTACAACAAAACTGTGCCAAAACTTGACCGTACAGGCAGCTCCCATACAACTCCATAATCATGTAACCTGACACATGACCTCCTCCGATTCCATTCTAAATACATGTGTTTCTATAAGTCTACAAGTATAGTGACTTACTGCAGCTCCGTGGAAATATGGTTTTTAACTGCAGACATACGTGTATGTGTATAAACACATTGGCACCATATGCATATTGGATTGATGTGAGCGCAAACACAATGAGAACCGTATTGGGTTGATGTAAGCACCCCTATAAACACTTTCTTTGCAACAGCCCCCAAGAATACTGAACACATTATTTGAGGCCCAGCAGCAGAGGCCCTGTTATCCACTTCTGGTGTCCATTTAGCTGATAGTTTTTGTTGTTGTCTGTAGAGTGTTTGTTGTGCAGATGTGCTCTCATGTCCCTCTGTAAACAGTGGGAGGAATGTGGCAGATAAGTGACTGCTAATCCTAGCCAGAAACCAGACAAGTCACTGCCCTGTCACATGCTCGTTTGTGTGTATCACTTCCAGTATAGTATGAGTGGTTGTCTGTACTTTTGATGTAAAAACTGTGTTGATCCCAACTGGGTCTTCTTCAAATTATGAAAGATCTTTATTACCAGCCGGGCGCGCGTATGAAGCACGCGCTCAGCTGGTTCCTAAGATTACTTTTCCCGCGTTTGTCTGTGTGTCCACACTTATTACATGTGCCAAATTACATCATCACAATACCATGCGACTATAGTTACGAGCATGTGGGCAAGTCCATTAGGCCAAGGTATGTCAAGCTAGCTTAGTTTTGTGTTGCCTAGACGACGAAAAAGTGGTAGGCAGCGATGATACTTCTGTTTTGGTGAGTTCTGGTGGCTAACTGGACGTGCACTGCAAAATTACCAAGTCAGTACTTTTGCTGGCAGCTGTGTAAGATGAGACAAGCTGATCCATTATTTGGCTTGGACTGACCTATTGCTTAGTACAACCTTCAGTTGGGTGAGTATCCGGCTAGTTTTTAGAGATCAAATACCAACCTTGTATACTCAGACAGTGAATGCATGTACAAGCAAACAAGCTACATAAACTTCCAGTATGTTTTACTCTGTTCACTCCAAGCTTGGCTCCTGTTGCTTCCTGGCAGTGGTCTCGTACCCAGGCTGCTCCCAGTCTGAGAATGAGACTGACTCGCAAGGAAAATGTACATTATTTACAAGTGATTAAGAGTACGTGCAAGTGCTTGTAACCGTACCAAGGGATATGTAGTGTCTTTTGCCTTTGTTGTTCGCCACGTCCTGTAGATTGCTCCATTAGGAGAAAGAGTTTCCCAAGCTCTAGTGTTGTTGTTGATCAAACTGAGTTGGTATACATGTAGCTTCTACAGGCGGAAGGAAGTATATGTTGGATAACAGATGAGGGCCTGTCTCCTAATTATAGGGAGTTGCTGAGTGTGTACATGTACTTGTAATTGATTCAGACATACACTGGGTGTCAATATTACCACAACATAAACACACATTCATGCACGTACACACTCACACAACACACACATGCACGTACACACTCACACACACGCACACATGCACATACACACGCACACACACGCACACAAACACACACACAAACACACACACACACACACACACACACACTTAGGTGAGACGCTGCAGATCATCAACAACAGCGATGGTGACTGGTGGCTGGCCCGGTCCCTCAAGTCGGGCAGAGAGGGCTACATCCCCAGCAACTACGTCGCACCTGTCAAGAGTGTGCAGGCACAAGAGTGAGTTCTCAGGGATGGGACCGTTCATTTACAGCTAGGTTCAAGGTTCAAGCCAGAAACCTGGCTGAGGAGGTATTAATGACCAGGTAAAAGCAACCAACTTGTACCGTCTTTCAATGCACTGCCTTCATCCTGCCAACATATCATTGTCTGTGAAAGACATTATCTTTCCAGACCAGCACTCGGGGTTCATAGCAGACTCATGGCAGATGTGTGTGTGTGTGTGTGTGTGCACGCGCGCACGCACGCACGCACGCACGCGGCACCCTTAGTCCCACTAATTTGAATACACAGCAGCAGCATTATGTATTGTACTCATATACAATGCCCCTGATTAGGTAATTGTATTTCCCAATTTATCTTCACTCTCAATCAGTAAAGTGATCTCATGGGGTTTCATAAGTCTGGTTTGAACTCAGGTTTACATAATTCAGATTCAGAATGACACATTAGGATTAGAATGACAATGTTACACGGTGGTCTTGAGACCAGACCTAGGTTCACCTCCGCGCAGAATGGTCTGGCTCATAAAGTCGGATTTCTTAGGTCGAAGGGCAGAGCAATGAGAGTGTTAAATTAATTGAGTGTTTTGAGGTTTGAAGTGTTGTATAAAGGGTTTACAGAGGTTTGTAAGTTGGTTGTGGGCAGGAAAGAGCAAACACATTTAGCATACTTAGCAGTGTTCTGCCCAGAATTGTCTGAGTGGTGGTCATAAACGGTCGCAGATGGCACATATGTATATCAGCACGTGATGCTACCACATTTCTGTCTACAAAAAATGGTGTACTGAAAGTCGTAGTGTAGTATTTAGCTGTTTTTTCACTTACCAAATCAGGTTAGCAATGGATTCTTCACTGCATTTGTTAATTGTAATACCATCTACTACAGCCATAAAAGACAACGGATATGACAAATCTGGCTCTTCAGAGCTCGGCATCGATCGCTTGTGCATGCATTACGTTTTAGCTTAGTGCTGATCGGAGAGAGGCAAGCACTGGTCGGATTGCGACAGAGCTGGTCGAAGCCAACCACCGCCGACCATTATGGGCAGAACCGTGCTTAGCTTATTACAGATTCATATTCCCATGATTCTTAAATGTGGAGTAGCCCATGTTTACTCACCACTGTCTACTACTGGAAACTCCCATTTGCCTATTGCAATGGACAACCAGCCTCTAAACCTCTGTGTACTGTACTGAGGCCGTGGGCATGCAACAATAAGTGTGTCAATTACACAGCTGTCTCAGCATGTTTCCGACTTCAACACACTTCCGGCTCCAACAGACACAAACCCGGTGATCACGTCTGTGTGTAGCTCTCTCAAACTCATCCCAACTATGCGTAGTTCATCAAGAAAGGTTCATTAGCAATACTGTTTTCTTGGAGCTAATGATTGGCGTGCATGCTATATACGTACTTCTTACAGACATGCCCATGGCCCGTGGGGTCTGATACTTGTAAGTCAGCCAGCTGAAGATTATATTCAGCAACAGGTCAGTTCAGGCTAAATGCAGCCGTGGAACGGATCAGCTTGTCTCATCTTGCGCAGCTTCCAGCGAAAGTGCTTTTCTGCTGAAAATTACTGTTACAGTAACGTCGTAGAATCTCGGAGAATCGCTCGAACTCCAGGAGGCTGTTGAACGGTAAGTCGTGGTGCTCATAATTCTTCATTAATTGCTGCCTAGCTACTCTTTTGCTACACACTGGAATGCATTGTAGGTGGGATTAAGGGCAGTAAATGGCACGTAAAATAGCTTTGACTAGAGTGCTGTCGCCTAATTGATTATGAACAGCCTTGTTGACCATATATGCCTTTATTAAGGAGGGAAATGTGTACTTTCCTTCCTGAGTTGGATCCCAATGCATGTGTAGCCATGTTATTCCCAGCTGCACTCCTTGAACTAACACTCACCTTGTATGACGTACTGTGTGCTTAGTGCGGCTTTATCTGTACATGTACGTAGCAGATCTTTATTATCAGAAACTGCTCATGGGGTAGTCGCTTATGTATCGCCTGTAGAAGTGTTTGCGAACAGGATCCAAATGGAATTAAGCATCAAGGTAGTTATTAGGAGACGATCAAGGCGAAATCCGAGCGACAGAAATCAATGGATATATGGCTTTTCTCCAATATTAAGAAGGGTGTGGCTACCGTTTTGTCCTTTGAACCCCATAAATCAAGCAATCAAGACGTTCACAAGAAACAATCATGGCGATTTTCTCCAATCAAACTTCTTGGTCCCGTTTGCAAATGCTTCTACAGGCAACAAGTACGTGCCTACCCTTTGCTGCTGTGCCTCCTCGTGGTTTCATACAAGAGGGAGGGGGGGGGGGGGGGGCAGCACCCAGAATTTTTGAACTTGCTAGTTGTTGATACTCAGCAGTTTATTAGTAGCTAATTTCGGCAATCAGCAGCAACCTCAGAGCATCTAAATTTCAAAAATTTCTCCAAACACCCTTAGGGTGTGACTCCCATTTAACAGCTTTCCCACCCTGCAAAAAAATCTCTTTCAATACCCTTTCCTTGAACTAATGCCCACTTATCTCTGTGAGTGTGGTACGTAAGTGTTGATGGGTAGTTACCTGTTTACATGTTGATGTACGTTTGTGTGTAAACTTTGGAATATCTTCTATGCAGTTACGTAAATATATTGACAAATGGGTGTGGTCGTGATGACATCTCTTATTATACGAAAGTACAATGAATGGCCAATCAGGTGCGCTTTTCTTTACTTCCTGACGAACATACATCTATTCATCAGGAAGTAACTAATTAGTGTAACTATGCATTAGAGCTGAGTTGGTTTCACTAATAGCAGCTCCCCCTTACAAGTAGGATTGGGTGGATTATGCCGGCATAAGTTTGGGAATAATAGGTGCGAACAAGGGCGCATCGAGCCGCCGAAGGCGGCGAGAGGGCATGGAACGCGTATAGACAGCGAAATGCTGAATGTTACTAAACATAGAATTTGAATTATCACCGGAAGTGCATGGTTTTGGGGAATGCTCTGATCTTGCCGTATACAGCACTATAGCAAAAACGTGATAGACAGGCAGTTGAAGGTTTGTTCTGGTCGGGAGAGTGAATCGAAGCCATTGGTAAGTGTTTAACAAAGTGAGGCATTAGTGTCAATGCTATCTCGGGCAGTAAGCTTAAACAGTCAGACTGTCAGTAAGCTTAAGAATGCCTGGCTTCATCTTTAGCTAGCGGTATATACAACTCACTTCTTTAGCTTCAAACAAGGCTATATCAAAGAGCGCATCGAACCGCCAACTGGATCAGGGCTGGGGGCTTGCGGAGTTGTACTGATGCAGCTCTGAGAGTTGACTCACTGTAGCCCGCGCCTTGGCAGCGCTACACGCTGTGTCTGGCAATGCTCTTTCACCGAATCTGGCCCGATAAGCCAGTGGGAGAAGCAACTGGGCTAGTAGAAGGCAAAACAGATACTGCTTTTCTAGCTGACCTCACCGTACATCACTGCAAACGTACCGTACATGCCTGCAAACGTACCGTATACTCGCTACCGCGTGGTTACCCGGAAGCGCTATTTTTAGTAACATTTAGCATTATGCTGTCTATACGTGCACTATAGGAAGTTGCATGCCCTCTTGCCGCCTTCGGCGGCTCGATGCGCCCTTGGTGCGAACCAGCATCGAGCATAATGCAGAAATAATGAGACCATTTTGTGGGAATAATAGGTGGAATATTCAGAACCCAGTGACAAGTCAACAGTAGGCAGGATTAGGGAATGTACGACCCACGTGGACGTGGCATCTAGCTTCGCTATTGCATGCAGTGATTCTGACGAGGACTCCCGAGACTGTCAAGACTCTGTATCGGACAGTAGTAGCAGTGGTAGCTCTGTGTGTTATGCCTGAGTGAATTAACTTTGTGCAGAAACTGTGAAATTGCAGCTCAGGAATGATGTGAGAATGACATATGTTAAGACTATGTCATTGCGTTACTATGCCACTGTAGACTCAAGCTTAGTGGAATTTAAACTTGCTTGAAGTTTACAGGCCAAGCTACATTAGCTTGTTAATTAGCTTAGCTGTCTTATTTTGCGTTGCCTAGACAGTGAAAAAGTGGTAGGCAGCAATGATAATCCCGTTTTGGCAAGCGTTTTCTGTTACATGGAATATCCTAGGACGTACGCATATCACACTAAGTGGGTATTGTTTGCATGGGCATACATTTGGTAGAGAAATTCAACTACCGATATAACTCAACGGTATATATACCCAACTGGAAGCTATGAATATTCTACAGCATTGCTGAGATAGTTTGTTTTGAAAGTCTTGTTCTCTGTTGGTTGAGGGGCTAGCCCTGGTTGAAGGGCTGTCCCCTTGAACACATGCTGTTGGGATCCTTTCACTTCCTTACTAAGTGTCTGCTCAGCTATCTCTCCATACTAAGTGTCCTCCCTCCCTCCCTTCCCTATCTCCCTCCCTCCCTTCTCTCACATTCCTCTCTCCCTTCTCCCATCCATCCATCCATCCCTCCCTCCCTCCCTCCCTCCCTCCCTCCCTCCTAACTGAGCATGCTGGAGTCAGTAATTTGTCATTGAGAATACTGCACTACTAATTGAGTATTTACGAGTTTCTCTGCTATTTTTTTTCGCTTTCCACCTGATTATGCTGATTTTGTGGGAATTTTTTTGGATCTCAGTAGAGACTATTTTTCCAGGTACTGTTTGACTGTAAATATCATACCTGACTGCACCTTTTGATGTTTTCTTCTCCCAGAAATGTTGAGATAGTTAATGGCATGGTTTTGTAAACTCTACAGAAAGTTATCCCTCTGTGGATGCTTTTACGTGCGTAAACCAGGGTTGTTTGTGGCCGCTGTCTCCGTGTTTTCTTTTGCGCTACACTGTGTTAGGTGTAGCTACATATACCGCGATTGATCTGCCACGCAGTGTATGAGATTTGTTGTGATCCACACTGAGTATTGGTGCGGTACTCTATAAGATTTGAGGGTGGAAAATACAAGTCCTAGCTGGCAAGTGGCTCTGTAGCTTCTTGCAGTTGGCCTGTTGCTCCTAAGCTTCAGTAGCTCAGTTGGTTAGAGGTTTTAAAACGTGCATTGTTCCATCATGTCTTTCAATTGCATATATTACATGTAGCATTCAAAGTGCCACATCTCCAAGCTTCCGGTAACGGTGGGGCTCGAACGTGAAGCGTAGTTGAACCGGCAAGTACTGCCGCATGTAGCTGGCTCTCTAGTTGGCCTAAACTCCAGTAGTAGTTCATTATTCCATCACGCACTTTGATCACGTGTTAATGTTCAAAGTGCCATATCTCTGAGCTTATGGGGCTGGAATGCAAAGCATAGTTGCTACTGCAATTGTGCTGTACATTTACGCCCTGCCCTTACTGGAAGTTCAGAGATACGGCACTTTGAACACCAGTACTATACAGTTGCAGTTCGCAATGGAATAATGTTTTTTTCTGCCTGGGACTACACGTACTACAGAAGAGCTATTATTGGAATTGGAACTGAGAAAGTACATACTGGCTGAACACTTTCAATATGCAGCTTATCATCAACAGTATCTTCCTATGTGGATACAACATGAGACAGATTGGTGCCAGGTGCTTAGGTAATTGGAAACTGCCCACATCCATGAATACCTACAACTGAATGCTGTGGAACTTTAATAGCAAGGCCAATAGTGTGGGCTCAGAATCTCAGCTAGCGTTTATATAGATTTGTTAGTCACCCTCACGTGCCCAAAATGGCATCTCTGGCAGTTATATGGATGCTGTCTTTGAACTTGTGGTACACGAAGAGTCAGAGATCTGGACAAGTGTATCGTATACTTGTACCAAAAAGGCTTACTACAGCTCCCAGGTTAGTAGAGTTTGTGTACCTTCTGTATAAGTAGAGATACAAGCGCTATTATCGGACAGCATGATTGAGCGATGCGAATGTGAGTTTCAAGCAGCATAGGTCCTTTCTCTACGCTTCCATAACATGGATGATCCTTGAATGTATGTAGCAGATCGAGCCGTCAATATTCCGAAGATCACTCGTTTTTCGTAGCTTCTGCAGCAGCATTAGTTCCAGGTTTACTTGTTATAATTTCTTGTGACTGACTATGTCACGAAAATAATACCAGTCTCTCCCCGCCCAGCCCCAGTCCCATCCTGTTCGGCTTCTGTACAGCAACCACCTATTTGTATGTCTGTATCTGTATAGCTGTGTGAGGCATAGTGTGCTTGCATGTCCCTATAGTTATATATAGCATTCTCATTCCCAAGCCCATTCCCATGTCGCTTTGGCTACTGTAGACCTGATACTGTTACTGTATTGTAATTACTTGTGGGTAGGGTCTGACGTTTATCTTTCGCTGGAGATATTGCTTCAAAATTTCACCCCTCTGTCCAATTACACAAGTAAGAAAATGAAGGCTGCTCTGATACAGTACCGCTCATGAGCAACGTGTTGGTCCACGCGTGTCCACTCATGAGTGATTCGAAAGCCACATACGTATGCGTGTTCACAAACTCGCGTGTGCGTGCGTATGTACACGCGAATACTTGCGAGCGTGCACACGCATGCGATGCGAGTCCAACATTTGTGCATTGCCAAAATTAATGCGAATCACTCTCACTCGTTCAGCCTGGCTCTTTTTTCTTCATTTCAGTTACTACATGTAGTTTTTATTTTGCAACTAGTACATCATGCATCGTTTCGAGTTGCGTGTGCAATCGCGATTCACGAATGCACTGCGTGTGCTTGTGCGAGTGCTCGCGTGCGCGTGTGTACATACTCGCGTGTGCAAGTGCATACTCGCAAGTGATACGCGAGCGACTTGCGAGTGCTGTTAAGTTAGTTGTGAGCGGTACTATATGAGCCATATGGAGTGGAAAGTGCCTTCCCTAGGAAATGGCAGCAACAGCCAATGTCTGTTTATGTACATGGTGAGCACTAAAGCCACACAAATTTGATTACTTGGTGTAAGGGCCCAACTGACCCATTAATTTCGCTTAAAGCAAAAATACTTTTTCCCGCCAAAATAATGTTAAGTGCAAAGGTCTATCGACAAAGCACATGCCCATAAAGCATATAGCGACAAACAGAACAGTTCTACGCTCATCATGGGACAGCGCGTTCAGCAATCTGATCCATGAAACAGGCTCTCCAGAATTTGTCGGACCTTCAATAACATCGCTGCCACGTACGGAGTGCCAAAGGTTCCAATCCGCTCGCTTTTTGCCTTGGATGTCTGTAGTAGATTAGTCTTCCAGCAGACACAGCAAAGAATCCGTTGCTTCCTGGACTTGGTTGGTAGAAACACTACACTGTTACTTTTAGTATGCCGTTTCTTTGATGCGAATTAGGAAGGAGTGGCATCACATGTGCAAAATTTATATTTTGCACTAATTGCATCCTGCAAAATATAAAATTTAGCTGACCCACCAACCCTACACCAAGTAATCAAATCTGTATGGCCTAACTATAGGTTGAATGAGACCAAGGGATGTACGTGATTTAGAAACCTGCAGGCCCTTGGGCTGCCATGTCCCAAGCAAAGCAAGGCTGCTACTAAGGGCCTGAGGGTTCCCATTTGTTGAGGCATCTAACCAATTTAGGCTGTAGCAACAGCTACTAATACTAGGTTTTCTGATTGCCTGAAGGCTTCAATACAAGTATTCTAAGTGATTTCAAAACCTCACAGTGACCAGTGAGGTTGCAGAATTACTAACAACTATGTCTAATTAAACCTACTATCTTTGCATAACCTATATGTATACTTGAACAGAGGATTCCGGATGCTTCTTGCAATTTTTTCCCAGGGCCTGGGAATGAGGCTGGCTATATACTGTGCAGCCTTACACACATATGACAAAATATTGTTTACCATATCACATGGCCAGTCGTCATTGGTAGCTATAGAACAGCCGACTTGTTCCTATACCAGATGTCTCAATTGAGTCTCCTTCAATAATAATGCCAGTAGCGGTAGTACTCCTCATAATTGTACTTAGGCTACAGGAATGGCCATTGCACGTGCTGTGTTAGCACTATCGTGTATAGAATAGTGTGTTTGACTGTGTAGCTGCATGTCTCCACTATACAATGTAGTATGCATCACTGAACCAGCTGTATGGAGCACATCATTTAGTATGACCACACTAGAACCTAACATTGCATGACTGCATAAACACTATAGTGTACATTTTGGTGAGCTCTAGATGGAATTATATACAGCGATTACATTTAGGACTACATGGCACGGTTTTGGACCATTGATGATTAAATTACCATTGTACAGGTATACATTATGTTGATAGTATATCTTGGTGAGCTCTATATAGAGTAAAGACTACAATTCAGCAAGTATGTGCTTACCCCGTACCCTTGAATGAAAAATTCGTGTCCCCTATCAGACCTCTTTCTTCACCCTTGTGAGAAGTGTATGAATGAGATACATGTAAGTGGAAGGTAGTGGCCAGTGTAGTCATGAACTATAGGGTTTGGCTGGGGTCTACATGTAGGGTTGTTTATCAGCACTAGCGTGAACCACCAAAGGCAGTGAAGGAGCTACAGTAGTAACTGCAGTGCCATCGAGATCCATATTAGTTATGTACTTCATTTCACACACACTTTCTGTAGCTGTAGCTTCCCTCTTGCCCTCTCCTCAGATAGTTCCTTCAACTCATTTTGCTTGAGGTACTTCACTCTCACTGTCACTCTCAATGAAGTCATTTTTCACTCACGACCACGTGCAGTTTTTTGTCACAAATCTTGTTTACGTCTAAATTAACATTCGTTTTTCAAAAAAGGAAGCTGTTATAAGCAGCTACAATCGTTAAACCTCCAAACATTGTCTGAAAACGTGGACAGCACAAAAGCTCCACGTGTAGCTACCAATGCTGGCTGGAAGCGTCAAACCAGTGAAGCTGATTCTTGAGCTTAATCGGTGACGGTTATTGAGAATTGCTAGGAAGCGTAATAAGGAGGGGGGAGGGGGAGAGAAAGCAAACTAGATGCATACCTAGTAAGAGCAGTGTTCTTCAGCCATTGATGGGGATTCTGTGTACATTGGCAGCAGCTGGTGTGGCCATGGCTGTGTCTCTGTAGCTGCTTACAAGAAATGGCACATTCCAGAGACATTACCACTTTTATTTATATTGAATATTGTGACTTGCAGTTGGAGATGACGGCTGCAGAGCTGTCAGTAAAGGTTGTTTTGTTCCGACCTGTGTTGTCTGAGAGACGTATAACATCTGGGGTAACTGGATTGGGTTGTGTATGGAGCTATTGGTGACGTGCAGCCAAGTTAAGTAAAATTAACAGGTATTGTACAACAAAACTAGCCACAGACAGAGAGCAGTAGCTTACCTGTATCCAACGATTTACAAGCAATAAACTGCCATTTCCAATACAACAGATCTTAGCACATTGCACCAGTCAACTACTGTATACACTATGCGAAATATTGCATTTGGGAGTGGTCTTGAGGCTAAATATAGCACTTGGCTTTGCCTCGTGCTATATTTGCCTCTTTTCCATGCCCTCGTGTCGTATTTCATGTAGTGCACTCACTACTGTACTTAACCTCGCAACCATGTTGCAATGTAGCTGACCAATCGGTTTCACAGAGCACTGGATGGGACTTTCGGTATCCAATTCTGTTCCATTCATTCATTGCTGTAGCAGGGTAGATTGCTGTGGGAGCCTGGGCAAGTCAGATGGTAGTTCTTGCTTGTAGATTGCTGGAGAATTTCACACTAAGCTATTGTTCTCCATTTATGGTGAGTTTGTTGTATTCCGTGTGTCTATGCATGTAGCCACGCTGCCAGCCTAGCGTTTTGTGCCAAAATGGTGCTAGGTTCAGGCTAAACATGTTTTGCCGTGTTTTAGCCTCTGTCTTAATACTAGCTAGCCATTTATCATATCGTGCGGCGATTGCACGTTTGGCCGTACCAAGCTGTAGGTTACTTACCTTCATATCTGGATGCCTTCTACAGACCTTGCAACTCTTGTCTGAATGACTTAGGCATGAGTTATAGTCCTGCCAAGCGGGATATAAGACCGTTTATCTCTTGGGAAAGTTTTTGTGAACGTGTAGTGAGGAAGTGGGAACAAGTTGCAAGTAGCATCTGCTTCCTCGGCTTCACTTAAGCTTTCCCATGGGATACAGTGGGTCTTATGTCCCGCTTGGCAGGGATATAATTAACCTATACTAATGCATGTATGTACACAAAACCATCCTCAAGTATGCATGCATACTGCTTTGTGAGAAATTTGATGTACGTACCTACGTATGTGTAAAAGAAAGCATAAGGGTTGATCACCAGCAGTTCAGCTTCCAGTGTTGGCAGTAGAATGGGAGTATGGTCTCCTGTGTGATCTACAACTGTTTATGCAGTTGTAGAGCTGTCACCCAAATAGGCAACTTTATTGTTAGTAGAGCATACTGCTCAAGTTTCCAGAAGTACATGTAGTACACGCTGCATCAGCACATGCAGCTATAGAGTTACATACTTAGAGAGGTACAAGCGTGGTAGGATAGTTGCTAGCATACTCTTCAGTTACTAATAAAGTTTCTTCTCTTCCTCCCTCCCTCCCTCGTTCTCTTCCTTCCCTTCCTCCCTTCCTCCCTCCCTCCCTCCCTCCCTCTCTCTTCCCTTCCTCCCTCTCCTCCCTCCATCCCTCTCTCTCTTCCCTCCCTCCCATTCCTCCCTCCCTCCCTCCCTCCCTCCCTCCCTCTCTCTTCCCTTCCTCCCTCTCCTCCCTCTCCTCCCTCCATCCATCTCCCTCTTCCCTCCCTCCTTCCCTCCTTTCCTTCATCTCTTCCTTCTACCCTCCCTCCCTTTCTCCCTCCTCCATTCCTCCCACACCTCTCTCCCTCCCTCCTTTCCTCCTTCTCTCCCTTCCTCCTTCGTCAGGTGGTTCTTTGGTCGCATCAAACGAGCTGACGCAGAAAAGAAGCTCCTCCAAACAGGCAACCAGGGAGGTACCTTCTTGATCAGGGAGAGTGAGAGCCAGCCAGGGAACTATTCCCTCTCTGTCAGGGACGGCGACTCTGTCAAGCACTACCGTATTCGCAAGGTAGACACAGGTGAGATGACAGTCCCATGCTATATACCTGCTCCCTGCACAAACAGTCTGGTGAATGAAGTTAAAATTCTTGGCCAAATGGGAGAATTAATGAGCGCTTTAGTTTGTCGCGAATACTCCAGGTTTGTATAATGGTTCAGTATTGTCTAATACATGTACCTAGCTGTTTGTTGTTGTATGGTTGTGCTTAGAGAAGGTATTTGTAGGCTGCAGCTACTGGACTGCACAAAAGTTTGCCGTTCTTAATAGTTTAACTTAATTCGGAAAGAAAGTTTGCCAACGATTCAACTAGATGCTCTAGTCTTCTTCAAGGTGAAAATGAAGTTAGTGTGAGAGCACTTGCTATTTAACAGCCTCACACGTCACGTCACTGGAGGTCAGTTATCATACTAACTTCACTTTTGCCCTGAAGAAGACTAGAGCATCTAGTCGAAACGTCTCTTTCCGAATTAAGGTGGTATTCAGAGAGCTTTTCAAGAGCCAACTGAGAAGCCCCCTCTTCATGGGTATGCATGTATTTCGAAAATTGTCCTTCAAGAGTTTTCTGAGCTTCTATTTAGCGTACAAGCAAAGTGAACTGCTAGAACATTGAACCTCTGTCAACACTTACCCAAACGTTAGGTATCAACATTGTCTTCTGTAACGACATTCCAACGCACAGTAGTTACTTGTGCCGCAGTCTCATTATCAAATAGGTAGTGTAGAGGGTGGAGCAGAGGTCAGGGCATGGCCCAGTGGCTGTACATATCAACATATACAACCATGGACTGATTTCCATGAGTAAAGACTTGCACTATGGTCGTATATACCAGTTGTGTGTGCAAGAGTACCAGCTTGTGTATTATATCTTACAGGTGGCTTCTATATTGCACCTCGCTGCATGTGCAACTCACTGGAGGAACTCGTAAGGCACTATTCCAGTGATGCAGACGGTCTTTGCTGTCGCTTAACAGTTATCTGCCCGAGATTCGACATCCCGACAACGGTGGGACTCTCGTACAATACCAAGGATGAATGGGAGATTGAGAGGTCATCTATCCAACTCAAGAAGAAGCTGGGAGCCGGCCAGTTCGGTGAGGTCTGGGAGGGAATCTGGAACGGAACCACGCCCGTTGCAGTCAAGACCCTAAAAGCTGGCACAATGGGTATTCTAGATTTCCTGGCTGAGTCGCATATCATGAAGAAGCTACAACACGAGAAGTTGATCCAGCTGTATGCTGTGTGCACGAAGGGGGAGCCAGTTTACATCGTTACAGAATTGATGAAGCATGGAAGTTTGCTCGACTATCTCCAGAAAGGAGAAGGCCGCCACTTGAAATTACCAGAGCTAATAGACGTAGCTGCACAAGTCGCCAGTGGTATGGCATACCTAGAAGGCCAGCATTACATCCACCGTGACTTGGCCGCCAGGAACGTATTAGTAGGAGAAGGCAACATTGTGAAAATTGCGGACTTTGGCCTTGCCCGACTCATAAAAGACGATGAATACACCGCAAGAGAAGGTGCAAAGTTTCCTATCAAGTGGACTGCACCAGAAGCAGCCCTCTTCAACCGCTTCAGTATTAAGTCAGATATCTGGTCTTTTGGAATCTTCCTGGTAGAGCTAATCACTCACGGCCGTGTGCCCTACCCCGGTATGACAAACGGTGAGGTGCTAGCAAAGGTTGAGCAGGGCTACCGCATGCCTCCTCCCCCCGGCTGCCCAGACCCTCTCTACCAGATTATGCTCGACTGCTGGAAACAGGACCCCGAGGAGAGACCCACCTTCGAATACCTCAAGTACCACTTGGAAGACTACTTCGTTTCTGCTGCCGATGAGGCTTATCGCGTGCTCACATGACTGAAACTACCAATTTATTATTCTTATTGTTGTTGTTGTATTATACGTACATGTACTTAATAATAATAATTTATTATGACTTATTTTGTATCAATCACTTCTGGCTAGATTTTGTTAAGTGTTGTATACTTTAATTAGTATTTCAGGAGCCAATTAGCCCAGAAGTCATTGGTGGGGCCTGAGTCCTCCTGTTCAGTTTTGTTGGTCCGGTGTATATGGGCAAATTATGCCTACTATATGCTTTGAACTATTATATTTTTATTGACCCAAGTACATGCATATGAAGTATTACCAGAATAGCTATTACTTACACTTATTGTTTTGCTGTGAAGTTTGTGTGTATATGTAATATTATTGTAGTGTTATTGAAGTATTTTACATGTAAAATGATGTGCGTAAGTGTGTGTGCATGCATGCATGCGCAATTGTGTGTATTATTGGGGTGGGGAGCATCTCTAGTTATCATATTTTGAGCCCTAAAGGAATTTATTATCCAACATAAATTTGGGGCACAGCTATTGGTGAAAATAATACAATGCTCCAAATAAAGAGAGTAGACCACCATAATTTATCCATTCCAACCCAAACTGCTTGTCAAAATCTACATCAAGGCCTTTGATAAGTATTTTGGGTTGAACTTTACAGTGAATTCTACTAGCCGACTGATAGAATTCTTGATCATGAGGAGCCATAATTATCTTCAAACAAATATCATCTATGCCTCCCAAAAAACTGATAGACGTGTCCTTTCCTGAATTACTTAAGTAACCTAACATACCGGCAAAATTATGGCTTCACTTGTAGAGTGAATTCTCTATTTCTCTGAACTTGGGAGTGACGTAATGAGTGTTGAACCACACTTTGTCCCTTCCATCGTCCTAACAGAGCAGAGCTGCTAAATCAGTTCTGGAGGGATGTAGACTTCAGTCTGCATTTCCATAACCCCAGTGTTAATTATTAAAGGGCTATATTTTTTTAATGAGAGGTTGGGCTTGTCCTCCAAACGTAACTCCCTGCTCACTTGTATGGCTTCTTATTTGAAAATATGGTAGAGTGGTTGTAACCAAAATCCACTCCGGAGCACTGTCGGCACCCTTGCCTTGAACCTGCCATCTGCTGTGTACACTTGTAAAATTCCATCTGGCGACTCAAGCTCTGGAGGTTGTATGAAGTTGTAACCAGAATAGCCCGGTCATATGCTACCATAGATAGTAGACTCTACTATCTATGATGCTACATAGTAAACTTGAACCCTATAAATTTTTGTTTGCCATCTGGCAATCATGCACTAATATTGCTATGAATGCGTGCAAAATAGATTTGCTAATGCTTACATGTAGGCTTTCCTTTACACCTGGGATATACAGTGCTTAAAGGGAACATTCAATTTCTCAGTAAGTAATAGTGATAATATTCTGTTCAGATAATTGACACCATTACAACCATGGCTTCCTGGTGAGTGACTTTGGATGTAAACGCTATTTGAATTTTAGCGTTAGGATAGTAACTACCACAAACATACTAGTAGTTAAGGTCCCATGTTTGTTTTACAGAACCTTCCCACATGTTAGTTCATAACCACCACCATAATAGCTACATGCAATAAGTACAAATACATTGATGGGACAAGCGTTACCCCCCACCTGAAACTCAATAGGTTGGTACTGGCTGTGCACCAAGCTTACGCTTGTAGTGAGACAATTTTCTCTCATACTCTTACCACTCAGGCTGCAGAGCTCCTCAGTTACTTTCCATGAAAACAGAATTGAATAGGACAGTAGTGTTATGGGGAATTTAATATGCCAGCTGTATAGAGTATAAGAAAAGTATTATTATACTTACTAATGTATCCTGACACCACTCCTACATGTAACTTATACGCACCACCTCTGAGTCTGGGTATATATATACCAGAAACTCTAGCCCTTATAATAATTATACCTTGTACTAGTCCTCTAGCCACATATACAGTATTCCGTGTCATTATTGCAATGGCATACTAGCAGAGCCCTTAGAGTACACTGTAGCTTGCATGCATGCATTAACAATAGACGATTTTCCAATGATATCATCAGTCTTATGCTTTGGTCAACATTATAAAGGTGCTACAGGAATGATAGTTCAAATTTGAGGTTGATCTGTCTTGGAGGTATGTTCATTTGCCATAGAGAATGTGCTGAAGGGGGGGGGGAGTTGCCCCCCTTCTCACAGTGGAATAGGTCAAATTCATTGAGACATGGTTCAAGCTCACTAGAGATAAGGTTCAAGGAAAAATCAACAAGTTTCAATAATTAGAGAGCAGTGACATCACTGTGATGACATCACATGTAAATGGTTTATTGGCACAACTCAAATCCCAAGGAGCAGTGGTGCATGCGTATTCTGGAAATGAATATACAACACAGCAAGTGTATATGGGTTGCAAGTGTATACTCAATGGTGATAAAATTAATGGTTGCATTATTGTAGCTATCAAGTAAGGAGCTAGCTAGTTTGATCAGTAGCTATGTGCATATCATAAGAAGGTTCAGACGGTATTGATGCTCCATCAGATAACTCTTTCTGATCACTTTCATTGCTCTCAGAGAATGTTGGAATATACATGTAGCCCTCTGAATCAGATTCTACAAAACCGGATTCGTCACCAGTAACAGAAGGTAGAGCAGTGCGGATAGAGGTAGTGGTAGATATTCGGGATTTCCTTGACCCAACAAACCACAGCTTAGTTTCACAGTTATGACTACCATTCAAAATCGGAGAATCTGGATGGTCAACTCCAGGTATTTCTGGTGAAACACCACTAGAAATGTTACTACTACAGGTAGAATTGCCATCGGAAAGAGATTGTGTGTGAATTTGCAATGGTGGAGACTGATTTTGGTCATTTGTCTGCTCAGATGGATCAGTAGTGATTTGGAGCTCAGTTAGGCAAGTCAAACTGATTTTGGCATCCTCATCAACACAACACGGCTCTAGGCGGCAAATGATCTCTGGTGGTTCCGAAAAAATGTCATCATAAGGCTTTCTTTCTGGATCAACTGGGACATAGTTAAGGTCTACTTCCTGTAGAATAGAACACTAACTGTCATACACGAAATAATTGTAGTAGGATCAACAGCATGTGGACATACCGTATCGTAAAAAAAACCTATGAGATCATGTTTCTTTGTGCAAATGAGACACTCCGGGATCTGGAACAGAGATTTCCTTTTGCCAAGTACAAAGACAACTACCACTGCCATGCTAGCAATGATAACAGCAACAGCTGCCATACTGCTAAGTCCGGGTATCCATGCTTTAGAATCTACAGGAATAAATTAGCACAATTATAATTCTTGTTTAATGAATGAAGGTTTAATGCACATGAGTGTGCACGTCATGGAGAATGGTGAGTGTATTGTATACTGAAGTGGGGAGCTTGACGGTTGTGCAGTGCCTTACTAAGCATGGAACTAACTAAACTTCAAATGTGAATATCTTCCACTTGCATAATGAGTGTTGTCTGAGTGGTGATCAACACTGCAGCTAGATGGCACATTCTTATCGCAATATACATTACACATGTGATGCTACCATGCATTTGTTTCTGGCGTACTGGAAGTCGTAGTGTAGCAATGGATTATTCGCTATACTTACTGTAATACCATCTATGACAGCCATCCAAAGTAATAAAAAATAGCGGATACGACAACTTGGTAAAAATAGCGGATACAACAAATCCACACTCTTTGGAGTACGGTATCGATTGCTTGTGCATGCAGTAGGTTTCAATATGGTGAAGCTTAGTGCTGGTCAGAAAGAGATGAATACTGGTCGGATGGCGACAGAACTGGTCGGACCGATCACCGTTGGCAGAACACAGAGTAATAGTGCTTCATTTATCTGACTGATACAATCTTTTTTCCTCCCATGATTACAGAATAGAAATGGTAGACTAAGTACAGGTTCTACACTTACCTTTAGTACTTCTGCAGGTATTTCCATCACCGTCGTATCCTTCTTTACATGCACATGTGTAACTGTCTTCAGTATTCACACATACGGCATTCACATCACATTCCAAACACTCAGCAACAGCTGTAGATATGCACAAATTAAAAGTACACGTTACCAAGGAGATCCAGTCAACCATTAGGTATGTTCACAACAGTAATGCCTGTGGGTCCGCTATGCATGGACAAGTTATAATAAGATTATGTAATAAGATTGTGTATTTCTAAGTATCCACTTCACACAAGATTAATCAAGTATTCACTTCAGACAATATGTCTACACATGCATTAAAAATATTATAGTACGGTGACTATATTTGCTATCGTCATTCCCGGCTCCCCCAACACGGAAGAACGATAAGGGGGAGTCTGGTAAATTTGGTTACATGAACATTGTTATCCATGAAGTAGGTGGACAGATGGGAGATGGTACCCAGTAAATGAGCTGGTGGAGCAGGAGTGAGAGAAAGAAGGGAGCTACAAGTAAATTACTATAGTGCTGGTGGCTGACAGGCCATGAGATAGAGTTGCTTGCCTAGAGAAAACTCTACAGTCTTCTCCAGGAATGATGAGCTAAGGTAAGAGGTGCATGTGCAACTAGTCACCAGAGAGCTTATGCAGAAGCTTGCAGGTTTGATGCACAGTACTCTAGGGTAGCATCCGTTGTCATCCGAAAGCAGTTTACTCATAGCTCCCTTGCTTCATCTGACTAATTTAGACCATTATTTTACTGCTTATATCCGTTGTGTCGAGCACCGCCCACCATGTGTCCACCTTCTATCATGTGAATGCATATCACGTGATGAGTTTTACCAGGCCTACCACACTTTTCATACTGCAAGTGAAAAAAACTGGGAAGGCCTAGGAAGGAGGCTATGTGTTTGCCCTACTTAGCAGTAGCTGATGTGACACTAATAAAGGGAAAAGGCGACTTTCAATATGACATGCAAATATGAATATACACTACAACATGAGGAAATCATGGGATTAAAGTTTTAGTTCTAATTTCCTCAAATAATGTTGATTCCATAACACTATGGCAGAAATTCCCTTAGACGGACTTGACACAAGTTGGGCTTATCACTTTCCCATATAAGTAGCTACTACATACATGTAGCAGCATTGGAGACTGGCAAATTATTCCTAAAATAATAGCCTCGTACCGAGGCTTTCTTCGATTTTATCTCACAGTTGTGAGATAAATCTGGGCCAGGAAAACTTGGGTATGAGGCTATAGTAATATAGACATACAATCAATATTATAATCAAGGTTATATTACTTCCTAACTTCTAAGCAGTGGCCACGTATCAACATTAACAGGTTCTTACGATTGCATGTGATCCCATCTCCAGTGAATCCTAGCCTGCAAATACATTCATAGTTTCGTTCCTCTTCAACACAAACTGCATTCTCACTGCACACTTTAGTACAGTCACTAATCCCTATCAGAAGAAGAATTTTGATTAGGTCAGACTCACAGCTGTTATAGATGGCCAGCCTCAGGCTTCAAACTAGAGAATTATTCTTTTCATTGAACTAGAACAAATTTACGGAAGATTAAACAGCAATTATGCTGCAAATACACTTGATGCTTGAACATTGCGAGGGAGTGCAGGTTAAATAAATACCGATTCGCATGTTGGACAGAAGCTAGCGCCAGTGCAATGTGTGCACAGTAAACCAATACTGACTTGAGTAGATATGAAGAGCAAACTTTGTTAGATACCACATCATAAACGTTCTGACTACTTGATTCTATTTCCTGCAAGCTCATAATATTATAACAATATTTCCATGTAGCTAATTGTCAAACTTAGGATGGTTGATCCAAGCTCCTTCCATAGTTAGTACAAAGCCACGAGCTTCACATGTAATTCTAGGGACAGTGGCCCTATGGTGATAGTAGGCTGAAGATAGAAGACTGTAAGCTTTGAGTTAGTACTGATGGATCTTTGCTATGTAAGTACCTAGAAAGTTACTGTCAGAGATTTATTTCTAGTTTCTAGCTTTTGTGTTTACTATACCTGTCCGTAATACTCGGTGCCATGTGACTGAGTCTGCTTAAGAATACGTTAACAGATCGTTTGCTGTAAATTCTTGAGCATGCGCGAACGGTAGATATCAGGCCACTTCTCTGACTGTGTGGCCTGGGAACGAGGCTAGTCTAGTGTTAGCTTCCAAACAATGCCAGGTAACACCACAGTTAACTGTATAGTGGTAGTTGTGCTGTGTAGTGTAGTATCCACTAGCCAAGCGTGAAGCATAAGGGGACACCATATAAGGTAGTAATACGTACTCATGCAGGTAAAGCCGTTGCCCTCATAGCCTTGCCCACAGGTGCAGTTGTAGCTTCCTTCAGTGTCAGTACAAAGGGCGTGTTCACTGCAGTTGTGTTCACTTTCAATACACTCATCAGTATCTGAGATTGAATGGAGGAAAGGGAAGTGAACACACAAATGTGAATGTAGGTATGCTAAATACTACGCTATGCAAGTTAGCTACTACCTGTGCAAGTTAGCTACTACCTGTGCAAGTTAGCTACTACCTGTGCAAGTTAGCTACTACCTGTGCAAGTTAGCTACTACGCTATGCAAGTTAGCTACTACCTGTGCGTGTGAGTTGCCTATATAGGTGAAGATTAATCATAACACACTTGTGCAGCTGAAGAGGTCACTGCTCTCATAGCCAGGATCACATGTGCAGTTGTAACTTCCCTCCGTATCAAAACACATGGCATTACTACAGTTGTGTAGATTTTCTTTACATTCATCAATGTCTGTGGGGAATTAGGAATGGAGAGTGTCATATATACATTTACATGAGAATTACTTTTGAGTGGTTTACTGGCCATTTAATACTTTGTATACTGTGGTATTATTGTGAAGCTACAATACTGTTTAGTGGCGTGAGGAAGGGTTTTGGACATGGATACTAGAATTCTAGCTTTGTGATCAGAAATTAATTAAAACGTTATCATAACGCAATGATTGAGGACTTGATGAAGACCAAACATGATGTCTATACAAACATCTTTTGAGATTATTAGTCTCCTTAGATCCATGAAGCATCTCACCCTTGCATATCCCTATATAGTTGTCAAATTAAGATCATTTTGTAGTAGTTCACTAGCTTAATAGGACCTTAAATTTCCATCTGTATAACAAACTTACTGGTACAATGCGTCCCATTTCCTTCAAACCCCAATCTGCATTGACACCAGTAGCTTCCCAGTGTGTTTACACATTCTGCATTGACATCACAGTCGTGTGTGCCAGCTTCACATTCATCTAAATCTGTGTGCAGAGGGTAAGATGATCCCAGAACACGGTAAGAATACTGACCAATCAGATTGCTGGATTACAGGGCGATGGTGCCTTTGCGAATAATGATGATGGAAGTCAAGGCAAACATGCGGTAAAATCTGAATCAGTTAGAGCTCCACAAACTCGGGCTCTTCCTACATCATTGACCCTGAAAGTAGTTACCCTCAAAGTGTCTCAGCTGTGCCTCGATCATTTCTCGGACAACCAACTTCCTGTGGCCATTAATGCTGGTTAGAGTCCTGGTCGCATGTGATAATTGCGGACGAACATACTCACACACAGATAGACGCAGGAATGTAAAGCAATCGTAGTACCAGCCGGTCATGCGCTTCGTGTGCACCTAGCTGGTAAAAAGAATGACCTATACTTCCTACTCCACGTATGTGTGGTGATTCCTCTCCCCCCATGAAGGATGTCGAACCCCCAAACAAGACAGTGAAGCACACTCTTGAAGCTTGATCTGTGTCACGCCTCGACAAAAATATACTAGCTATATGCCAGAAGAAGAGCAGGGATAGCAAAATATACTGCTGAGAATGGTTCAACTAAGGCTGCTAGGTACTTCTCTAAAAGATAATAGCAATAACGTGTTTGCGATTGAGAAGGCATAGTAATCACATCATACACCAGTCCGCCAAATCACTAATTTTAAAATTTGACAATATTAAGCCATTTGCAGCTATTTCACCCAATTTAATGCTTATCAAGTTTTCTCACTATATGGTATAGCTTTCAGCACTGATGTGTTCGTGCTACCTCCCTCATGATCAGTGAATTCTATTTTCCTACTGTTTACTAAAGTGGGCAAGATCTTTCAGTTAACATTTAATACACTTATACAATTACTCCTCTCACATTACATGACAAGGTAAGGACACTGTGTATACTGGAAAAAACTATACCTAAACTCACCTATGGTACATGGAGTTGGTTCAATAGCAAGTGATTTGTATACAGCTGGAGTGGGAATAAGGTTGGAAAGGAAGTAGCATCCAGAGAATGTGCACTCTGTTCCAGTCGTAAACGATGTTGTGAGGCTTTTTGTTTTGGTGGTTGCAATAAGGCTAGTTGCAATAAATTCCTCTGCAATCTGGAGAGATAGTGGAAGACATCAAATCAGTAAGGCATCGTGATGTGCACACAGTTAAGAGTCGCACTAAGACTACTCCATACAGAATGCGTCCTTTGCACTTCCATTGATGTAATAAACACACCGTTATCGATTAATATTTTGTTGATTTAGTTCATTCTTGTAATAACTTTCTTCACCAGCCGGGTATGCACTAGGCTGGTACTAAGATTGCTTTATGTTCTCATGTCTGTGTGTTTGTTCGTCCGCAATATCACGTGCACTAAAATTATGGCATTATGTTGCTATGCCACTATAGCCATGAACAGAGTGGAGCTACTGGAAGTTTACTGGCCCAATTGGCCAAGGTATGTCAAGCTAGCTGTTGCCTAAACAGCAAAAAAGTGAAATGTTACTTCTGCTTTGGTAGCTAATTGGAAGCACACTATGAAATTGCCGAGTCAGCACTTTCACAGGAAGTTGATCCATTCCATGGTTGCATTTGGCTTGGACTGACCTGTTGCCAAGTAGACCTTCAGTTGGATGATTTATATGGAAATACCCAGCTGATACTAAGATTGTTTTACGTTCCCGTGTCTGTGTGTGTGTGTGTGTGTGTGTGTGTGTGTGTTCGTCCGCAATTATCACATACGCTAAGTTACATCATTCCGTTACTATGCCACTATTATAATAGCCATGAGCGCAGTGGAAGCTACTGGAAGTTTGCAGGCTCATTAGGCCATGGTACGTCAAGCTAGATTAGTTTTGTGTTGCCTAGATGGCAAAAGAGTGGTAGGTAACAATGATAATTTTATTTTAGCACGTTCTGGTTGCTAACTGGAAGCACGCTACAAAATTGCTGTGTCAGCACTTTCGTTGGAAGCTGTACATAATGAAACTGTCTAGCCAAGCTGATCCATTCTACAGCTGCATTTAGCTTAGACTGACATGTTGCTGAGCACAACCATCAGTTGGATGATTTCGGTAAAAACACCCGGCTGGTTTTTAGATATTATGACATATCACTTGTTAGATATGAAATATCAACCTTATTGACTACTATTGTGCACAGAAATAGTTGGGCCAGAAGAATACTATAACATGAGTAGCATTAACACACATACCTAAATTAGCAAACACAGTATAATATTGCAATGTGGATTACTTGACGATAACTGACTTACCACTGCACCTGTGGAGTTTGTACAAGTGTATCCGATGCTAACTGTTATGTCCTTTCCCTCCACATCAAATCCTGTAGCACTGTAGCTCACCACAGGAGCGAAGCTAGAACAACTAACTTCAAGGGAGACATCTGTACCATTGGATATAATCTTATCTGTGGACCAAAATAAAGTCAATAGTTATTACTACATTACTACAAGCACTAGTCTTGTCCCCCCCTTCCCCATTCATGAAAAATCGGGAAAGAAGATGGAGGGGGGGGGGAGCCTGGAAATGAGGCTATTATACAAGCCCTAGATTTTCTGAAATACCTTGGGGAGTGATCTGGGCATGAAGCTATTTCTATTTCCTGCCCATGGTAAATAGTCTCCACAGTATGAAATCAATCAAGAATACAAATACTCATAAAACATGCAGTTGACCACCATGACAGGCACAAGCTCAATGGTGCATGAAGGCCATATACCACGCATGAGTAGCACACAGCATACTCCCACATTTTTGGTTCTACACTAGCTAGTTTGTTATCAGCCATCAGAGTTCAAAGAGAATTTGTTTGCTTTATAAAGATATTGCATTCCTAAGCAGGCGGACTCTGAACCACAGTCCACCACATCTAGAGGTCCTGCTGGTCGACTTCTGTTTCTAACACGAGAAAAAGACTGCCCGGCTCGGGCAATGAGGTTGCATCCTGCGTGGCAAAGGCATTTGGCGTCACGAGTAGGAGTGCCGCACCAGGATTTATCTTTAGCTAGCTTCAGTGTCCCTGAAACTTGAGTTCTAGTAACCGGCTGCTACCTGGTGCATATAGTGTTGTATAATTCGTACATGTCTAGCTAGATACATGTACAATACACCAAAATTTGTGCGTAAATAGCATGCGAGTATATATACGAATAGGCCTACCAGCGTTGCACGGAGAATCTTGTGAGGAGATCGAGATGAAACCAAGTAGGAGTATTAGCAATACCTTCAACTCCATCTTGCGATATTAAAATACTGCTAAAAATGTACGCACAGTGCTAGTGAAGTACTTGACTGAGAAAATGTGTCGATGACGCAATGCATCAGTCATGCGTATAATTATTTAATTTTCCTCGCTATCAGTTTACACTTTCTAGAGTGAAATGAGCTCCACCCTATTTCCTGTTCGTATTCAGGGAATTTTGTAGTGAGATATGGCTTCTATAATCATAAGCCACGAAGTACTGTTTGCATAGCTAATACTTTAATGGCCACATGATCTCATTTTCATGCAGCTAGCAAAACTCAAGTAAGGTTTCTAACTCAGGCTTCAGAGTCAGCTCAAAGATGCACAAGCATCTTAATTTGCTTCACCTTGAAGGCCCCTCTGTTCAACAATCATGTAACCTCGTACCCAGGCCACACCCAGCAGACACAGTGCTATCAAAGGTCACAGAAACAGCAGATAATACATGCAGTTCTTGAAGAACTTAGCTACCTGAGTAGTGAAAACAACTAGCACATGGCGACGAAGCAGTAGCTATTACAGTTTGTGAATGCCATAATTCCCACCAGTAAACAGTTTCCTTGGCATACTGTACTATACTAAAAGGTACTCTTACACGTAACCCATGTAGTTAACGACATGGAAAGTCACTATTTCATAATAGTAGGACACAGCTACATTCTCATACATTAGCCAGTTCCATATATGCTCTGTATTACTGTCATCACGTGTACAGTTGCTGTTTTCTTTCAAGCAAGGGGGTACTTTGATTAGCAGTCATGTTGGCAAATTTTCCTTCACTTTCATTTTTCAGTGTAGCTAGGAGGCTGCAGCAGACCTGTTGCTCTGCCTGTTTGGTTTTGTGACATTGTAGTTCATACATGCATTGATATATCAGGTTTTTTTTGCATACGCATAGATGTGAGTACCCTGAGCTACCCCACCCAGATTTTATCTTGCAACCATGCTGGGCAAGGAAAGCCTTAGTCTCGTTCCCAGACCCTCCACCCGCTCCCACGGGTGGAGGGTCTGGGAACGAGACTATATAGGAAGCCAAGATCTGAGGCTTCACTCACATGATCACAAATTCCTTTTCACAGAGAATACTGTGATCAAGATTTTTCCAAGTGAATATTATCATGGCTGCTAGCCACAAAGTGAATGCATGCGATAACAAATCAACTCTTGAACCCCCGCTCATCTTTCCTACTGCATAACTATTCAAGGAATAATTTACACTTCCAATACAGTACATGCACTCGGCTCCTATCTTACACAATCTGATCAGCTATCAATGAGTGACTAGAAATCCTCTCAATAACCTGCAAGTTTGCTATAAAATGATAATCTGACTTTTAAGCTCTATAGAGCCAGCAAGTCAGGCATTGCTAAACGAGAGTCAATTAATCATATTCATGAGATTATTAATGAAATTCATAGCCACTTAACATTTATGACTATCAAACCACTAAGGTCTGCCATGATTCATACACTGGTCATTTAAACTCAATCTTATTAAAATACTGCAACTTTTTCCTATAAATTGACCACTTTTCAAATAAAAAAATAATGTTACTGCATAAATTTATAAAGAGTGAAGCAGTTTCTACCTTAAAGTTGCAATGAGACTACTGATGCATCTATAGCAGTTATCTACAGTATGCAAAACAGATATCTGTGAGTAGCCACATATCTGCTGTTATGAATTATAAAAACCATTGTACAAAAGTAATGTCCATTATTTACCAAGTCATACTCCACACTAAGCTGCAATTTTCTACACTCATTATATTACTACACTGACGCCAGAAAAATTAAAAGTTAGCTGACTACAAAGCTTAAAAGAGGCTCTGTCCAACCAACCTACAGAGTACCATGCCGATTGCTTGACCTCGAATCTGTGATTTGAGTAAAGGTTACCCTGGAGATCCCACCACTCTCAGTTTCAGAAGATCCCTGCATATAGGTAATATAATGTGGAAGATTGGCATAGCAATTATTATTAGCTGACAAAGTGGCATGAAACAATAATTAAGAGTGTGGCAAGAGAGTACAGCATATCATGAGTAGATATTTGTGGGAATCATTCAGCATGATGCACAACTACCAGCAGTGTAACTGCAGCAGTATACAAGTTCACCTATTATAACTGTCCCCCATCTAGCTAGAGATCCTACTCATATCGATTATAAATCAGCAGTGTGTCACACATCTGAAATTCCCACAGGGAACCAATCCTGAGACCGAGACTATAATCAATAATACGAAGGGGATACCTGATTCTGAGAGATATCATGTTCCAGTTCTCTTATCCTCTTTCGTAGAGATTCAATTGTTTCTTTGTCTGCATACGTAGTACTCAGTGATTCTCCACTAGACGGGTTACTGCTTGTGAACACAGTTTCTCCATATGGATCATTGTACAAGCCAACCATCTGAAAAATAGAAGGCAAATACCATTAATAACTGTTTGCAATACTATACATTATGCAAATAATTATGCTATCTGCAGACTCGGTGGAGTCTTAATTGTGTACTTTGCTAGAGGTGCTTAAAACTGTGGACGATCAAGCAATACTACACAGTGCTGAACTTACATTTGGTACAAATGCTAATACAAGGATCACAGAAGTACCCAGTAGAAATCCTGATGCAAACAGAGCAGCGAAGACATTCACAAAATCAATGAGGGAGTACGTAGCTACAAAAATTACAGCCAGCACAATACTGCTGACATACACAGATGCAGCAATATACTTCGCATCGTTCAGTCCCTTCACTTTCACTTTCCGAATTGAGAATGCAAATGCTATGGCAAATGCCTCAAGAATAATCTTGTAGCCATAGAGGATGCCCAGGGCAGTATCCCTGGCCTTGGAGTCACAGGTGAAGAAAAAATAGTTGAATATCATACCGACTCCCTGCAGTGAAAGATGGTAAAGTATTTAACACACCAATGAGCCTCACATTTCTAATGTTAAAAAGCTTAAAAGTAGTGCATTTGCATAAAACAATTACCTCTTCTTCAATATCCACAGGGTTTTCCTGGTTAACAAGTCTTATAGCTCCGAGGTTTCCCCTACTCCCTTCCACTGCTGCATACACTACAAGAATGATAAGGTCAATCACCACCATTGCCAGCACTGCTAGTGCCAAGTGCCAGTCATGAATAACCTGGATAAAGAACACAATGTCATAATACTGTGACAGACTGAATTAGGTACTTGACTACCCTCTGCACTATTCTCAGTAAACAACGTATAATAGCTACCATATAACTTATGTCAACCACTGATCCTAGTAGGCTACCCCTATATGTGATAACAATTTGTCGATCCTTTGTCCAGGGAAAGCTATAAATATTGATCCCTCATATGCATGCAGCAAAAAACGACACACTTACCGTTTTATTTAGTTTAGGGTTGTGAAAGATATAATATACTCTTGCCATCTTGGCCAGCATGGGACCAAAGCACAGTGAGTACCCCAGAGAGGTGAGCCAAGGAGTAATCTGTGAAAAAGCCATATTTGGTAGTACTGACCAGATTACTCAATTGTGTGGGAGTTCTACTGGGTTGCTGAAATATTAACTTACATTACAGAGCACAGTTACAACATCTGGATTGGTGCTTGGAATTACAAAGAAACAGACATCCATATAGATGACAATGGCTCCAATTGCTATAATGTAATTCAGGTTAGGAGTGGTCAGTCGAATCAGTCTGATAAAAAAGAGCAACAGTGATACAAACAGTTCTTTCTATTGCAATCTGATCACAGCTTAACTAGTAACTTTATAGGCAATGTCTTAAGGTCTTACAACAGTTTTTATCACTTCTTCATATTTGCGCTGCTTACTGAAATGGTTTCTTTTTGCTATATATCCCCCAATGCATGAGGTTATGCTAATGATAAAACAGACAAACAATAACCCTTGGTAATGCTACTTTATAAAATGTTGCACTATAGTGACTCTGAGTTAGAGTAAAAAATATATTTTTCTCACACGGATAAAACCAGAGTGCTGATTACCAATCTGAATAACTTACTTTGTATTTCTGTATTTGAAGTTGAAACACATACAGACTACACTGAAGATAATCCCAGCTGTGGCTAGAAGGAGTGCTATTGCTGAGATTGGTGTAGCAACAGAGACAGTTCTTTCAATAGGAACTCCATCATAAGGAATAACTCCATCTGCAAATGTCACAGAAAGACAGTGATCTAAGCTGGAGAGGTGAACTTTAATTGAAGATCTGATTGATCACTGTCAAAATGAAAGGGTAATTTTAAACAAGGGTAGTTGCTGCAATTTCAAGGATCAGGACAAACCAATGCAAAAAATATATATTTAACTCCTGAAAGAAACCAATGGCATCATTTCAGGATAGCCCCCATGCATGTAAAGGTTTCCTGTATAGTGATATCATGCATAATTATGGCATGTATACCTTGTAGTTCCCCACTATGATATCATTTCAGAACAATGCAGCTCCATGTAAACACTTCCATACTACCATAGCATAGCTTGTAGCATAGCTAGTTTCCTATTATGGTACCTACCTGTCTATAGTGGTGGAACGCCTGCAGCTTGTAGTCTACTACGGTAGATTTCAAAATAGCAACCATCCAAGGGTTAAAGTTACTTGTTCATCAAAGCCTGAATACCTCAACATTACACAAAGTTGCATTCTGCAATCCTGTAGAGGTAACTGAAAACAGAAGAAAACTGAAGCAGAAAGCTGAAATGCTTTGTCAACGAAGGCTCCACGTGTGTAGGCTACAAAGAACAGGATGGAGAGTGTGGCTAGAAATTCAGGGTAAAGGATCTGCTTAAGGTGGGGGTGCTAAAATTACTCATGCACAGACTTGTATGTGTAATGCAGCAGCTACTGTAGATGTGAAAATGTCATAGCAGCAAGGTTAGTGACCCGGATGGGCGCCACCCATGCTATATAGGCATGTACTGCTAGTAGTACTAAGAAAAAGGGAGCATACATGTCTATAATAGCCCCAAAGAAACACCAGCTGGAGTATTTACCACAGCTGTCCATAAGCAGCTGCCTGAAACTCCGCCCCTTCACAAGAACGAATTGGCAATCGGTACTATAGTCAGAGACCATTGTTTCCACAAGTAGTATTATGAATTGTAAATCGGATGTTTGGTGGCAGTGGGCAGCGACTATTCAGTCACCAAAACAAGAAAGAGAAGTGGTACTAATGGAAATATTAAAGTAGTTATAGTAAGTAGTAGGAATTCTGTCAACTTTCCATATCAGTTTACCATTCAGCTTTCTCTTCCAGTTTCCAGTATTGTAAGAATATGTGACGTGTTTAGCTATAGCTTGCCTACTGTAGACTGCTAACAGTTATCCTTGTGGTCAAAGAATTCAGTCTTAGATTGGTCCTGGAGTGTGCAGCCTACCATATATATATGAATGATTGCCTTACTGGTATAGTGTACTAAACATTTGCACACGTATCATGACTTACCCGGCCAAATACTTTCATTTGTAAACCCTTCCAGAAACATTAGGGAAGAGTCAAGGCCCTCTCCAGTGACGGTTGAAATGAAAATCAACTCTAAATGGGGAGTCGTGTGGCAATATAAACATCTTACGTTTAGGTGTTCCAGCTTGCTTAGTGATAACAAAGAATGAACAGATATACCTTGAGAAGGAGTATACTGATACACTCGTAATTCACTCTCATTGCGAACACCCTCATTATCAAATTCAATGTGCCCCTGGAATACAGAAAGCATTACAACAAGAATAATCATTGCTTCATATAAGCAATTAGTGATAGGTCTCACTGTCAGTCCAAGGAAGTCTGTTTCTTGTAGATATCCAAATAGCACCTCAAGTACAATGCTGTTATTGTATGTAAAATGCTCCAATCCAAACATTTGACCAGGTGGAAGCCCTGATGCATTTGCAGCGAGCTCATTCAAGGTGATGTTAATTGCCAGATCTAATATATCATGCCAAGGAAATCAGCTACAGTAATAGTTAAGGCACTTCTTAACCATTCAAGTAAGCTGTTACCACAAAAGTGTGCTTTTACCTTGTACAGTTTTATTTAAAGCATATGCCAGTGTCCACATTGCATCGTAGCAGACTGCATCATATGGTCTTTCTATTGTTTGGCTTGCAAATGGCCACACTTCCAGATTCTCTGAATATGCCAGAGTATATTGGAAGCCATTCTGAAGATACAAACAAGGTAGATAAAATCAATTCATGTAGCTCTTTACATCAGGAACACTTTAGGGTCTACGTTAGCTAACATTTTATATGCATCAATTTAAGCATTCAAAGAACAACATAAAATACCTTGAATAAGCCAATTTCAAAATCAAGGACATTTCTCATGGTACAATGTAAAACAACATAATGACCTTGTTGTTGCTATATGCATGCTGACAGTGCAGGTCTAGTTGTTATGTGTGCATACTGTGAGTCGTGCGCATCTCTAGTCTGAGATCAATGACAGGTTAAATCACAGATATACAACCATGCCTTCCAACTCAGTCATAAATCTGATAGCTGGCTCAATGTTACAAACTTGAAATACATGCCAGCAAGACTTTACATGTTACATGCATGCCTTACATACTATATAATCTGATGGTATGATCTAGTACTTAAATTTTCTGCTACATGCCATTTTGAATCATCGTACATTAACATTTTATACTCACAATCCCTGTATCCACAACTTGGCTAAAATCAGATATGAATTCAAACTGCCATGGGCCAATGGTATATGGTAGCACACTCCATCTCTCAGCAATTGTGCAATTTCCCAAAGCCTCTCCCTCCCACCAACCAGGACTATACCAAGGAAAAGTCAGCAGGAGGTAGCGGGGATATCGTAGACCAAGTCTATTTGCCTGTAAGAATTAATTAACAGAAAGTAAATGTAAGTGTATTGCGTATAAAGGAAGTTAAAAGAGGAAGTCTGAGTATGTACATCAGTGGCATAGAAAGATGTTTCACATTAGGGGGGCATCATCACTGCCGGAGGCAATGTGTGCCTCTAAAGAGGCTGTGAAGTGCAGAATTTTTTTCCGTATGGGTTTCAGCTCTCAGGAAATACTCTCATAGAATCTAACTTTAGCAGCACTCATACTCGGTTTTCATTTGGTCGCTGGCACCTGCATTATCCTGCTCATCCTCAGACCTGCTGGTACTGGGTTGGTATAAAGTATCAATTACTGGTGTAAAGTATCGTGACTTGAGATCTTGCGCTCAGATGTCTATGCACTGATGTAGCTACAGAAAATTTTATATCTCTCCTGAATGCGAAAAGGAATGCCAGCCCCCGGAGCGCTAGCCCCCCTGGTTCCTACACCACTGTACATAATATAGCTGCATATATGATAAAGAGTGACTGTGGAATAACAGCATAGATACTCCAGGGCTTCACAATTTTCGGCATAAGCTAGGGCATCAATAATATTATGTTGCAGATATTACTATTTACAAATGGTTATAAGTTCATCAGATCCCTTACTCACAAGATTTTATTTTCCTGTCTGCTAAAGATATTAGAGCCAAAGACTTAGTCTTACCTCACACAGCAGATCTCTTGCAAACGTCTCATACATAAACAGAATATATATTCTTGCCTCTGGATCCTGTGGAAGGTGTTATGCATGTGTACATAGTTTGTCAAGTTCCCTTTTTCATACTACAATTAGCAACACTCTACTGATGTCTATCTCTGCTAGCAGCTTGGCATAAGAAGCTGCATAAAAAATCAGGAGGAGCCTGGTAACAAGGATAACTAAACAGGTATACACTTGCTTGGCCTCAAGGCACGTATAACGCTCATTATGGAAATGTAAACAAACCTCATCCTTGGACTATCACCCTCCATTAATCTCTGGCTACTGTACTATAACTATAACGTAAAACGCTAGTTAGTGCACTTTAATAAACGCCATACATGTATAGTTGAGAAATCACTCAACACTACCATTATGCTACCAGTATTTATATACTGTGTGTCCTAAGGTGTGATATATACATAGAATGTAAAGTTCCTGTAAATTTTAGCATTACTTTTAATTAGTACTAGTTTCAATAATAACTATGTAACTTAGCACATTTTAATTTTGCCCTCTTGCCATTAATTGATTAAACATTAGCTAAAGCACATCTGTGTGATTCTGCCAGTACTCACTGTCTCAAATGGGCTTCGCCCAAGATCAGTAACACCAATATCTGTTCGGAAAGATCTCTGTGTGTAATTAACTCCAACTTGATCCAGTAATCCCTTTAGACGATCTGCTGTCTGTAGAGCGAAAGATGAATTGAAATAGCATACAGCATATATAATCATAAAGTTATCACACACAATATTTGTAATGACTGAAAAGAGTATAATATGCAACAATGAGCCCTAAGAACACACAACATATCAACTGCATTAATTTACATACTGAAACACACACACATTTACCACAGTAAAGAGATTCTCCTCCTGCACAATGAAAGCTACATACTGCCAACTAAATTCTTGAATGATTGCAAATAAACTGTTAGCTTGGTTACTTTCATCTGAAAGCAACTGAAAATATCTCCTAAATCTCTCTCGGTTGATGAGCTCATTGGAAGATGACTGACAGGATAGCTGAGAGAGATATAGATATGTACTGATAAAATAACTACATGTGTCCATATAATTTTTTACCAGCTACTCATTGGCGTACAGAAAGCAGGATTCAGTTACTTCCAACGTTCCAATTCATTGTTTGCTGCCATCTCAGCATGCATACTGGGTATTGGTCTCTGCGACAAATCTCATTCTAGCTCATAGGACTATTTCCCAGGCCCCGAAAGAGCCAAAAAGGCTGAAAAAAAGGTTCTACATAATAGCTAAATAATTTTAATTCATATATTATGTCTTTCGCCCTGTTTCACTTACCTTTTCTTTCAAACTGTTCAATGAGCCAGAACATGCAGCTGATATACTATACACTTTTCTCATAATATACTGTTCAACTCTTCACACCCCTGTAACCAATACAGTAGCTGCATGCGACAGTCACAAGCGACGGGCAAACTGCAATACTTGTTTGACACAGTACACTGACACACTAGCGACTGGTTACATATAACTTTTTAATTTGGTATGAAATTTATCGAACACAAACATACCACTAGCTTAGCCTCGTACCCAGCCGTCCAAGCTTTTTTTCGCTTCTGGCATACGAGGCTACCACTAGCTTAGGTTTCAAGCAGTGGGGGACACCCGAAGGATCCTAACCTCATACCCAGGCCTTCCATGCCCAGATTTTATCTCGCAGCCGTGGAGAATTCTCCACGGCTGTGAGATAAAATCTGTATGAGGTTAAAGGATCCCCCTTAGAGTTCACAAGAAGCGTTGTTAGGGTCACCAGGAAATGTAGTAATTATTATGTAACAGCACTGATACCACAATGTCATGTTTTGCTTGTTCTATACTATTTAGCTATCTCAACAATCTCAGTTGGATAGTTTATACTGTGCATGTAGTAAGTTTGTGCCTTTCGCATAACTGTATAGGTCACATGCATGCATGTGTAACAATGGTGAAGGAGTGGATGGCACATTCATGATTACCTGTGTGAGGTTATAGTAATGTGAAATCTCTGCTTCAGCTTCTGTTGCAACAGAACACCCTGAACCTAGTAATGCTATCCTTGTTTCATCATCTAGGATATGGCTGAAGAATGAGTCCAGAGATGTTGTCCTATTACACTGCATTGTTTATGTTGTGTATGCAATGTGTGTGCATGTATGCAGTCAATGGTTTATGAGGGATATAATGTGGTGTATGCAATGTGTATGTGTGTACAGGCAGTGGTTTATGAGGCATAGCTATAGCTAGCTATACTAGTCTCTATATCAAAATGTCGACATTGCAAGCATGTACACGTAACAATAGGCATATAATATTTATTCTCTATATTAACACTGACATTCCTGGAGCACTGAAAGAGTTCATAATATTAATACCTAATCGTTATCTAAAACTGTGTTTATGCAATACCTGTGAATCAGTGAGAATGTAGTGAAGCGTATACCCTGGCAAGAGGCTTGCATCACTGTTTATCTGATCCAGGGCCACCTGTGCTGCAACAACTCCTCCATTGCTGATGTAGCTGCCTCCAAAGGACATTGTGAGCCCCAAGAATAGTGGAATACTCTCTCCATCATCAACAGGATCTGGGTAGACTTCTAAGAAGTCAACACTGCTATAGCAACTCTTGGTAACTATAAGTGATAGAAGTGCTAACAAATACCAGTTCATAGCTGACTAGCTGCCATAGACTGTAAACCCTCTTTCTTGCGATACAAAAATCTCCGCTTAAGCAGATAATTGTGGATCGTTTGGACGTGCAGCTGACAGGAAATTGCCAGGAAATTGCCACGAAATTACTTCCTGTTCTTGACAATTGTCGAAGTGGGCGGAGCTCAGCCGACTGTCGATGAAAAACCCGCTGTTTCTGCAAAGTGCATAGAACAGTGCGAATTGTAGTTCCAGTATGAGGAGTCTTACTGCAGCGTATTAAAGTGGGTCTTGCTAACTGTGTTTGGTGGTGACTGACCGGAAATACCTCGCTCTGTCCTGACTTCTTTGATATAGAGCGGTTGCACCTACGTCACAAAAACACGTGACTAAGCACTTCCGTGTGGCAAAAGAACGCTGGCAGCTGAGCGGAAGTTGCTGTGATACTCACGCTGTAGTTGACAGATCCGTTGAATTTATCCTGCGTGATAACTACGCCACAGCAATAGTTCACATACTAAAAGTACAAGTTACAAGCTCTTCTAGTTTCTGAGTTCACTATAGAACCTACCACTCTTTTGCCACACGGAAGTAACCAATAAGCGGAAGATAACGGAAAATGTAGCGGTAGTTATACGGTCGTGACGTCACCTGCAACCGCTCTATAGGGATTAGACCATTAGCAGTATCTCAATGATTCCCCTCCCTTACCCATGCTGATGAGGCCGTCATTTACAAGGGGTAGGTAATCAAAATATCACCAAACATGCATGAATATCAAAAAACAAAATTAATGCTTTCATGCAATACTATTACAAAGGTAAGACACCAATCACACTCAACCCTCAGGTCAATGAGACAGCCCACATGGCTGTGAATGTATCGCAGGACTGGTGCTTTGCCAGTCATAACTATGTAATTATAAGAACCTCTCTATTTTTCTAATGTCTGCCTTGGGTATAGCCAACACTGAATGCAGTCAGCTAAAGTAAGTCTCTGTCGCAGGCTGAGAGAATGGCAATGCATATTTATTATTTTAATTTGAGGGGCAACATTTGTCAGCTGTTGCAATGAACTATATGTATAAGATCTGTCTATGCAACTTGGAAGTTCAGATAACTAAAATCATAATATTGGCAAAATCGAGCCATAAAAGTTACATGATCACATGCATAATTGCTATAGCTAATACGTACTGTAAAATTAAACGGAGCAGTCATATTGCACAGATGGAATAAAGGACCCAATCATTGCACACTCTAGGACTTCCTCAGAAGCACAGAACCACCATGTCGTGAATAATATGTTCCAGGACAGTATCTACATCAGTTCCATGGCCACCAGCCCTGCAATGCAGCTGATCCAGCCATTCCACACTATCATGGTGCTTGAACGTGATCTACCTGATTGAATGCAAGGTGTGCAAGAAGCAGTATGTTGGTGAGAGAGAGAATTCCCTCTACATCTGCCTTAATGGACACAGGTCCAACAAAAGGCTTGAGAAACCGGTAGTCCATGAATAAGTAGAATCATGAAGCTAGAAAAACAACAGTCCTGACCAAAATCTAACTACTGCTCAGCTGGCCTCATACATACATAGCCAAATAGATGTTGAAAGAGTAAAGAAACGCGAAAATTCAGGACCCAGCTGCATGGGGATTGAGCCCAGAATACTAGTAATTATAAGTTGCAGAGAGCTAGAATTAGTATGATATTGCCAAGCCATGATGGTTTGCTCAATTAAGAGGTATAATACAGAAGACGGAGGATTTACATCGTTTTTCATTTCCAGAAAACTATACACGCTCAAAGAGAATGGTGCAACCATAATTACCAATCAGGATTACAAGAGCTGTACCAATGTGTTAAGTTCTGGGAACATGTGTACAGTTATGCTCATGCAGTCTTTCCAGATCTTAAATCCTTTCTCAACTGTTTTATATTTTTCAGTGGATGGGTCTCTGGTCATCTTGAGATACTTATACAAGTTTAAAAAAGTAATGAAATGCTGGAATCTAGTGGTCTTGTTTAGAAATGAAAAGATCAAAGGATTTGACTTAATGCATTTGTAGTATCCTAGCCACTAGACCTACTAGTGGTGGATCCACTAAACCTCAATTCGTTTGAGCGCCTGCTCAACGACCCTCGAACTCTCACGATCTCAACTCAGATTTACTGTTACAGAAAGGGCTCTGCACAACAGTACTGATACACATTACAAATATATAGAGACATAACCAAAGACAAGAGAACAATAATGCGGACAGATAACACAAACGTCTTTGTCCATACAACAATACGGGGGGGGGGGGGGATGCTCCAGTGTACTAACATAGCACCCATACCAAAAACCTAGGCTATCAGGTTACTACAGCATTACGCTCATTATATGATGTCTGTTTTAAATACCAGTGGTACCCTGCAGACATCACAAAAACCAGACACTCAATGATAACAGGTACTAAAACATATAGACACTAGTTACAACCACAGGTTATTATACAGGCATGACAGATACATCAGTCACTTGCAGACCACAATTAGCTCTAGACAGAGACAGGAATCTTGCGGTAAGAAAGGTATGAAATAAATTTTATTTAATGATGTCACCACAAGAATCATATCCCATCAAACTCTGGTGCATTGGACATAAACATACATATATTAAATGTAAAAATATATTTGACTACATGACTGCATATAATGTTGTTGTTCAAAGAGCATTGAAACTATACTACAAAGCTAGTATTCAAGTCATTTAATACTTATACTGTTGCTTCTGTAAACTGTTTATGCGGTGGGTTCCTTTTCTTATGTACTGGATAATAGCCCTACAGCGCTAATGTAACTACTCGGAAAGATCAAAAGTACTACAGTTTCCATAATTGTATAATCATAGCAATCAATAACTCTAATGTAAATCTTCAAAATGTAAATTAGTGTTTGGCAACTTCAATTCACTTAAATAAATTGAATATTTCACATAAAAAAAGTTACTGCACATTACCCTTAATCTATAAGGGTAATGTGGTTTCTACCTTGTGACATGTAATTTTATGAAATTGCAATGAGGACTACTGATGCATCAACAAAATTCTACAGCAGTTACTAGTGTGTACTACAGACCTGCATAAAAAATACATAGTATAAAAATTATTTGCCAGTCTTACTTGCACCAATCTGTAATTATTACGTACACTCATTTTATATTGACACCAAAAATGCACAATGTTAGCTGAATACAAAGCTTGAAGAAGGCTATGTCCATACCAAACTATAGAGTATCGTGCTGATTGCTTGACCTTGAGTCTTTGTTGTTAATGATCATGACTTGAGCAAAGGTCACCCTTGAGTCTCAGTTTCAGAAGATCCCTGCAAATGTGGAAGGCGAGCATAGTAACTATATACCTTAAAAGTGGCACGGAATAAGAAAAGTGGGGTAGGAGGGTATAGCACATCATGAGTAGATGTTTGTGGGAATTATTACGGTCCCCCATCTAGCTACAGATCCTACTCTTATCATGTCATAAATCAGTAGTGTGTCACACATCTGCAATGCCATCAAAGCCCACGTGAAGTCCTACAGGGAACCAGTCCTGAGAATTAATAAGAAGAAGGAGGGGATACCTGATTCTGATGTTCCAGTTCTCTTATCCTCTTTCGTAGAGAGTCAATTGTTTCTTTGTCTGTAGTATTCAGTAATTCTCCACTAGACGGGTTACTGTTCGTAAAGACAGTTTCTCCATGTGGATCATTGTACAAGCCAACCATCTGGAAAAAAAATTACCATTAATAATTGCTTAGCTAGAGTCGTAATCATTAATTTTGCTATACTATTAAAAATGAAAAATAATTCTGTCATCTGCAGACTTGTTTGATTGTGTGCTCTGCTAGACTTACATTTGGTACAAATGCTAAAACAAGGATCACAGAAGTACCCAGTAGAAATCCTGATGCAAACAGAGCAGCGAAGATATTCACAAAATCAATGAGGGAGTATGTAGCTACAAAAATTATAGCCAGCACAATACTGCTGATATAGACAGATGCAGCAATATACTTTGCATCGTTCAGTCCCTTCACTTTCACTTTCCGATTTGAGAATGCAAATACTATGGCAATTGCCTCCTGCATAGCTTTGCAGCCATAAAGGATGCCCAGGGTAATATCCCTGGCCTTGGAGTCACAGGTGAAGAAAAAATAGTTGATTATCATACCGACTCCCTGCAGTGAAGATGACAAAGTATTTAACACACCAATGAGCTCCTTATTTCTTGTTAAAAAGTAAAAAAAGTGGTATATTTGCATAAAGCAGTTACCTCTTCTTCAATATCCACAGGGTTTTCCTGGTTAACAAGTCTTACAGCTCCAAGGTTTCCCCTACTCCCTTCCACTGCTGTATACACTATTAGAACGATAAGGTCCATCACTACCATTACCAACACCACTAGTGCCAAGTGACAGTCATAAATAACCTGGATAAAGAATACAATGTCGTAATACTGTTAATGACAGACTGAATTAGGTACTTGACTACCCTCTGCACTATTCTCAGTAAACAGCGTAATACTATATAGTTTGTGTCGGCTACATAACACTGCATGACCCTAGTAGGCTACCCCTCTGTGTAAACAATTTGTTGATCGTTTGTGCAGGGAAAACCATTCCCTCAGCAAAAAATGGTATACTTACCGTTTTATTTAGTTTAGGGTTGTGAAAGATATAATATACTCTTGCCATCTTGGCCAGCATGGGACCATAGCACAGTGAGTACCCCAGAGAGGTGAGCCAAGGAGTGATCTGTGAGCAAAGCCATATTTGGTAGCGCTGACCAGATTACAACAAAACTCATTTGTGTGGGAGTTCTACTGGGTTGCTGAAATATTAACTTACATTACAGAGTACAGTTACAATGTCTGGATTGGTGCTTGGAATCACAAAGAAACAGACATCCACATACAGGACAATGGCTCCAATTGCAATAACATAATTCAAATTAGGAGAGGTCAGTCGAATCAGTCTGATAAAGAAGAGTAAGAGTAATATAAACAGTTCATGCAGCCTCATCACAGCATAACTAGTAACTTTAGGAGCAGTGCCTTTAAGGTCTCATAGCAGCTTTTGTCACTTTTTTTTTACTCATATCTGCACTGCTTACTTAATTGTTTCTTTTTGCTATTCCCCAATGCATAAGGTTATGCTAGCCCTACTTTATAAATTGTTGCACTAGTGACTCAAGTTAGAGTAAAAGATATATATATTCTTTCACAATGATAAAACCAGAGTGCTGATTACCACTCTTTTCACAAAAAAATAACTTACTTTGTATTTCTGTATTTGAAGTTGAAACACATACAGACTACACTGAAGATAATCCCAGCTGTGGCTAGAAGGAGTGCTATTACTGTGATTGGTGTAGCAACTGAGACAGTTCTTTCAATAGGAACTCCATCATAGGGAATAACTCCATCTGCAAATGTCACAGAAAAACAGTGCTCCAAGCTAGAGAGTAGAACTTTGATTAGCGATCTGATTGATCACTATCAAAATGAAAGGGTAATTTTAATAAGCAGGGGTAGCTAGTTGCCGCAGTTGTAAGGGTCAGGATAACCTGGTGCAATTTTTTTTTTTAACTCTCCCAGTCATAGGCGTAGGAACCAGGGGGGGGGTTTGGGGGGCTATAGCCCCCCTACCTGAAGCTATGCTTTCTGTTATTATAGTATAAGCTGTTCGTACCTTGCCCATTACTATCACCGTAGCTACCAGTGCAATTGGTCCGGTTTCAGCCGAGCCACTTTCATGCAACGTGTAGGGAAGCCAAGAAAGTGCGATGCAGTATGTGTAAGGTATTTATTGGGGAGTCACACCTTCTCAAGTTCTTGAGCGCTGAGCACGAGGTTATATATAGCTAGATAGGAGTATGACTATAAGCTTTGCAGCAGGTCGTTGGATGGTCCATTGTTTACTCTTATACCCAAAATTGCTATCACAGAAGGCCTGAAATCTCTAATTTTCACTAGCTTAAGCATGGAGTTGCCTATGGCCACTTGCAACTTCAAGCCCCCCCAAAATAAAATTGTTTCCTAGCTACAACTATGCTCCCAGTATATGCTTGAAAGAAACCATTTTGGGACAGCCAGGTTATTTCAGGACAACCCTTGGACGGTTACTATAGTTGCATGACAGGCTGTCTTAAAAGCGTAATAAACTATATACAAGCTACAAACGTTCCATCACCATAAACAGGTAAGGTGCATGACCAGTACATGCCACATGGTAACAGATTACCACACTGGTTTCTTTCAAGTTTATATAGAGATGTTTATTATACTGAAATGGGAAACTAGCTAGCTATCAAAAGTATTTTTACAGTAGCTGATGCTTTACGCATACAAGTCTGTGCATATTTACCACAGCTTTCCATGAGCAGCTACCTGAAACTCTGTCCCTTCATAAGAATGAATTGGCAATCAGTACTATAGTCAGAGACCATTGTTTTCATATCAGGCATTTGCGGTTGTTGGCTTATACCAGTCTTCTCTTTCTTGTTTTAGTCACTGAGTATGTACTACCCACTGACACCAAACATCCGAGGCACAATTCATAATACTATACATGTACTTGTAATGGAAATGTTAAAGCATTAATTGGGCAAGCGTGAGAGAGCCCCACATTACCGTGTTCAATTTCAAATTTTGTCTGTATGTCCGTCCATTCGTCTGTCCGTCCATCAGTCCGTCCATCCGTCCGTCCATCCATGCAGTCCGTTCCATACCACATATTGTTTGCATATCCAATACAACATTCGATGTTTCATACCGCATGCATATGGATATATCGTCACCCCATGTGGCCTATGCCGCAGTCATACCACAGACTAGTGAGTTAGTGAGTAGCAAGTATTCCTGCACAGACTAGATTGCAGCGGGAGAGGGAGACGCGAGCCACTGAGTCTCCTGGTGCCAGGGAGATCAGGCTTCAGCGACACCAACAGACCACTGGTTAACCTCGCTCACGCTCACCCCACAATGCTCTGCATTCACCTAGTAATGAGTAGTAAGAATTCTGTCTGTTTCTATTTCAGCTTACCATTCAGCTTTCTGTTCCAGTTTCCCCATATTGTTATGGGGTATAAGCTTGCCTATTGTAGAGTTATCCTTGTAGTCAAAGAACGAAGTCTTAGTTTGGTCATCTCTAGCTATTATTATCTTCCCTCCTCCATTCAGTGACCCTACTATAATAGGTCCTTGGCAGCATAACAGTGCAAGTCCGATGTTTATACGCTATGTCATTCCTGAGATAGAGCTGTTTTGCCTGCTTCTATCCACTAAAAACTTCAGCATCATGTTCAGTGAAGATAATGCTGAAGTTTTCAGACAAACAGCTCTATCTCGAGAACCATGCAACGTATAAACATCGGAAAAGCACCGTTGTGCTGCTAAGGACCTGTACAATCCACTGACAGCCGTATCGTCATGCTAGCAGGTATTTTAGGGTGTCTACGGCAAAAAAATACGAAATTCGCCGTCCAATCATAGATAGAGTGACCCTGCTTCACATTCAGCAACGCCCCTCAGTGCTCGAGGCAGTTACAACTACGAAAAGTTGGCGTGCAGCAGCAGGGTCATGGAGCTTCCCAATGCTGCAGAAATTTTACCGACAGTTGCTTTAGAGAAGAGACAGGGAACGGAGTCCGATAATACATACACTTGACCGATCTTTGATATATTCGGACTTACTTTTGGAAGGCTATAGCTCCAGAACCAAGCAACGGAGGAACACCAAACTTGGAACTCAGAGTGTGAAGGGTCTGTAGTATCGATCGAAGGCCCCACCCACTTCCGGTAATTTATGCGTACGGCGCTAGCGCGTTATAGTGTCATTGGTGTGGCACTCCAGTCTGCATTCCCTATCTACATAACACATATGGTAGGGTGGATTAAGTGTAGCTTAGAGCATACAGCTGCCCATGCTCTAGGCCATTTAGTACATGTACACATTTCCTGTATTTCTAGAGCTTCCTATGCTCTCTTACCATGCTCTATGACAAAAATACTATACCATGCTACTATAGTAACATATACTAAAATATGTATATACATACCCTAAAGTGTCCAGCAAGCCTACCATATTATATATATGAAGGATTGCCTTACTGGTATAGTGTAGCTACTAAACATTTGCACACGTATCATGACTTACCCGGCCAAATGCTTTCATTTGTAAATCCTTCCAGAAACATTAGGGAAGAGTCAAGGCCCACTCCAGTGACGGTTGAAATCAAAATTAACTCTGTGTGGGGAGATGTGTGGCAATAGAAATATCTTACAGTTATGTGTCCAGCTTGCTTAGCTTGCTTCAAACAGACATACCTTGTGAACGGGTATACTGATACACTTGTAATTCAGTCTCATTGCGAACACCCTCATTATCAAATTCAATGTGCCCCTAGTTACAGAAAGCATTACAGTAAGATTACATCATATAAATAATTATGATAGTAATTAGTGATAGGGCTCACTGTCAGTCCAAGGAAGTCTGTTTCTTGTAGATATCCAAATATCACCTCAAGTACAATGCTGTTATTGTATGTAAAATGCTCTAATCCAAATATTTGACCAGGTGGAAGCCCTGATGCATTTGCAGCGAGCTCATTCAAGGTGATATTAATTGCCAGATCTAATACATCATGCCAAAGAAATGAGCTACAGTAATAGTTAAAGCACTTCTTATCCATTCAAGTAGGCTGTTACCGAAATAATTTGCTTTTTACCTTGCACAGTTTTATTTAAAGCATATGCCAGTGTCCATATTGCATCGTAGCAGACTGCATCATATGATCTTTCTACTGTTTGGTTTGCAAATGGCCACACTTCCAGATTCTCTGAATACGCCAGAGTATATTGGAAGCCATTCTGAAGGTAAAAACAAAGTAGATAAAATCAACCCATGCAGCTCCTGACATCACTGTCTTTCATGAATCAGGCACATTTTAGGGTATGCATCAGTATAGGCATTCAACATGCACATTTCTCATGGTAAAACAACATAATGGCCTTACTGTTGCTATACAATGACAGATTAAATCACAGATATATAACCATGCCTTCCAACTCGGTTATAATCTATATAATACTCTGCTACTTAGCTACCATTCCATTGTACATTTAATTTAACATGTACTCACAATCCCTGTATCGATAACTTGGCTGAAATTAGATATGAATTCAAACTGCCTTAGGCCAATGGTGTATGGTAGCACACTCCATCTCTCAGCAATTGTGCAATTTCCCAAAGCCTCTCCCTCCCACCAACCAGGTCTATACCAAGCAAAAGTCAGCAGGAGGTAGCGGGGATATCGTAGGCCAAGTCTGTAGGCCTGTAAGGATTAACAGTAGGAAAATGTAAGTGTATTATATGTAAAGAGAGGAAGTCTGAGTATGTACATCAGTGGCGTAGAACGATGTTTCACATTAGGGGAGTACCACCACTACCAGAGGTGCTGTGTACCTCTAAAGAGGCTGTAAAGTGTGGAATTTTAAATGCATTTTCAATGTTGGCTGAACTACCTGACACAGCTATATCTTGAATAGTGCTACTCCAAATGATGGACTACTGTAGAATTAGTAACAAGCTGACAATGCTTTGTGTTGTTTATTGCTTGTTTACAAATATGTAGCAGCCATGACAGTGGACACGCCCACTATAAACAACACTGTCAACACTGCATGCCTTAATGGCTATTTTTTGCAAATGCGGAAGGTAAAACGGCTCAAAATTGTTGTGTTCTTGGTATCAATGGAATCAGCACTGTGCGTTTCCTGCTGTCATTATGCTGTATTTTCCCACCTTTATGCACTTCTTTGGGTCCTGAAGCTTTCTCACACTGCCTAGTACCAAATACCCACCCACAGTAAAGAAGCTACGGCTTGTAGAAACACATTGATATGCAGTTCGCCCCGATAGGGAGTCGTTTTACCTTCTGTAAATACCAGCTTAGGTTCCTGTGTCATATTGCTTCAGCCAGTATGTGGTGAAAGTCATCGAGCCCTCAAGAAAAAGTGACAGCTCCAGTAAAAACTAGGATTTCATTCAAGAGTACAAGTTCTACCTCACAATTACGGTATGGAGAATAGCGATTGTAAATAGAGGCACACGAACCATCAATGAAAGCTAAGATGCTTTCCTACACGCAATCATCAAACTCCGTACACTTCTGTCATATATCTCTTGCATTTCCCCTTGGAATATGTAGGCCACCTTAATAACAGTGAGTGTCACGAAGCGCTCACATATAATCACAACAACTTTAGCAGCACTCGTACTCGATGTTTATTTGGTCACTGGGTTGGTATAAAGCTGTTAACACTGTCTAATTCCTTTCAATTATTGTGGTATATAAAATATTGTGACTTCATATTGTGCTCAAATTTCTACACACTCTGTCCCTGCATCCTGATGTATCTACAGAATGCTATCATTTCCAAATGCAAAGGGCATGTCAGCCCCTGGAGTCCCCCTGGTTCCTACATACACCACTGTACATAATATAACTGCACGTATGATAAAGAGTGATTGTGGAATAGCAGCATATAGTTTCTCTCGGGGCTTCACTATTTTCGGCATAAGTTAGGGCATCAACAATAGGTTGCATTGTCGTACCGCAAGTGGTCCCCCCCAAAGTTGGTCCCCCCGGATCGTCCCCCCGGAACATCCATGGTACTATATGTGGTCCCCGGGGGGACTATCCGTGGCACTATAAGCGGTCCCCCCTAGCCGTGAATGGTCCCCTTATTTATCCAGCCACAAACGCCATGATTATCTCAACTGCAACGATACTGACTACTTGCATGGAAGACAGCAGTAAGCTCCACTGATTACAGCAATAGGAGGCGGCTGAAACTTTACGGAGCTCCTTCCGGGGGACCGATTATTCCGCTATGGACGGTCCGGGGGGACCAATTCTGAGGAGGGACCATCCACGGCGTGACAGCATAATATGCTACTACAAATAGTTATAAGTTCATCAGATACCTTACTTCATAAGATTTTATTTTCAGCCTGTCTGCTGAACACATTAGTGCCAAAGACTTAATCTTACCTCACAAAGCAGATCTCTTGCAAACGTCTCATACATAACAAGAAAATAGATTCTTGCCTCTGGATCCTGTGTAAGGTGTTATGCATGTGTACATAGTTTGTCAAATTCCCTTTCTCATATAAAACCAGGCTTCTGCTAGGGCATAAGCAGATACAAAAAGAATCAGGAGGAGCCTGGGAATGAGGCTAACTAACCAGGTATGCACTTGCTTGGCCTCAAGGGATGTATAATGCTTATTATGGCATACTCATCCTTGGGCTATATAGCACTTACCGTCATTAATTCCTGACTACTGTAGTATAACTACATTATACCATATTACATCACTTTAATAGTATTTCATTGGTTAAAAAGTCGAGTATAACGGGTCATATACTCCGCTAAATATCGCCTGTAGTTATTGCGCAATGTTATAAATAGTCGTGGCCACACTTAGTTACCATTGATTTCGTTGTACTGTCGTTACAAGATTCCAGCTCCGCCACTCAAGTTCTAATGCACTGAAACACTATAACAGTGAGTTGTAAAAGGGTTTAGAGCACAACTTAGGTTTCAATAAAAGCTCTCAATTTGTTTGGAAGCGTGCCGACACTGAAAGGGAGGAGCACAAAAGGGGTGGAGCACCAAATGCGCCGACTCAAACGTGCAGTGCTGCTTGACTAACGGAACACAAAGAAAATCTATTGTACACTAAATTGAGAGAGGAGTCTTGGCAACACAGTGCTAATGATTGTCATCAAAGGACATTAGTGCAGCAAATGTGATTGGCCAATAATATTGGCCAATCACATTTGCTGCACTAATTATGGTATAAGCACACGCGGTCAACTCTGCTAGATGGTTTACTCAAGGCGTACTCTCTAGCGGACGTTTATATTCCTAGTAGATGTGGTATATCCGATACTTATATTGTACGGTAGTAGCGCATCAACCACCAGAAATGAGGTATATAATGAGGTTAGAGTACGTGCGAACGTGTGCGCGGATGCATGCCTAGCAACCACCGTAACATGGCAACGCACATATATAATCGTTCAACCGTTGCCATGCTCACAGTTCATTCAACGTTTAGCACGGAGGACAGTGCACTGTAGCCTTGTGATATTCTTCTACCGCTCCTAGAAGTTGGCAGAGGGTGCAGAAGAGTTCGACTGGACGTACTGCAAATAAACAGTGTTTCCGTTATATTAAATGAAAAGCGATATTTAATCGCTGAAGCTATTCCCCAGTCAAGTTTCCAAGTTGCGGACAAACGCTTGCTCACAGCATTTGGAAGTCTTGACAGAGAGACCAGAGACTCTTCAAGAGATGAAGAGTTTAGAGATGCTTCAAAAGAGTACTCCACTCAAGTCAATCTTTGGTTCACCCACTGCCCGTGATACGGCTGTCCTCCGAATACTATTTTTACTGCATCAGTATTGTATTCTTGTAATGTCACTGTTGTAATGCACAAAAATTATACATGCAAACTATATTATCTAAGTCAGTTAGTACACCCACATACTTGGGCTCAACCTCCATTATTGACCTCAGAAAGTAATTTCCAAGCTCAATATCACCACAAAAAGAGAGAAGAAGCAAGCACAGAATGTTTTGGGATGAAGTCCAGTGGTGCGGTAAAGAAAATTTTGAAACACTCCAAAGAGTAGAAGAGAAAGTCAAACAGCTTGAATAGGAAGTGAAACAGCCATGGACTGACAAACAAGCATTAATGGAGAAGATGGAAGAAGTTGAATGGGAACAGGTTCCCACATTTCAAGGCAGGTAGCATCTAAATAATGTGAGACAGTGCTGTTTGAAACTTCTAAGTTTCAATGTGGGGTCAATGTTGAACCAATACACTGCAAAAACAAAAGGATTGGTTTAACCCAGCTTGGGTTACCTGAGTTTCAGCATCAATATCAAAGAATGTGCATACAAAGAGATCAATTACAATGTTTGACCACTATAGGTAGTAAACAATTAAGCTAGGTCACGTATGACAGGTGGCGCTATGCTAGAAGTGCTGCACTTATGATGTTTCTTAATTGCAGGAGCCGTGGAAATGTTATAAGGGCTGCTTCACTTCTAACATTTCTATAGTTCCTTAATTGGTATGCGTGACTTAGCTTAATTGAGTATCTTTTGTCTGAAATTGGAGACCTGCAGTGGTCAAGAAATATAACTGATCTGCTTGTATGCACATGCAACTCAGATAACCCTAGATGGGTTACATCAACCCTTTTGTTTTTGCAGTGTAATACACTCAGTTTTGTCCCACATAGTGTAGCTTGAAACAAAGCGCCTTCCTAAGCCTTCGGCATTAACATAAATCTCCGAACATTGTCATATGAGCAAATTGCTGAAGAGCTTTGACACACAGAATCTCACTCTGCATGGAGATGGCACTACCAAGTTTGGCAAGCACTACCAAGCATTTAAAATGTCAACAGAAGGTACGTTATACACACTTGGACTACAAAAAATAGTGTCTGAAACAGCACAAAATTCATAAGAAGGAGAAGGAGCTGGGAAGGAAATCCTATCAAGGATAAAAAATACAATGTCAGACAGGCACATTGTGCAGAAGTTCAATGAACTGCTTGAAGACTTTCGAACTGAAATCCTTCCAGAAGTTGAAACAAGTTGGTCCAGACATCTGACTCTCAGCAGAAGAAAAGCAGTCACTAACAACACTGAACCACTTTTTTCAATGGAATGCATGTTGTTTTTGATCTATTGCACCAAAAAAATGGAAGCAGGAACAGTTCAATTGATTCCCACTGCTTGCCAATCATTTCAAAAACATGGGTGTGAGAGAGCGGTGTACATATATACTTATTCTCCTTTCTAAAGTCTTGTGGGGTGGATCGAGTTCCACTAGCTTCATTTAAAGGGAAAAAAAGTTTAATATCCTATTTCATGACGCTGGAGCTCTATACTACATATCTGATAAAGCCACAGAGTTTTTTATAACTGTGTGGGAAACTCCAATTAGGCTTCTGAAAGCTGCTCTTGAAGATTTAAAGGTCTCGGAACTTTTAGCTGGATGTCGAGCATTAGGTCTTAAATAGCCAAAATCATAACATCCCCACTGTGGAGGGTCCTGGAATTAGATATATCCATCTTTAGCCTCGTCCCCAGGCTAGCTCCCCTCCGGAAAAAGTAAGGTACAGTCACATGATACAGTGCATGGAGACATGGGCACAAAATGCAGAAGCACCGCTTACAGGTACACTAACAGCTACTGTTTTTGAAGATGTGCCTATCGAAAAGGATGAAATTTGAGAAAGTCTAACAAAATCTGCTGAGAGTGATGTTCCAACAAAAGAGATTCTGCAAGTTATTCACTCATTCACAGTATTCTGCTGGCGTATTCTGGAAGATCACCTGCCTGGTGGTGAACATGCCAATCCTAGTGATAATAAGAAACCCTCAGCTGTACGTACCTGTGAGCGAGATTTTGCACAGTTAGATCACTTGCTCAGACAGAAGCCAAATGCAACATCATCCCTTGAAGGAATTATATTATTTACCAATAATAACATAGCCGAATGGCTCAATGAAGAGTCAGAAAAAGATTTCTGATTGAGCCATTTGGCTGTTCGCATAAAAGAAATGCTATTGGAAGGGGTAAAACTTCTCCCAGACAAGCAATTCAGTCTTAAAAGAAAAGGACAGTGAGAAGTGAAGGAGAACAAAAAAGCAACCAGCTTGCACTCGGAGCTGTCATTTGCCCCAACATCTGAAAGAGCCACAGTTCATGCTCTCACTCATCCTTTCTTCTTTTTTCCTTCCATTTCAGTCAACATTACTGCAACATAAATGGGACTCACAAATAATTCACTGCAAAAAAAATGTAGTTGTTTTGACTACTTACTCAAAGTGGGTGATTTGTTCCTTATTCTTGGAATTGCACATACCATAATCATATTCCATAGCAAGAACACTTTGAGGCCTAACTCCTGCATCACAGGGCCGTAACCACCAGATTTGAAGTGGTCCGGTTGGACGGCAGATAGTCTGATGCAGGTGTCGCGTCTTCAAAGCGCGCGAAGCGTGCCCACTAGGGGGCATGCCCCCCAGGAAAATCTGGGGTTTTAGGCCTTCTGAGATAGTTTCTGATGCAATTTCGGGGTAAAATAGCTATACTTTAGGTCTGTAGCCAGGCTCCAACTCCGGCTACTGGCGGCTAGGAAGTACTCTCTTGCTTCTTTCTCAGCTGCAATTCTACAACAGCATCTTCCGCTGGTACAATACGGGTCCCATCCTGATGGATTATTAAAGTGGGCGGAGTGTTGTACGTGCGATTATTGTAGCCAGCTGGTTAAATACTGCGGTGTGGAAACAGGGTGATTCGATCGAACCCTCTCTTGCTACGTCTGGAGTTGAACGACCTGCTGCAAAACCTAGCCATATACTGCTTGCTAGCTATCTATAGTTCAGCTCTCTTGGAACTTGAGAAGCGTGGCTCCGCTTTGCGTATGAACGCGCATAGCGGTCGAAAGAAATTTTGGTGCCCTGGAAAGTGGTCCGGTTGAAACCTGACCAACCGGACCGGTGGCTATGGCCCTGCATCAACTGGAAAGTGGGTAATTTGTTAGAGCGAACAAATTGCCCACTTTGGTACATCAACTGGAAGGTAGGGGATTAGATCTCAAAGTGGGTAATTTGTTCCTTATTCTTGGAACTTGACATTCCATGATCATATTCCATGGTAAGAACAAATTACCCACTTTGAGGCCTAACTCCTACAGTACATCAACTGGAAGGTAGAAGTGTGGGGCTCACTGAGGCCCGGCCCAATAACGTAAACAGCTAGCTAGTGCACTTTAATTAGGTGAATGCAGGGCATTGTGAAGCGAGCGTGAGCGAGAATGGAGATTAATCTTGAACTGCTGCAAAATTGTAGATACCGAAGGAACCAAAGAGTGATTGAGGTGAATCAGTTACTTCCATGTAGTACGTGTAGCTATAGACCTGTGAACTCTGAGTTTCTGTACCATCCTTAGCTGAGAAAGTTTCGATAGCATCCATAGTCGGGAAAATTCTCGTAACAGTACTCGCGAAAGTACTTGTTAGCAGGGAATTATGCCACGTGATCGCAATCCAATATGTTAAAATAGATGAGCATAGAAAATGGATTGCAATGTAATAAATTAGGTAGGCATAGAATATACGGAACGATGTAGCACCATGATGATGATGATAATACAGCTAGTGTGGGGCTCGCTCACACTCACCCAATAAACAATAGATAAGACTTACAAGTTTAGTTATGTTTTGCAATTTCTCAACATTCCAGTATTATACAATTATTGTGTCTGTACTATTTACTCACTGTACGTCCTAATGTATTTTTAGTACTAGTTTGATTAATAATAACCATATTGATTTTCCATTTTTCCAGTGATTGATTAAACATTAGTACTATGTGTAGGACCACCTAAAGCAGGTGATTCTGCCAGTACTCACTGTCTCGAATGGGCTTTGCCCAAGATCAGTAACACCAATATCTGTTCGGAAATATCTCTGTGTGTAATTAACTCCAACTTGATCCAGTAATCCCTTTAGACGATCTACTATCTGCAGAGTGAAAGATAAATTGAAATAGCATTCAGCATACATAATCAGAAAGTTGCCATAATACTTTTTTGAAGAAATGTATACAACAATGAGCCCTTGGCACACACAACATATCAACTACACTGACATACACACATTCAAATGTAACAGTTCCCTTACTGTAGTAAAGAGATTCTCATCCTGCACAATGAATGCTATGTATTGCCAATTAAATTCTCGAATGATTGCAAATAAAGTGTTAGCTTGGTTACTTTCATCTGAAAGCAGCTGAAAATATCTCCTAAATCTCGCTCGATTGATGAGCTCATTGGAAGATGACTGACAGGATAGCTGAGAGAGATATAGATATGTGCTCATAAAATAACTACATGTATACCATATCATTTTTTACCACCTAGCTACTCATGGGTGTAGAGAATGCAGGATTCAGTTACTTCATTCAGTGCATTCCAAGGGATTCCCCCCACTTAACTCAGGGCTTCAAGGGTTGCCTGTACAAACAATAGCATCTCCCTCTGTGCATCACTACATAATGATTGTTATCCAATGTACTTCCAGCACTTAGAAACCTTGTAGGTTTTCTAAGTGCTGGAGGCTACAGCTACCCCAGTTTTGCAAGAGAGTGCAAACAACTCCAGCTCTGTCAAAGGCAGTCGCTAAATAACTAGGGGCGGAGCTCCTACGAACAACACAAGGATGCTATCTACCTTGACAGTGTAAGTATTGCAGCTGTCCCTGGATACTCTAGAGTAGCCAATGAATTTTTTTGTGTCTTGTATAGTTGCCGGTTTACTGTATTGTGCCATGTCACTCCGCCTACTTCGTCAACATGAAATAGTAGCATAGTTACGGCCAGAAGCCTCAACCAATGGGATCTACGTGTTTTAGGCCCTTAGTAGCACCCTCACTTCACTCGGGACACTACAGCCTCGGGTCTTCGGGTTTCTAAATCGCACAGATCCCTTGTTCTTGGGGTCTAACCTATATTTACATCTGGAAGGTAGGAGTTTAGGACAAATTCCAGAACAAATTGCCCACTTTGAGGCCTTACTGCTACATCAACTGGAAGGTAGGGGGTTAGGCCTCAAAGCGGGTGATTTGTTCCTTATTCATGGAACTTGACATTCAATAGTCATATTCCATAACAAGGAACAAGCTACCCAATTACAGCTGAATTTCTGGTAATCAATAAGTAACTTGTGTATTTTATACAGTGCATGCATGCATGCACACGTCGCTGCAAAAATAAAGTGGTCATTTGAACCCATATAGAGTTACCTCAGTTGCAGCTCTATCTTCGGAGAATGCACAATTAAGTGCAGTGCACATACCACACACTACCTTACTCGGGAAACCCAGCGATCATTTTTCTTTGGTGGGGATAGTAACAGGTTGGTACAGATATGTGTTCTTGATTGGCCTACCGTATGCGTTCTATACAAAAGAAAATATTTGTCTGAAAAGTGGTCAGGTTAAAACCTGACCAACTGGGCCACAGAAACGGGAAACAGAAACGGGACGTGGCTCTAGGAGGTTGAAAGGAACGCGTATTGTTGGAATCCACTTGCGAAGTGCTTTCAGAAAAGCGAGTCAACCCCGTTCAACCCCTGGGTAGTTGCGGTGCTAAACTATCTAGCCGTCGGCAAGGCTGGAGTATGTACGTACGTCGATTCAGCGATCGACAAACAGCAAGATGCCTCCCTTGTAGGTCTGTACAAACTATCTTACATCTATTTGCAGGCTACTGCAGCTGTAAATTTTTTGAGTCCGTGTAGCTTTTAATCGCTCACGGTGTTTTCTGTCACAGCTCTGGCACCGTGGAATCACTGTCGAGATTCAAGAGACTGCTTAATGATAAGTTATTTCGGCGTTTGCTAACTCCTTGTTGATTTCTTCCCAGCTTTTATAATTGGTACATTTTAGCTTCTCAGTGAGGAAATTGCACTTTGGAATGCAATGCGGGATGCATAATGGTAGTAAATGGCACGTGACTAGGCACGTTAATGAATGCGTTTCCAACCTGCTTACATCATATCTACGCTTTACATGTAAGTTTTGCGAACCATCGGTGGTCCTTTCCCGTTCCTGCTTCCCGTTCCCGTTCCTGTTTCCGTTCCCATTTCGTTTCCCGTTCCCTACTTTTCCAGTTGCCCCATTTATGCAATACATTGCAAAAAGATAGGATTTCTCTGCAACCTATAGTTTTGATTATCTCAGTTGCAGTCTGCAAAACAACGTGTAAACAAGTGGATCATTTTACACACATATTTCTCCAATTTCAAAAGGCCAATTAGCCAACATAGCTGTACCAACCTAACTGTTACTATCCCAAAAATGATTGCTGGGCTTTGATCTTATCGAACTGCACTTAACTGTGCATTCTCTGATGCTAGAGCTGCAGCAACTAAATAATCCTAGATGGCTTAATGAAAAAACCAGTGGTGCAGTCACAAGACCTGTTAACAGCACATGCACTTTCAACAAGTTGAGAACCTCTCAGTCACAGGGCTGGAGGAGTACATTCAATTAGTGAACAAGATAAACAGCAGCCACCACAGGCAGACTTACACAACATAGCATAAGTACTGGTAGCTGCAGGCAACACTACTTGTCTGATTATGTAACTAGACGGCAACCACCTAGCATAATCAAATAAATCCCTAATATGGACTTATAGAAGAACACCCCCTTATTGTGCTAATTTTAAATCCTCCCTTGCTAAAAATACACTGCAAAACAAAAGCATTGCTTTAACCCAGCTTGCCAACGGGTTACTTGAGTTGCAGCTTCAATATCAAAGAGTGTGACATTGCCTTACCAACTATAGATAGTAAACAATTACCAGGTAAGCTAAGTCACGTGTAGTCTCTTCCCCAGACCTCGACCCCTGCTGAACGGTCTGACAGCTTTCAGCACAATCCTCAGGCTTCATTAAAATTAATATTCATAGTTTAGCGGATACGTAATTGTGAGCCACTAATTAATTTACCCATAGTGAGAAGCAATGCTAGCTCAGCAGATGCATAGCTAGTGTAAAATTTTGTAAAATAGCTGTAAAGAGTGAGCTACTGGCTAGGGAGAATGGATCATTGTCTCATTTGTGGGAAAGAAGTACCGTCACTGTCGAGACGAACTATTCACCCACCGTAGTTGGGTAGCAATGGAATTCGAGTTCTTTGTTCGAGTTGTGAAGACCCACACTGCAAAAAATGTGTTGTTGTTTTGAGTAAATTGTTCTTTGCTATATATGAAACTTGACATTCCATAGTCAGTTTCCATAGCAAGTAACAAATTACCCACTTTGAGGCCTAACTCCTACCTTCATACTTAGACATCTGAAATTCAGGTAACCATTAAGTGGTCAAAACAACTACACATTTTTTGCAATGCAGGGCCTCGTGATGGACGATCGCTCTTTGTTTGTAAAAAGGTATCCTTCCCAAGCACAAATACTTGTACTGCCTTCTTCTGGTCATCTATAACACACTCGTAAACCACTTTCTGGACGATGCTCAGAAGAATAACTCCTACACTGCAAAAACAAAAGGATTGGTTTAACCCAGCTTGGGTTACCTGAGTTTCAGCTTCATATATCAAAGAATGTGCATACAAGGAGATCAATTACATTGTTTGACCACTATAGGTAGTAAACAATTAAGCTAGGTCACATATGACAGGTGGCGCTATGCTAGAAGTGCTGCACTTATGATGTTTCTTAATTGCAGGAGCCATGGAAATGTTATAAGGGCTGCTTCACTTCTAACATTTCTATAGTTCCTTAATTGGTATGCGTGACCTAGCTTAATTGAGTATCTTTTGTCTGTAATTGGAGACCTGCAGTGGTCAAGAAATATAACTGATCTGCTTGTATGCACATGCAACTCACATAACCCTAGATGGGTTACATCAACCCTTTTGTTTTTGCAGTGTAGCTCAGTATTCGAAATCGATATGCCGATCTGCGGCACTAGATACGTCTCTTATCGGACAGTACAAGTAGCCATTTCACTCTTCACCTTTCTCGAATACTTGCTTGATGATTTTGCAGTAACACGTGTTGTAACACAAATTGCATTTTCTACGATTTCATTGGTTCTTTTGAAATTCCTGACAAAAAGGCAATTAGCTGGTACTTTTTAATGAAGACTGAGTATCCTGCGCAATGTTGCCAGATGCTCTTCCAGGAGGCAGGTGTGGTCTGGGGACGAGACCAAGTCAGCTGTTACATGTAGCTACAATTGCAATAGCATTTCTGTGGCTTCTTGAATTATGTAACATCACAAGTACAGCTTCACTTCTAGCATTCTTCAATTATAGCTATCTGTAACATGTAACTTATCTTAATTGTTTACTACCTATCTATATTAAGCAATGTAAATGATCTCCTTATGCACACTCTTGCTGCCACTCAGGTAACCTGAGCTGGGTTTAAGCATTCCTTTTCTTTTTGCAGTGATACCGAGTGACACCTATTGTAAGTGTTAATGTAATACCCCATTTTTATATCACTGCATTGACACACTAGTGACTGGCTACATATCACTTTTAATATACCACTAGGTTTCAAGTAGTGAGGGATGCCCAAGGATCCCCCTTAGAATTCAAAGCTCGTGCTGCATGGGTCTCCAGAAAATGAAGCAATTACATACGTAGCCTCATACTCTGCCGTCCCAGCTTTTTTCTTACTGGAAGCGAAACAAAAGCTGGGACGGCTGGGTACAAGGCTAGCAATTACATGTACAATGTCTGGTTTTAATCTATATACTATTACAGCTATCTCAACATTCTCAGTTGGATACACAACGTACTACAATAGTCTAAGAGTATTTTATCATGCAGTAAATATAATATTATGGCCTTTATCATAACTGTATAGGTCGTATACAAAAGAGTGGATGGCACATTCATGTTTACCTGTGTGAGGTTATAGTAATGTGAAATCTCTGCTTCGGCTTCTGTTGCAACAGAACACCCTGAACCCAGTAATGCTATCCTCGTTTCATCATCTAGGATATGGCTGAAGAATGCGTCCAGAGATATTGTCCTATTACACTGCATTGTTTATGTTGTGTATGCAATGTGTAAAGCATGCAGATGTAGCAATGGCATACAATATTTAGTCTCTATATTGGCATTGCATGACATGAGATCATTTCCCTGCAGCGCTAAAAGGGTGTATATTAATACCTAAATCCTTATTTATAACTGTGTTTATGCAATACCTGTGAATCAGTGAGAATGTAGTGAAGCGTATACCCTGGCAAGAGGCTTGCATCACTGTTTATCTGATCCAGGGCCACTTGTGCTGCAACAACTCCTCCATTGCTGATGTAGCTGCCTCCAAAAGACATTGTGAGCCCAAAGAATAGAGGAATACTCTCTCCATCATCAACTGGATCTGGGTAGACTTCTAAGAAGTCAACACTGCTATAGCAACTCTTGGTAACTATAAGTGAAAGAAGTGCTAACAAATACCAGTACATAGCTGACTTGCTATGACAAACTGTAACCTATATATAGCTCTCTTCTTGTGATACCAAAAATCTGTGCTTACACAAGATAGTGGACTGTTTACATATTCTGACAAGAAATTACTACTTTCCAATAATTACCGAGCGTTGGCGAGGCTTATATCGTAGCGGATCTGGTGCGCCCCTAATTATTCGGCAGTATGACGTATGCATGGCCTTAGTCTCGTGCCCAGGCCTACGCTCGCCCCCTCCCGTTTGGCGAGGGGAAGAGCTGGTCACGAGACTAGCATGGTCTAGTTCTCGCGCGCCAGACCCTTGCACCCTACCTGGGAATGAGCAACCTGCATAGTTATTACTGCAGCAGCTTCTATGAGTATAAGACTTACTGTTAGTGTGGCCGTGTAGTATTACTGCAGCCTGAAATCGGTCCCTCCAGGTCATAGGCGGGGAGGGCAAGCTGCATATGTGAGCGTTGGGGGGGGGGGGGGAGGCAATGCCCCCAGGGTATCTGTAAAAGCTGGACTCTGGACTGGACCATGGACTGGACTATGGACTGGACTAGGTCTAAATTTTGATTAGTTCTGCTGCCAATAGCTGCTTCTAATAGTACCAGTGGGATGGTTCAGGGAAATTGACTGCATCCCACCGTTTTTCTAGGTAAGAATGCTAGCGGTTGGTCCACTATTGTTACTAGCTTCGTAGATCGTACCTGTAAGCAAGTAGGCATAACGTATGTCAACACTGCAAGATTCCAGATAAGAATCTATAATAGAAAAGCACTGAAAAGTGATAAAGGCTAGAATCAGCCTTCATGTACCCGCTTACCAGTATCGAACGGCTTTCAACACTGCTTCTGCGTCTGTAGCGTTTTCAGCCACCAAAGGACACTGGAAAACATGGAACAGTAAGATTTGGCAACTTAATAAACTTACAGAAACTCTTAGCGAGCACTACAGGTGATCCTAGACCGTGAACTGAATCATAGGTCCATAGCCACTGCTGCGTACGCGTATACCAGAATTCTATCACGTGCGGAATGAAATTGTGGATTGACGTCATAGCCTCCGGCTTCGCGGCCTCCTCGATGCCACAGCAGTGGGATGCAATCAATTTCCTTGAAGGTACTAACATCTCAGAACTGTAAGCAGCTATTGGCGGCAGAACTAAAACAAAATCTAGACCTAGTCCAGTCCATAGTCCAGTCCATGGTCCAGTCCATAGTCCAGTCCAGAGTCCAGATTTTACAGATACCCATGCCCCCAAATGAACGCGTTCGTCAATAATTAATTAGGCGGGGGAGAGGACTTGCAAAACAAGACCAAGAGAACACAGGTGAGTTTAATAAAACTGTATATAGTAGTGTCCTTCTACTCTACTGTCTATTGTAAAACTGTCGAAGAAGGAGTAGTGATCTAACGCAGGCTGCTAAAGAAGTAGGCTCGTGAGACTGCTAAAGAAGTAGTCTCGCGTGGCCAGACCCTCGCTTGCAGGAGGGAACGGGTCTGGTCAACTGTTATGAGCATTAGCCACAGCTGTGAGCAATATCCAGGGATGTGAGCGTTTGCAAAGAATTGTGAGCATTATCCAGAGATGTGAGCATTATCCACAGCTGTGAGTGTTATCCAGGGATGTGAGCATTATCCACAGCTGTGAGCACTATCCACAGCTGTGAGCACTATCCACAGCTGTGAGCATTATCCAGTTACGAGCAATATCCATAGCTGTGAGATTATCAGTAGTATTATCAGGTATTGTTTAATACTTGCGCTTTGTGCATTAAAGTTTGTGTGCACCCATGTCCAGTCTTCATCTGCATAGGTACACTGACCATTGGATACTTGCAAGTAGAAATACTCACAAAACATACACCCCATTTTATCGTTCGCAAATTGATGACCACTTGGGCTTGCAGTAAGGAAAGCGTTTCAACCGCGCAGGTCAAAAGTGCATTTGTACCACTTACCCCGCTAATTTTGTTTAATGATGTAATGTTTTTGTTTATTAGTTTCTCCTAATTCCCAAGGTCAGGCACTTAGCGGGTAAGTTACCGTGCCAATAACTATTTTAATAATTATTAGTAAACAAATTAGTAATGCCCACTGAACCAGAAAAAATTGTCAAATAGCATTAAAAAGAACTTACAAGAATCAGTAACAGAATTAGCTAACAAGCAAACAAGTCTTCTTCAACAAAATATTTCTACTACATTAGTTTCAGTCCCCCTCAAGCCACCGACATGGCCTCCGACAACCATCAGCTTTCCATTAAGGACGGCCACTAGTGCCCAGCGTCGAGCAGTTGGCATGTCTCCCATGGCTTTCCACGAATTTGTTGATTGTTTATACAAAAAATGGCTGTAGTGTCCTGGTCATCTTTCCTCCCTCCCACGGCAACCAGCTGCCCACAGAGGGTTGCACAGGAGGAGAAGTAGTATGGGGCATCAGCTACACACCGCCATTTTGTGGTCTGTTTGGTTAGTGCTCTTCGTAGCTTCCCAGCAAACGACTGTGTCTGGCACTGGAGTAGTTCTGGTACGGAGCATGTGAGGACTGACTGTGTCGGGCCAGTCTCATCGAGGCCACCCATAAGGAACAGCCTTTCATTACAGATCGATAGTGTAGCTAGGAAGAAGGGGTGTGGAAGGGAGCAGGCAGTCGACCACTGCTGAGTATCAATGTTCAACACTTCCACTGTAACTAGTCTGTTGTCACCATCGTCCACTCCTCCAGCAATGATAAGGGAGTGGACACTGCACACGGCTGCAGTCCAGTACCGAGCAGTGGGCATTGCTGGGAAGTGTGGGAGCCATTTCATGGCCCCACTCTCCCCCATGAGGCTGAAGAGGGAATTGGTTACTTTACCGCTCAGATACCCTCCCACCATAGTTAATATGTGTTGCACCACCACTAGGGTGGACCAGGTGAGTGCAGTGTCTGGTAGCTGATGCCATTTCTGTGTGTTGGAGTCATAGCTATACACTTTAGAGCCACCCCCATTGAAGTACGCCATATTAGAATCTGAAGCTGCAGATCCTCTATCCATTTTCTCTGGTGCTTTAGACTGTTTCTGCCATTTCATGTCTCGTATTGTCTTCCGTTGCATGAGAGCGTTTTGTGGTTGTGTTTCTGTTCGTTCCATTACTGATAGCTGTTGCGTTTTTGGTTTCTGCAGCTGCCTCTCTTGGCCCTCACATACATGCTGTGTTTCTTCCGCTTGCTGGACTTGTTGTAGTTCCTGCCTTGGTCGGGAGATAGTATCTTGTGGTTGTACTGCAAGCTGTGGGGTGATAGTTTGTGCTCCTGCCTGTTTTGTTGTTTGTAGCTGTTGATGCAGTTCCTGTAGCTGCCTCTCTCCAGCCTGTTTCTCTTCCACTGCTTGTTGTAGATCCCTCCTCAGTTGGCCAACAGTTTCTTGAAGTTGTTTGTTTGTTTGCTCGTGCTGTGGCAAGTTTTGTTGGAGTTCCGCTGTGACTGGCTCATTAGCTTGTAGTTGTCGATTTAGTTGTCGTAGCTGTGTCTCTTTGTCTTCTAGTATGTGCTGTTGCTCTTCCACTTGGTGAGTGAGTTGCTGGATCTGTCGCTGTATCTCCTGCTGTAGGGTGTCTGTGCATCTCTGGCTATCCCACAGTTGTTGGTCCTTGATTTGAAGTTCCTGCTGTAGGGTGTCCAGACATCTCTGGCTATCCTGTAGCTCCTGCTGTGGTGTGTCCATGCGTCCCTGGCTATCCCGCAGTTGTTGGTCCTTGGTTTGAAGTTCCTGCTGGAGGGTGTCCAAGTGTCTCTGGCTATCCTGTAGCTCCGGCTGTAGTGTGTGTGTATGTCTCTGGCTATTCAGCAGTTGTTGGACCTTGATTTGAAATTCCTGCTGTAGGGTATCCAAGTGTCTCTGGCTATCCTGCAGTTGTTGGTCCTTGGTTTGAAGTTCCTGCTGTAGGGTATCCAGACGTCTCTGCCTATCCTGTAGCTCCTGCTGTACAGTGTGTGTACGTCTCTGACTATCTTGTAGATCCTGCTGTAGGGTGTCCATACGTCTCTGGCTATCCTGTAGCTCTTGCTGTAGTGTGTCTGTATGTCTCTGGCTATCCTGCAGTTGTTGGTTCTTGGTTTGAAGTTCCTGCTGTAGGGTGTCCATGTATCTCTGGCCATCTCGTAGCTCCTGCTGTGGGGTATCCATTCGCCTCTGCCTGTCCTGTAGCTCCTGCTGTAGGGTATCCAGATGTCTCTGCCTATCTTGTAACTCCTGCTGTAGAGTCTGTGTTTGATTCGGATGATCCCGTAGTTATTGTTCCTGAGTTTGAAGTTCTTGTGCTAGAATTTGTAGTTGCTGATGAATTTGCTGAGCTTGCACTTCATTTTGTTCCTGTAGTTCCCTAAGTTGTGCTTGCTGCATGCTGTGGGTATAGTGGGGGGCCTCCTTGATAGTAGCTAGCTGTTGGCAGAGGTCGTCGGCTGAGGGTCGATCCTTCTCTAAATAGCTGAGATGAGGGCTATTGGGAGGAGGGCATGGGTGGGGTCGATGAGATTGATATGGGATTTGCGACGTTCACTGTCAAGAATCGGCATATTGATAGTGCCAGTTGGAGATCGTGAGTCTTCAACCACTTGCACGTCAGGACCGGGGTCAGGGAACTGGCGGGTCATGATCTGAATCTGTAGCACTCCGAAGGAGAAGCAATCAATTTTCTTGGTGTAGACAGGAGGATTTCTGAGGGCCTCTGGTGGCATATAAACCAAGGTTCCAGGGCACATGGTGAGTGCCGTCTTTCGACGGTTTTCATCAAGAAGCCTTGACATCCCGAAGTCTGTGATTTTTGCTTTGCCAGTGATCAGCAGAACATTATTGCCTGAGAGGTCGCGATGGATGATTTCTTTGGAGTGGATGTAAGCTAATGCCTGGACGATATCATGGCACAGGTCCACCTCGATGTGGTAAGCCAATGGTTGTTGTGATTGTTCGAGAAAGTTTGTGAGGCTTTCATCCATGAGTTCCATGAGTAACACTAGGAGGCTGGAGTCAGGGTCGTGGGAGGTCCCGAGGTACTCAACGATGTTTGGATGCTTCATGTCATTGAGGAAGCGACACTCCTGCTCGAACCTTCTCCTAGTTGTTGCAATACCAGGGTCATTGGATTGGAAGAAGATGGGGTGGAGGAGTTTGGCAGCACAGAGACGTTGACCCCACATGGCTTTGCAGACCACTCCATAGGACCCACTGCCAAGGGTCTCCATTTTCAATAATCGTATGTTGCGATCACGTGGTTGTGGTGGGTAATCCATGGCTGTGAGGGAAAGAGAGTGTGTTGTGTAAAGCAAGCCCAGAAAGTGTGTCCCTGTAAGCAGGAGTAGGCCTTATGTTGGGTGGTTCTGGAAGTTGCCACTACTGTGTCCACCCCCCCCCCCATTAATAAAACCTTGCTCAAGAATCTAAAGTGGAATGTTATTGAAACTTTTATTGGCCTGCATGAGTCTATGGCTGAAATCTGATTGTCCATTTGGAATGAGATGTTAGTATATAGCAAGACATTGAAATGTTACCTCATCCTAACTGCTTTGCAATATTCATTACAAGTAATGTTGGCTGTACATGTAGTTGTCATTGTTTATACAAGGCCTTCAACTATGAAATTCAGTGTCCACATTCCATAATGCATGCACGCACACACGCGTGCACATACACACACACAGAAGAGGCTATACCTACTCTGTGGAATGTGTGTCATCTAAGGCTGTCCCGTACTATATGATCGCATGTACAGCGGCCTCCCTGGATATGGTGATGCTTGTTTAGTCAGTCATAAGCTATAATTTGTGATGTGCAGTGTTACACTTGTGCTGATTTTGTTTGATAATTGGAAGCGTGACAGAGTTGAATTACTCCCCGTTGTTATTAATGCTGCTAAGTGAAGAGGTTTTCACTCCTCGCCTCTGCCCAGTAGCAGTAGAATATTTTTGACGAAGTGCTCTTTTTGCTTTTCAGCTCTTGAAGAAACCTTACGTCCAGTGCTCGATGAAGACATTCCATTTCTTTGTATCTATAATCTGTCTCATACTGAGGCAACCATAATCCTACATCACCTGCCTCTTTCAATCTTGTGGCTACAATTGTTCTCTAAAGCACAGCAATGTAGACATCTAGGCGGCGAATGCTAGGGGATAAATTTTAAACTAAGCTACTAATGATTTCATTACCCATAGACCCCACCTGTAGTCGAGAACATTCACCATCCCACTTGTATGGTCCCTAAGAGCTATCCTATTACTCCATTCTCCTTCTGCTATCGAGGACTATAATTACCTATCCCTTGGGTGGCTCATTGCCTGGGCACATGCTGGATTAGTCTCGGCTTGGCTCTATCACTGCCCCTCCCACCTCCCCCCCTCCCCCTCCTAGCTGCATGTGCTTAAGGAGCTAGAATAATTACTTCAGGGACAGCTTGAGAAGATCATGGGGTTCATGCATGGGGGTTGGTTGACAACCCTTTGGTGTGGCAATGACTGCATCATGAACAACTACTGTGCACATAATGCACAGTAGTTGGTCCCCTAACCCTAATGCTTTAACCTTATCCCTGTGTAACAAATGATTTTAACACCTGCCTGAGGGCCTGTGCTTTGTTGTTGTGCTGATTCTGAAATTTCGAGTTCTACTCCTTTTGCACCCTCCCCTCCATCTTTGGAGCCCATTCTAATAGCCACATTACATGCATCAAATCATGGTAGCAACATTGCAATGTCATCAAAACAGTTTAAATCAGTGCCTGAGACACACACACAAATACACTATAAATGCAATTGACCACGTAGCCTTACCAGCCATTATGGTATCTTGTGTCTGTGACCTTCAGCAGCTAACTCCAGAACACTGTAGATGCTCACTGTACTAAGCCCTCAAATGCCGACAACACTTTTATTAGCCACACTCTGACTCCGATGAGCAAATATGGTCTTGCCACTGCTATCAGTACTGTGATGTCACAATCTCCTGACCTCTCTAAGGCTACACAAATTTGATTACTTAGTGTCCACGCAGGTATTTTGCAGGATATAATTAGTACACATTAAGGAGTGAATGAAAGAAATAGCCAGTTATTCCACCAGTGTTGGATTGCAATACAAATTTATTTTTCGAGCGGAAGTGGTTCACGTGATGCTTCTGGCAGACTGCAGAAATCAGCCATTTTAGCACCACTTCCTCTAACGGAGCTACCTCTGTCAGTATGGGGAAAAAATAAACCAGAGTTGGTACAGCACTTGGAATATCTATGGGAGTCCTTCAAACCGACTTTCGTATGTCTAGGCAGCTCTGCTACAGCTCACGAGGTGGAAGTTCACAAAAGTGCAATTTCTGAGCGGTTCGGACAAGGTCAGTGTTTCACTCCGGAACAGCGTTGTGCAAGTAGCTAGCCACAGGAAAGGTCTAGGCAGCAGCAAGTCAGAAATGGTTCTTTAGTACCCACACAGAGTGTTTCTCATAATTATATTCCCCAGAAGAAGGTATGTATTCCCCGGAAAGAAGTTTTTGTAATGAAAAATATCATAAGAGTGCTAAAGTAATTAATAAATAAAGTATACCCATAGATAATATAGCTTCATTCAGCTATATTATCTATGGTATAGCACAGATAGTGTGAAACACAAGTAGAAGATCTCATCAAGGTGCGGCTCTGGGTAAAGCTTGAATGTACAATGCTAATCAAACTATATGTGGCCAAATTATATACACCCTGAAAAGTGAAGGGACCAGTGCAAGGTAAACACCTGAGCCTAGTTGACTTTGCAGGGATTTGTCAGTTTCAGTGAAGAAACCATCTATATAGGTCAGAGAAATGTAACAGTTTGGTTAAAGTGGCAGTAGCTATGTCTACAGTTGATAAAATTTTATGTAATCACAAGTCTGCCCATATTGAAACATCTCAGTTTACTCAAGCAAGAGCACTTAAAACAAGTGCTTGGTTTTAGTGCAGCCACTCTACAAGTTCAACAGTGTAATGTTCATTATAAGAACGTACTGAGAAACACATAAATGTCGGTGTAAAGTAGCCTCGTTCCCAGGCTCCACTCCCCAGCTTTTCTCATATGGTATGAGAATAGCTAGGGAACAGAGCCTGGGAACAAGGCTAAGTGTAAGGCAAGTAAATCCTCACTATATCACCTAAGTGAAGAGGCAAACCCTGCTATCATTGAGAGGCATGCAGATCAGGATTTTGAAAAGCCTGTTACCAAGCATTTATGGCCATAAATTCCCGACTCAGCTCAAACTTACCCAGCTATGACAAGATTTACAAGGTCTAATAGAAGAGCTCAGGCTATGTGTGCAGTTTGTAGCTAAACGTAAGCACAAGCCTATCCATATTGAAACATCTCAGTTTACTCAAGAGCACTTAAAACAATTGCTTAGGTTTAGTGCAGCCACCGTCTACAAGTTCAACAGTGTGATGTTCATTATAAGAAAATGTACTGAGAAACACATAATATAATAATATACTCATGTTGCTGCCGTAGCGCTTACGCCATTGACCACGCACCCACAGACGCAGGCGGAGCTTGTAAGACCTCCAGTCAGAGGACAAGAGCAAGAACAACCAGAGACCACACAATCCTGATCACCATACAATTCCTTCTTCCTAGTCTCCCATATCAATAATACAAAGCTCTTAACTAGCTTTAATAATGCTTTAAAATCATCCCTGTTCCAATTCTCAAATCCTAAAATAAAACTTGCCTTATTAAAATTATCAAGTGTACTAAACTCCCCAAACCTCCCCCCCAATAGATTTTCTAATTCTACCATGAAATTATTTCTAATGCTGTCATATGCTGGACACTCCCAGAGAACATGTACCACACTCTCACATTCACCCCTGCATAATTTACACTGCCTATCATCATTTTTACCCCTATGTCTTCCTAACTCTTCATTCAAACCGTTCGTACCTGACCGAAACTTAAACAATAATCTTGTACCCGGATCACCTACCCCCTGCAAATAATTCTTGAATTCTATTTCCTTACAGAAAGACTTGTACAGATTCAACTTAACTTTAGTATTCAAGCTGTCATTAAAGTCCTTGTATTCTCTATCCCTCAACGCTTCGTCTACCGTATCTAAAAACAAATTAATATTATCTGCAGCTAATACCTCTTGGCTATCTAAATCTAACTGCAGCAGCAATTCATTAATTACTTTCATCCAAGTTTTCCTTTGCCTACCTCTACATGGTTTCACTTCCCACTCAGCATCTAATAGTACTCTAGGATACCGCTCAATATCCAACTTATTGACTTTATACCACCACTTAAGTTTGCTTCTATCCCTCCTCCCTTTCAAGGACTCTAACCCCATATCTCCCCTTACCGCTTCATTACACGTTTTGGAAGAGCAGCCAAGTATCTTCTTAGCTGCTCCTAGCTGAATGGATTCTAAGGAAGCTGTCTGCCGTTTATTACAAGCCCACACTTCACTACCGTATTCTAAAGTAGTCAGTGTAAAGTAGCCTCGTTCCCAGGCTGTTAACTAGAGGTGGGCTCTTGCTAGAGGTGGGCTCTTGTGGGTTCTTACTATAGAGGTGGGCCCTTGCTAAAAGTGGCTCTTGTTAGCCTCATTCCCAGTTTAACCTCTGAGTGCAGCGACCATATGTATACACTCTGTTTGCCATTCCTCATTGTAGAGAGCGTATATATATACAATATACATGCTCATACTAGCTTACCAGATGCTGACATGGCTAACAAGCTTCCGAGGAAACCCCTGCAAGATTTAATGTTCAAATGTTATAGAAGCTGTCAGAAACAGAGCAGGTTGAATTTCAACCAACAGCACCTCCTTCAAGTATATACATCTTAGCAGCAATCCACCTCAATTGATGGTAGGCCATTTTTGGCAACTAAAATTGGTCTGTGGATGGACCAAAATTTTCCGGCCAAAATTGGTTCCCCAAATCAGTTATGGGAGGGGGGTGGAGACCAATTTTTTCATGATGGTTCTACCACCTGCTTTATTCACTCTAATACTTCTCCCTACCCTCACTTATAGAATGTGTTTCTTCTCCTCCATGGCAATCTTCCCAGTTTGGACAATTTTAATACTGATTGGTTGAAACTTGAATTAGGCACTGATGAACCCAGAAAGGTGCTAGTCTCGTTTCAAGATCACGTGCGCACTGAAGGGGGCGGACCTAGTGGTGCAGATCGAGAAGCTTGAGATATCATTTAATGGAATCTCACCTTTGCACTGTAACCATTAAATCACATTAATTTGATGTCAGAACATGAGCTAGAAGAGCTGATGGAGGCTTCTGGTGACTCAGCTGATAACGAGGACTGCCTCACAGCCTGTGGGTCAGTCCATACTGGCATCAGGAGTGGCAAACCTCACCTGATGTGGTCATTGGAATGTTTAATTTGCTTTGATCTCATGGAGAAGTTATATCTCCCCCCCCCTTTCGTTTTGTACTTGGGGGAAACAGTGGATAAGGTATTCCAGGAAATTATGTGCAAACACATATACAGGACACCAGGCACCATTTTTGTTCCCCGTGTATGCTAGGAATCAAGCTACCCACAAATACGAACAGTACGTTCCATTCAATCGTATCATCAACTGGTTTACACGAATCCTTTAGTATAAGACAGCCCTATGAGCTCACTACTCCATGTCTTGTTATCCAAACTAACAAGGACCATGCAGATTATACTAACTTCCGAAAGATTCAAGCCGACAGCCACACACTCACACGGCTGGAAGAGCTGATGGAGGTTTCTGGTGACTCAGCTAATAACGAGGACTGCCTCACGGCCTCCTGAGTCAGTCCAAGCTCCACACTGGCATCAGGAGTGGCAAACCTCACTCGAGGGGTGTGGCTACGAATAGCCTCAACCCTGCCCTCCTTGTTCACTCTGGTACTGTGATCTGTCTGTTCAGTCTCCACATTCAGACCTATACTTCTGTCTGCATCAGCTATCACTTCCAGAGGAAAAACACATCACAAAGATTAGACTCCAGTTCTTCTCCATGCAAAGCTCACCACTTGCCAGGTGCAGTGAGGGTAGGGTGTGGAGGCTTCGTATGATAGCATCGCAGTGCTGCCCACCAACTCCAGCTAGGATTCTCATCATCTCAGAGTTGTAGCTCCACTTATCATGAGCGATGTCCATGGGGGTGTGAATGGAGAGGCTTAAGCAGTTGACACAATGACATCAGCACAGAATGAGAGGAGCGCCTTGGCAGAGGGAATGTCATTGAGCTAGGGAGGGGGGGGGGAGGGGAGGGAATATACCATGCGGGCTGCTTTAATGCTCTTCAACACACCAGCTATTACTCATCATATTCTTGCTGAAGGTGTAATGGAGGCTGGCCAATATTGAACTTGCGTAGTCCAGAATGATAATTTACTTGCTCCTACAGCTAGTTATCAGCAGGTGAGAGGACATAAAGTGTGCTCTTCCTCTTGTTCCTCTCTCTCCTTATGCTTTTATTCTCTTCTTTTCTCTCTGATGTTTCTTCAGCTTCTCGTCCAATAGTACTAAGCAGGAACAGCTGATACTTTGATGCTAGCTTTAGTGGTGTATACATACAACTGTTTGAACCTCAAGAGGGCACTATACTGTTGTGAATAATAAGATCTAATGGTGGTCTAAGAGCAGCAATATTTAAGAAAAGACAGTCAATAATAGCCGCTGAGCCATTCTGAGCTTTCAAAAATCTATGGATTCAAACGGAAGGACGTGGCCTTGTGACTGGACTGCATTACTTCAGTGTCATGCTCTGCTATTGAAGTCTGCTCAAAGCTGTATGTCCGAATGTATTTTTAGTACTAGTTTGATTAATTGGGGCGAGCCTGAGCGAGCCCCAATCTAGCAAGTCGGATTCTACCCCCACGTCTATATGTATATATATATGTGTATGTGGTACGTATACATCTTGCCATCATTACGTAAGCACCATTACATAGCACCGGTAATCACGTGCGTACTTGCCTAGAATTTACAAGCGCTTAAGCATACCCACAGTGTACTTGTTGTTACAATCATATTATGTATTTGCTGTTATGTAACACTGCATTTCTTTCTCCCGAGCATGCACTGTAGCACATACCACAGGTGTACCTGCATCCTGAAATCAAATGTCAGGTTTGGACTGTCCTCTACTCGCACAATCATTTGCCTGCCACTCTTCACCTGGAATGGCACTGGCCTTGGGGACCCTCATCCCATTTGTAAAATTATGACCATGTACGGCCATCTGACACTAGTAATCACAATCTAAGGTCATGTCATTGCCATGCAAGTATACTGTGCACTCGCTCAGGCTCGCCCCACAATGCCCTGCATTAAACTAGTAATAACCATATTGATTTTCCATTTTGCCAGTGATTGATTAAACATTACTACTATGTGTAGGACCACCTAAAGCAGGTGATTCTGCCAGTACTCACTGTCTCGAATGGGCTTTGCCCAAGATCAGTAACACCAATATCTGTTCGGAAAGATTTCTGATCTCAACTTGATCCAGTAATGCCTTTAATATCCACCATTATCTGGAGATTTCTGTGTGTAATTAACTCCAACTTGATCCAGTAATCCCTTTAAACGATCTACTATCTGCAGAGTGAAAGATGAATTGAAATAGCATTCAGCATACATAATCAAAAAGTTACCATAATACTTTTTTAATGCCTGGAAGAAGTGTATATAAGAATGAGCCCTAAGCACACACAACATATCAACTACACTGACATACACACCTTTAAAATTTAACAGTTCCCTTACTGTAGTAAAGACATTCTCATCCTGCACAATGAATACTACGTATTGCCAATTAAATTCCTGAATGATTGCAAATAAAGTGTTATATAGCTTGGTTACCTAAATCTCACTTGATTAATGAGCTCGATGACTGACAGGATAGCTGAGAGAGATATAGTTATGTGCTCATAAAATAACTACATGTATACCATATCTCCAATCCGCCCTTTTCCCTCATTCCCGTTATATCCTCACCCCAAACCTCCACTTCTACCAACTCCCAGTACAACACTTCCTCCAACTCACCCTCTTCCCTCATTCCCGTTATATCCTCATCCCAAACCTCCACTTCTACCAACTCCCAGTACATCAATTCCTCCTCCTCCTGCACTCGACTTACTGGCCTTACTCCTTCTCGGTGTTCAGTCTCTACATCGCCCTACACCTTGTCCCCTTCCCACCCAAACTCTTTAAAGATTTTCTCTTTCAATGCTCGTAGTCTTCTTCCTAAGTTAGATGAACTTTCTGCTATCTGCTCTCTATACTCACCTGACATTATCTGTATTGTTGAAACGTGGCTCTCCCCTGATATTTGCGATTCTGAACTGTCTCTCCCTAATTTCCAATCCTTTCGACTAGATCGCTCTCGACATGGTGGTGGCATTCTGGTCTATGTCAAGTCTTCGTTATCTGCTACTGCTGTTCCTACCTCTAGTCCTATTGAACTTCTTCTCCTCTCCATAACTTTTCGACATGTTCCTTTTTCTCTTGCTACTTTCTACCGCCCACCCTCCTGCCCTGATGATCTCTGTGTTCTTACTTCTCCAGCTCATTCTTACTCTCATAACCTTATTCTCCTTGGTGATTTCAATGTATCTCTCTCTCCCCTCTTAAACCAGTTACATGTTATTTCTGATTTATTTTCTCTTGATCAAATTGTTGCTCAACCTACTCACTTCTCTCCTACTGGCACTCCTTCCCTTATTGACCTCGTTTTTGTACCATCTTCCTTTTCCTCCTACTCCTGTAACGTTCTTCCTCCCATCTCCAACTCTGATCACCATTCCATTCTCCTCTCACTTCCTTTGACTGCTACTTCCTCACCTGCACCTTCTTCTCCTTCAACTTCCCGTCGGGTTTGGTTGTACTACCGGGCTGACACTCTTACCATGAATAAATTGCTTTTGTCTACCCATTGGACTTCAATTCTCTCTACTGCTGATGTTAACCATTCCTGGCAAGTCTTTAAACATATTTTTCTTAAGGTTATGCACCTCACCATTCCTAGTAAGATAGTGTCTCCTTCTCTTCACCCTCCATGGATTTCCCATTCCCTCCTCTCATGCTTCAAACGTAGAAACCTCCTTTACAAGCGTGGCAAATCTATTACCGGTAATTCTCCTCACGATTGGTCCATCTATCGCTCATTCAGAAACTCTACCCTTACTCGCCTTTGTTCCCTAAAATTCAAGTTCTTTCATTCTTTGTCCTCTCCTCCTACCCCTCGCCACTTCTGGTCTTCTGTTAAGAAGCTTCGCAAGAAGGCTACCTCTATTCCCCCTCTCTTCAATAATAATTCCCTTGTTCATTCTGATTTACCTAAAGCTAATCTTCTCAATCATTTTTTTTCTCTACTTGCTTTAACTCTTCCACACCGCCTCTCACTCCTACTTCCCATTCTGTCTCTCCCCCTTCCACTTCTTGTCCCCTCGATCTTCTTTGCTCCGAAGACAAACTGCTTCGCCTTCTTCTAAATCTCTGTTCTGATACTGCCACTGGCCCTGACGGTATTTCTGCTCGTATGGTGAAACTTTCCGCTTACTCTATTACTGCTCCTCTCACCCTTATCTTTAATTTATCTATCTCATCTGGTACCCTTCCATACTGGAAGAACTCTTATATTGTTCCTATTCCTAAATCTAAATCTCCCTCATCCTCTACTTCTCCCATCTCCCTTCTCTCTATAATTAGTAAAGTATTAGAATGACACATATTCATGATTTTTGCGCCACTAATCAATTCCTCTCTGACTCTCAATTTGGTTTCCGTCCTGGTCGCTCCACTGAGCCTGCTCTTCTTTCTGTCACTCATTCTTGGCTATCCTCTCTTGATTCTCATAACTCTATCTGTGCTACTTTGAAATTCTTTGACTTTTGATTCCGTTCCTCATCAACCTCTTATGCTAACTCTTTCTTCTATCGGCCTTCCCTCTCATCTTACTTCTTGGTTGCATAGCTATTTATGCAATCGCTCTCCGCAGGTCATCCTTAACGGTTATGCCTCTCCTAAATCTCATGCTTCTTCTGGTGTGCCTCAAGGCTCTATCTTAGGTCCTCTCCTTTTTATAATATACATTAATAGTCTGTCTGAGATCTCCCTCTCCCCTTCCTCTAAATTAATTCTGTATGCTGATGATATTGTTTTTTCTCATCATTGTAATTCTCCCTCCGATATTTCACTTATTCAATCAGACATTGATGCCATCTCTTCGTGGGTTTCTTCTCACCATCTTACTGTTAACTCTTCTAAGACTAGATACATGTTCATTTCTTTTAAACCCTCTTCGTATTTCTCTTCTTTCCCACCGCTTCTTTTAAATGGATCTCCTCTCGACCGTGTCAACTCTTTTTAGGTTTAGTGATTACTTCTAGTCTGCCCTCATCCAATCTATTAGCTGTAAATCCAGGCGACTAATTGGCATGCTATATCGCCTTTTCTATCGTCACTCTAGTCCCTCTACTCTTTACAAACTCTATTCTTCTCTTATTCGCCCTCACCTTGAATACTGTTCTTCCGTCTGGGACCCCTCTTCTCCTGCTGTTATCTCTAAACTGGAACAAATTCAACACTTTGCCCTTATACTCTCCGCTAAATTAAAAGTTGGTCTTCCAACTATTCTTCTCTTCTGCAACTTTTCAACTGTCCCTCTCTTTCTTCCCATCGCAAGAAATCTAAACTTACTTCTCTTTTCAAAATTCTAAATGGCTACATGTTCTTTCCTCCTCACTCTTTCCGCCTGCTTCATGTTCCTGCCATGCGTACCCACACCTTCCACCCAAAAAATTTATTTGTACCTCGTACTCGTACTTTTGCCTTCCTGTTCTCCTTTGTGCCTCACTCATCCTCCCACTGGAACTCTCTGCCTCCTTACCTCAAAGACTGTTCTTCTATCGGGTCTTTTAAGTATAATTTGAATAATCTCCTGCTGTAGTGCACTTTAATTGTTTTTAGATACAATTATTGTTCTGTTTTTTTGCATTTCCATTGCTCTTTATATTAGCTAAGTGCTATAGAGCAATTTTCTTTGAATAAAATTTAAAAAAATAAAACAATCATTTTTTACCAGCTACTCAGAGAATGCAGGATTCAGTTACTTCATTTAGTGCATTCCTAGTCTACAAGCATGGTCTCCGAAAACGCAAGTTTTTTATTCACGACGGAGGGCGCCTGTTTTACACGGGTGGATCCAGAGAGAAGCGAAAAGAAAACGAGAAGCCTCGTTTGGTGGTGGAGAGTGCGGACGAGAGAAAGAGAATAATCGCCAGTATCCACGATCAAGCTCATCTGGTCAGAAACAAGACACTGTCTAAGGTCACGTCGAGATACTACTGGCCTGAGATGTACAATGACATCTGTTCATATGTAAGTATCTCCAGGCTCTCTCTTCACATAGTATTAAAAAATAATATAAGAGATGGTCTGGACAACCATGATGGACTGTTCCTCCTCTTTTATATATAGGTAAAAACATGTGTAAAGTGCCAGCGCAACAATGTAAAAATGCAGAAGCACCATGCACCACTCCATCCAGTACCCGTCAAGGATGAAGCATGGTGGCAGATTGGGATGGATCTTGTGGGGCCTCTACCTGAGACTCCTAAAGGTCACAAATACATCATGACGCTCACTGATTATTACACAAAGTGGGCTGAGGCTGCAGCTCTGAAAGACAAGACTGCCGCATCAGTTGCAGATGTGCTCTACTCTGTAAGTTTTAAGAAATTTATGCATGTATGTTACAGTCGCTGATAAATTTCCCACCAATTGCAGGTAATGTGTCGTCTTGGTTGTCCTCGGATCATACTATCTGATCAGGGGAGGGAGTTTGTGAACGAGCTGGCCACATCTTTATTTCAGAAGACCAACACCGAACACCGCATCACCAATGGCTACCATCCTCAGGTACATTAATTAACCCAAAGTAAAAGTACCACTGTGATATTATGCTAATGTACATTAACTATTCTGTTAATCATACAGACCAACGGATTGACTGAGCGATTCAACCAAACCCTTTTTGTTAAAGTCTGTTGAAAATACTTGAGAATGACAGGTATAGTCCACAAAAGCTTATGACTAAGTCTAGGGCAGTTTGTACACATACAATGGGGTAGCCATTTTTTGGGGAGCCATCCCTATATATGGAGTACCGTACTCCATAATTATTTATACAGATGTACCAAAAATATACATGCAACTTTCGAAATTGGATATCTAGTGGCTATCGTTTCTACAAGTTGCAGTGTAGTAAAAGTGCTGAATCAGCTCATCCACCTGTGCATCATATGCCTCTAGCAACATCTTGGCCTTGAGGATGATGTCACACAGTTTCTCTCCATCGGTCTCTATTGTATCCACCACCTCATCAAAGAGCGGACTGAAGCGGTAGTAGGGGGTACCCTGCTTCTCACAACGGCTGCGAGAGTTGCGGTCCACATCCTCAGATCTGGTCATCTGTGTATGAAGATAAACAAAATACTCATTTGCACAGGAGGTTATATCAAAAAGCATCAAGCATTCCCACTACTGGGTTTCATACTGGTGAGAGTGAAAAACAAAAACATGAGCTATACTGCTCGAATCTCACATGCGTATATCTCGATCATGTAGTTAAGCCGTTAGCGCTCGATCAGTTTTTAGGACGTGTATATACGCGTCTTTGGTCGTACGCGGAATGATAATTTAAGACGCGTATACGCGTCTTTGGTCGGTAAAGAGTTAACAGCGCTCATATCTCTAGTTATACAGCTGCAGAGGCTACACAAACTCTACTGACCTGGGAGCTGTAGTAGGCCTCCCTTGGTAAATCTATGCGACAGGCCATAGCTTGTCTAGATCTCTGACATACTGTCTGCCACAAGTTCGAAAACAGCATCCATGTAACTGCCAGAGACGCCATTTTGAACATGTGCCCTGTAGGGGGCCCATAAGGGCCCATATAAGTATGTGTATAGTTTTGTTTGGTCACAACCCCTTACAGAAACTGCAAGTAGAGAAGCTTCACATACATTTTCTTACATTTCACCCAAAGATATAATTATAATTCGCTCATCTATGACCCCTCCTTCATAGATTACATTCCCTTCTTATCTTTACACTTGGCAATGTATTCAGTGCAACATTTGCCAGTGATATTTGTATCTGTTAATGGCCTATATATGTATAGGATAGATCACTACGTAGCGGGGTGTATGACCCGTTATCTACTGCGGGAAAATTATCTCCCGCAGAAGCCAAGAAAGTACCTAGGGCGAAGCCCGAGCTACTTCCGAGGCTTCCAAGGGAGATAATTTTCCCAAGGTAGATAACGGGTCATACACCCCGCTACGCAGTGATGTATCTATCTTGTACTATGCCTAAGTCGTTCTGACGAGAGTTGCCAGAGCATCAAGAACTGTAGAGCAAGCTACAGCTTGCCAGGCAGAAGCTCGAAAGCTACCGTTCAGCACAACACGGTAAACTGGCTAGCAAGCATTCAAGACACAAAATACAAGTGGTGAAACACTCCCAGCAATTGTAGCAAACATGAACAACAGCTAAAAGCCACGGTAGCTACCCGTCTAGCCCGAGCCTAGTGCCATTTCAGCACAAAAAGGTAGGCTGACAAGCTTTCAAGACACAAAATACAAGCTAGATGTGTAAAAACCCTCCCAGCAATTGTAGCAAACATGAACAACAGCTAATAGCCACGGTAACTACCCGTCCAGCCGCAATTTTGGCACAAAACTGTAGGCTGGCAGCGTGGCCACATGTACAGACGCACAGGAACGTAACAAAACTAGCTACAGACGAAGACTAGCAGCTTACTGTGCTATCCCACGTCGATTTACTGGCAAAAAAACGCCATACGTCCTGCCTAGGCTCCCCTAGCCACCAGCCCTACCACAGCTTTTTGAACGTTTGAACGACTGGAACGGAATCAGGTACCTGCTTTACGTAAGCAATCGGGGTATATTGTTTCGCACGGTAGGTATGACCCGTTATATACATGTAATGCTGAAATCTGATTGGTTAGAATGACTTAGGTATAGTATAAATGTTAATATGAAGCAACAGGAGATATATTGAGAAAAAAGGTAATCTGATCAATAACTAGTACTTTCCATGACAACCAGCCACATGTACCCAATTAGCTAATTCATTTCCATTTATTCGAAAAGTATAATTAAACTGGAGAGATGTTTATAGCTACTGTTGTAGCCATGAATCATAAATGAGATTCACAGTGAACAATTTATTAGCTGTACGGTAAGTTCAACATTAAGCAAAAGGGCAGCAGCGGTAACTCACAGCAGCTCCAAAGAGGCTAAGGAAGTTTTTGATTCTCTGAACTACACCGAACATTTCCCTGCCAAAACCAATTACTGCCAGGATATCTGTTACACCAATTTCCTGCATTTGGGAGGGAAAAATTAGCATTTTAAGTTGTTATTCTGGCTCATTACACAGTGGCATGTCAGTAAGCCTTGGACGGTCTTGAGGCTGCTCTTCACCTGCAGACTGAGCCATGTAACATACTTACACATGTGCATGCGTAACAGATTACGTAAGTAATTATCATTTTTGAATTGAATTTGCAAAAGATTGGGTCGGTCAGGCCCGAGCAACATAAAATTAAATTGGTATGGCCTTACTAGCAATACAGAGTACAAAAATAAGTCAGCACTGAGTTCATGTGGTAGTTGCACAATTTTAATCTCGGATCTCGCCTTCCAGGTAGCAAATGGGATCAAAAATTTGAACTACAAGTCTCTTTATAGGCCTCTACCCGGCAAAAATCATTACTTGAGACTTAAAGCCTGCATAAAATATTTGACAAACTCGTAACCGAATGTGACATCACTATCGCATGAAGATGTTCGTTAGTGATACGACTGCCAAGTTAGTGATACCAGGAGCCCTGGTGATACGACTTCCAAGATTTCTTCTAAGAAATTTATATGCATGCTGACAAGAGTTATGGATGTTTACAAGAGGGCAATAAAAAATTCTGCATCTTAAATCACACTCTAGCCTCATACCCAGACTTTCATTTATGGACATCACATTGTAGCCAAAGAGTTTTATCAGCTGGGCGCATGTGCAAAGCGCAAATGGGATCAAAAATTTGCAAATGGCTTTGGAAATGGCTGGTACCAAGACTGCTTTATGGTTTTGGAGTTTGTATGTGTGTCCGCACGTATCACATGGACATAGTCTACCAATCCAGCGAAGCTGCTGACAGTTTATAGGCCATGGTATCAAGCTAACTAAGTTTGCATTACCCTAGACAATAAAAGAAGTGTAGGAGGTGAAATGAATTGGTGTGTCAGCACTTATCACTGTAAGTTCCGTGTAGGTTGGAGCATTTGATCCCAGACCTGCCCCAGCGTTTGTTGCTTGTAGTACACACGCCAGGGGAGCCTGACTAAGTATAGATGCAGCCTATACAACCCAACCTGCTCCTCAGATGTATTTATCAAGACCTTACCTGTTGCTGAGCACTGGCCAGGATGTCAAAATAGAACGACCCCAGTTAGTTTTTAGATATCAAATATCTACCTTGTTCCATGGCAATTTTGGCTTGCCATATCATTGGCACATGCTGCTGTCTTACTGTCTCAATTGAAACATTAGTTTCTGAGCCACATTAAAAATATTGGTCTGCTGGAAAAATTTCGCTGAAATTTTGTCCTCCCTCCTTTCCTCTCACCTTGGGAGGGAAGACTCCACACCCCACTGAGACCACACAGGCGATCTTGGTGCCCCGGGCATGAGCATCCAGGTAGTCTTGGATCTCTGTGAGGCCACAGGCCGTAGGGTTGTTGGCCAGTACCCCTCCGTCCACGTAGTTGTCACACTCTGTGAAGTAGATGGGAGCGGCAGAGGTGTAGCGGGCCACTTTCCAGACTGGGTCTGAAGGAGTAGAGGGAATGATATAAATTTGTACCTGACGAGCCTGTATTGAGTCTTACAAGATTGGGGCTTTTATACAGTGACCATCTAGCATGATGTGACAATCTCCTAGGAGCTGGAATTATGTACATTCTTTGAGTATAGTTTGGTCTCTAGTGTCTAAATAGTTCTACCATATAGCGGGAAAATTTGTTGGTTTGGCGAATCGCAAAAAGATCACAAAAGTCTTGCCAATAATGTAATGCGTACTACGCACATCAATATGCATTATGTGGAGGCCTCCATACACGTGTGAAACGGTACCTGATCATGTCCCTGTACAAATATTTGCAGAAACTAGTACATTAGACTGGCTTATTGCTAAGGAGGAAAATTGGTTAAACTAAGGCTGCTATACGTATTTCTCTAAAGTTTCTTGATCGAAAGATAAAGTGAGATCGTGATAACAAGAGTCACAACCATTACGTCCTATGCCAGTTCAAATTGCCAAATTTAAGTTTCACCTATAATAAAATGTAGCAGTTTTCAGCCACTTCACCAAATTTTAATATAACAAATTTTCCTGCTATACGGTATATTTGATTTGCTATATTATTCTGCATGGCCTTACGGTGGGTGAACTCATTGTCAAAGCAATTGTTGAAGAATCTAAGGTTGAGGTCTGTAGTGGACTTGTCCACGGCTGTGATGAGCATCCTATAGGGGCAGAGAAGGGAAGGAGGGAGAGAGTGGAGTACATATACATAGGCATATGCTTGTACATGCAGTATAGGCATTGGCGAATTATTCTAGCATAATTTTAAGCATAATCGATGCCTTCTAGCATAGCAGCATATGCTGGCATAATGGAAGGGGTTTGTGTCTGCATTATGTTCACATCATAGCAAAACGAAGCAAAAGTACACAAATTTTGAACAAAAACCCCTCACTTTTGATGTGCTGTAGTGCATCATAGCATGATGGTAAGACGCTATACTAAAAACCTTTCTGTTGTGCTATAACATAGCCATAGAGGCATGCTGTCCCACACGTACTGCACATGCATATAGGCCATGTGGTCAAGTATAATACTGAGCATAATAGGAGGGTTTCACCAGCAATGCTGGCATAGCATAATAGGGCAAAGATTGAGCACAATTTGCCAATGCCTAATGCAGTACAGTATATGACTATAAGTACACCTTATGGTAACTACCACAGTGAGTATTCCAGCTCTCCAAATTTTCTGAAGGCTGTGCTCAGCGATAGGTCAGTCTAAGCTATATGTACAAATTTCACTACATACCACTTTTCGCTGTCTAGGTAGCATGTAACTAAACTAGCTTGACGTGCCTTGGCCTAATGCATTGAGCCCAGTTGTTGGGCTTCTACTGTACGTACGTGCTTGTGGCTATAGTGGCATAGTAACATAATGATGTAACTTACCACACGTGGATAAGTGCAGACAGACAAAAAAAACAAAAAAAACAAATAAATAAATAAACAGACATGTGAAACATAAAAGTCATCTTAGAAGTGCACGCTTTGTGCGCACCCGGCTGGTAAAAATTAATGCACACCTTATTATTCAGTGCTATCCATCTGTCCTATAAAGTGTCAGGACATAGAGCACACAATATTGTAGCAGTTGCAGTATTTTGTATGGTGAGTTTTCATTCAGTACTGCAGTACCGTGTTGCACACAGGCACAAACGGGCAAATGACTCTGTGTTACAGGCAGTGCTTGCCTTGTTATGAGCTCTTAGTCAACAGAAACGATAAACATTGCACATAGATCTTCGAGCCTTGATAAAATTACAGGTAAGTACCCAGAATGGTCGAAAGCTACTTCACTAAGCACTGAACACACATAAAAAGTTCTTAAATACGTGCATTCTGCATGCGCTCTTCTTCCAGCCCCTTTGCTCAGCATCTTGACTGTTTCGTAGTAAACGTTAAGCCACAGTTCACTCCTACACTTCCTGTAAGCATAGGCAACATGACAGCTCTAGCAGTACTTTATTCAAAAAAACTTGACTCACTATCGAAACAGCTAGATATTTTTTGCACTCTGCACAGAACATAGCTATATGTTTGGTGGCATCTTGACAAAGAAATATTTAAGCATCTTATAGACTACCAAATTCTATTTACTTTGGTGAGGTCTTGGCAGTCATCATTGTCTCAGCACCAACGGTGTTCTGCAAGAGGCTCTCCAGAGCAGCGGCGTTGCATGCCCAGCCAAATCGAGGATTGCTAAAGACTTCATCCTTCATCTTGAAGTAGAGTTGTCGAAGAGCATCCAAGGAGCAGTCAGCTGGAAGGGAGGGAGTGAGAGGGAGGCAGAGGGTGGATGGAAGACAGAGAGTGGAAGGGAGACAGAGAGTGGGAGGGAGATAGAGAGTGGGAGGGAGACAGAGAGTGGGAGGGAGACAGAGAGTGGGAGGGAGACAAGGAGGAAGAGTGGAGGAAGAACACGCTTATCATAGCATGATCATAGCCTTGTTCATAAGCTCTCCTTCCCATGCAAAAAAACAACAACAACAAACGTGTGGCGGGAGAGCCTGGGAACGAGGCTAGCATCCATCCCACCCCCTCACCATAGACCATGGCGAGTGCTATGATCCCTCCAGTGGAGGTGGCCACAATCCAGTCAAAGAGCTCAGTGATCCTCCTCCCTGTGGCCTGCTCGATCTGACTGAGGATCTCGATCTGGACCAGTCCCCTGATTCCCCCTCCATCCAGACACAGTATCCTCTCTCCAGTCTTTGCCTTGAATGGTAGGGGCTCCATTAGACTTCTGCCTGCACAATATGTAGTCATCCCATAATCATTAATGGATTGTCAATGGCTACCAATCGCATGCGAAAGTGACCAATGGAAAGTGAAACTCTCAAGTATTCAATGTTGCTTACCTTGTCCTCCCAGGCTGCGGATGTAGACACTGGTGTCAACACAGAAACTGCCCACACTTTTCCCCCGTTTCTTTATGGCTCTCTGGAGAATGAGAACAGGGAAATCAGAGCTGGGGAAACAATAGATGGGAACAAGCTGAACCTATAGCTAGGAAGATCTAAATGAAGCTAGCTGATAGTACTTGGCCTGTAGATCTACCTGTAGCTCATTTAATACGCCTGAGAATGAGGCTACCCAATCTGCATTAGCTATTGAATCAGCCGAGTATAAACATTCGTCATGGTCAAGTTTGAGTCAACTCTGATTGCCATACTGCAGGTACATGTACAAGTGGCTGCTACCTTTAACTCTCTATACTGCAGCCATGCTGCATAGCCCTCGCTTCCACTCAGAGTAGCTTTTACACCCCTCTCCAGGGCCTTCCTCGTCACTGCTTCCAGACGATGGTACCTACTGTCACGAAGGTAGTCCCCTAGGACAGATGAGTCTGTAAATTCCTGGGGAGGGAGGGAGGAAGGGAGGGAGGTAGGGAGTGGTAAGGGAGAATGGAAAAGGCAGTAGATATTGAATCACCAAGCTCTTCGGATAATAGGTTACTCCTCCACTACTCTTAAAGTCCCAATAGAAAGGTTCACTCCTTAACTCCATGCACACTAGCTTCATCCATAAGCCCCATTTTTTTCACGGCTACACGAAGGTAAGCAGCTTTACCTTCCTGCAACCAAAATAAAGTGGGGTACTGTATAGCATACCATGAGATGAACAAGTGTGTCGTGAGGTCCTAATCAGGTTTCATATAGCAGGGGTGGGGGAACTGATGCGTGCAGAGCCACACCCCACTAAGGGGGCATGGGCGTATACTCCCTCAGGAAATTACATGCTCTGAAGTTGTTTCTGAACTCCCATAAATGCTGGAAATTAGCTACTATACATGTAATGAACTATACTGAGTGCCAAAAAAAATCAAATTCAAAATCTCCTCCCCCCCCCCCCCCACATATGAAATTCCCTGCTAACATAGAGCTCATCCATCTACCTGTGATCCCTCCATCTTCTCTGCTCCCTCCCCCTTCTTGTCTTCCTTCCCTTCCTTCTTCTCAGGGACGCTACTGAGAGAGGCCTGAGGGCTAGCCGGGGTTGAGTCTATCTAATGATGAGGAGAAGGGACAGCAGTAGTCAGCGATTATCATTAACCAACTTGTGGTCGTGAACTGCTCAATTTCAATCTCAGATCTAGCCTTCTAGGTCTTCCTGATTCAAACTTCCGATCACTTTCTAGTCGTCTACTAATTATAACCTCGTATCCAGACTTTCATGCAAGAGCCTGGAAACGATCTACCATCACTACAGGCATAAACTTCACTGCCTTCAGTTTATAAATTCGTGACATGGAAATGCTAACCTGAGAGTATCCATCCACATATACAATTGTGATGTCATTGTCACACAGAGATGCATATTAGTGATAAGCAGTGTTTCCCCTAAAGAGGGTACCAGGGTGCTCCACCCCCCCCCCCCCTCCTTTGCTAACTTGTTTTCCTTTGATGTGGTCATTGGAATGTTTAATTTGCTTTGATCTCATGGAGAAGTTATATCTTCCCCCCCTTTCTTTTTGTACTTGGGGGAAACAGTGGATAAGGTATTCCAGGAAATTATGTGCAAACACATATACAGGACATATACAGGACATATACAGGACACCAGGCACCACTTTTGTTCACCATGTATGCTAGGAATCAAGCTACCCGCTAAGACAGCCCTATGAGCTCACTATTCCATGTCTTGTTATCCAAACTAACAAGGACCATGCAGATTATACTAACTTCCGAAAGATTCAAGCCGACAGCCACACACTCACATGGCTGGAAGAGCTGATGGAGGTTTCTGGTGACTCAGCTATTAACGAGGACTGCCTCACGGCCTCCTGAGTCAGTCCAAGCTCCACACTGGCATCAGGAGTGGCAAACCTCAATCGAGGGGTGTGGCTACGAATAGCCTCAACCCCGCTCTCCTTGTTCACTCTGGTACTATAATCTGTCTGTTCAGTCTCCGCACTTGATTCACTGTCATCCACTTCTTTAAGACCTGTCCTCCTTCTGTCTGTCACACCCAGGGGAGGAACACATCAGAACGAGATATCATTAGACTCCACTTCTCCATGCAAGCTCACCACTTGCCAGGTGCAGTGAGGGTAGGGTGTAGAGGCTTCGTATGACAGCATCACAGTGCTGCCCACCAACTCCAGCTAGGATTCTCACCATCTCAGAGTCGTAGCCATGCTTCTCATGAGCAATGTCCAGGGGGGTGTGGTTGGAGGGACTTAGACAGTTGACATCAGCACGGAATGAGAGGAGGGCCTTGGCAGAGGGAATGTCATTGAGCTAGGGAGGGGAGGGGAGGGGAGGGGAGGGGAGGGGAGGGGAGGGGAGGGGAGGGGAGGGGAGGGGGGGAGGGGAGGGGAGGGGAGAGGGTGGGGCAGGGGGAGGTAGGGTAGGGGAAGGGAAGGGAAGGGAATAAGTATACCATGCTGGTATTTTTAATGCTCTTTAACACACTAGCTATTACTTTTCACATTCTTGCCCAAGGTGTAATGGAGGCCGGCCGATTTTGAACTTAATATGTAGTCCAGAATGATACTTTACTTGCTCCTACAGCTACTTATCAGCAGGTGAGAGGAGATAACGTGTGCTCTTCCTCTTGTTCCTCTCTCTCCTTGTGCTTTCACTCTCTTCTTTGAGGATAGCTTTAGTGTTATTTGTGTAACTGTTTGAACCTCAAGAGGGCACTGCACCGTTGGGAATGATGGGTGGTCTAAGAGGTGCAATATTAATGATGGTCAATAATAGCCGCTGAGCCATTCTGAGCTTTCAAAAATCTATGTATTCAAACGGAGGGACATGGCTACATGACTGGAATGCATTACTTCAGTGTCATGCACTGCTGTTGAATTCTACTCAAAGCTGTCTCCATTATACTAACAGAAAGATATGTTGATTCAGTACAATCGGGCGTAGTCTGGAGCATTGTGGAATAGCATAAACATACAGTAAAGTCTTGGGCACAATAGCTGCAACCCTAATTCTTTCTTTGTAGCATAGATGTGATGGCTAACTATGAATGACTATATATAAGGTAACAGGGATTGTGTAACCCTAGTTTAGTACACAAAGGACGATTGCTACAAGTCACCGATGCTATGTAGTGTGTTGATGTGAACGCTAAAAGACAAGCTGTGCAGTTTAATTCCGTCTCTTTACTCGTCCATAACAGCCATGCATGGTTCATTCTCAGATGCGTGAGAAAGCATATCAACCTGAAGGCCAATCTTCATACATGTAGCTTCTATGGCACCATGATTCTTGATGGTTATAATATCTCAATAATTTGTAATATCTCTAGTCTGGCATTTCCCGCCCCTTGTGAAAATGGAGGGTTTGTTGTTGTTTTATCAATCTGGAATGGGGAGGCTATGACAATCTGCGGTATTAATGATATTCATCACTGGTAACTACAACTATGATGAACAAAGTTTGAATGTGATCGGCTCGCAGTGTATACTTCAAGACAGACAAATACAATACAGCGTCTGTACCAGAACCTCTGTTTTACGCAAGGGGTGGGCTATGCCAGACTATCATTACACCAGCATCAGTGTACTTATGCTCAGTAGTGGGGTCGGGATGCCAGAATTTAAGCCAGGTAGTATTTAAAGGCCATGGAAGCAGCATAAATGTACAGTGTACATGTAGTATATAGTAGTGCTTGGGGGCATGCATACCCTCCAAAGTAAATTTGGCTCTCAGAGGTTAACTTCTGGGGTCACTACAAAACTGCTTTTGCGCCTATCAGGTATACCAATACTAAGATATGGCTTTGAAGTCATTAAACACTCTAAATCGCCTGCTGGAGATGTATTTAAAACTTTTTATGACAGACAGACAAACCCAAATGCTTTATCCTGCCTCCACATACACAGCGTGGGGCAATACAGAAAGCAGCTGTCAATTTTCATAGCTACGAGCAAGACATCTAAGAAAACAGGTAGAGCGCCACGCCACATTTCCCTAAGGCTAACCTCCGAAGCCAGGTGCAGTGCAGTCAGGCCCTCTCTGTTGGGCTGGTCCACGTCACACTTGCTGTGAACGAGGAAAGTCATGAGGCATGTAAATGTGTTCTCATCTCTCCGCCTGACGTAGGCATGGAGGGCAGCATCTCCGTTCTCATCCAGGGCATCGGGATCGGGAGAGCCCTGCTGGAGTAACTCCATGAGTTGCTAGGAAAGAAGATTTTTTGTTTGTTTATAGCTACCATGTCAAAAATGGACACTGGAGATATGTGGCTGTCGTAAGACTACTGATTGTATATGGGGGGGTTAAAACCGAATATTTAAGTAGCTGCGTATATGCACATGTTGCTCTGCGGCTGCTTACCTGGACATTTTGGGCAGTGTGCAGGTTCGGGCCTCGGCGAGTTTTTGCAGCCATCGACAGCCAAAGCGGTGGGAGGGTCGTAGTCTACTGTAGCCCGCCCCTGGTCGATCGTATTATAGACGCCTACGTCAGGAAAACACGTGACTAAGCTGAGCGGAAGTTGCACGCTGTAGTCGGCAGATTCGTTGAATTTATCCTGCGTGATAACTACATGTACGCCACAGCGACAGTTCACAAACTAAAAGAGTAAGTTCCAAGCTTGTCTAATTTCTGCGGTGACCGCACCGCTTGTTCGCTGACCACACAGGCTTGTTCGATGACCGAACCGCTTGTTCGCTGACCACACAGGCTTGTTCGATGACAGAAACGCTTGTTCGCTGAGCGCACAGGTTTGTTCAGTGACCGGTTCGCTAACCGAACCAGCGTACCGTATGTTTTATAATAGCGAAATACCGTATATAAAATTTAGCGCAAAAGCGATTTTGATTTCAAAACGCAAATTTTGTACATGTACCTCTGGGCCACCGGGCAGTAGTCTGGTGATCGAAAGCACGGGCTAGAGCGAAGTTTTGCTGAATCCTACGGTAGCCCGGTCCCGTCACTTCGTACTTTGCTTTCGACTTTGTCATTTTCGCGTTTTCGCTTAATTGGGATACGCCATATATCGGCTAATTTATTAGAACCGAATCGGTCACTGATTTCGCTCGCCGATTCGCTGTATCGCTCACTGATATACGGTGTATCCTATACGTATCAGAGTAATAAAGTTAAGTAACTATTAATCTAAAATTTCTCGTTACTATGCGTACGGATTACCTCACGTTCGGATATTTTGGCGAAACCATAGTTAAAGTTGACCAACTACTTTCTAGGCTACATGTATACACCCAAGAGTGGGTTATGCGTTCGCCTCAGGATAAGTGCAAACAAGTGGGTTATGGCGCATTACACACGAGTGGGTGTGGTCCATTTGACTTATACCACATTGCGCATGCGAACAATCAGCGTCGCGTAGCAACGTCTTGCCTCTATATAGCGGTAAGAATAAAAGTGTGGGTTATGACTCATAACCCACACATGAGCCTATGTAACCAATACTTTTCAACCAATCACTTTTATTACAGATGATGTAATGTGGTATAATTTCTCTCAGTGCAATGTCTGTCCCAACATCCATAGCTAGAAATCTCTGCTTCAGAGAAGGAGCAGGCAATGATATGTGCATTATAGTAAATTGTTGATATTTTTCAGACAGTTATTTGATTGTATCTAATGTAAATGTAAATTGGAATTTGGACACCATTTTTTTAAATACAAATTTAGCTAGGTATATATGATGGACTGACACTCCATTTTTGCATGCAGTAGCTAACTAGCTATAGCCAAGAGTTTGCATGGCTTACTTTCCATGTAAGAGCATCTGACATTAAGAGTGTAGAGAAACTCCAAAAATTTGGAACCCAGCTGGGGATTGAACCCAGGACCTTGTGACTACTAATCAAATACTCTTACCCACTGAGCTCCTGAGCAGAGCAGTAGGCAGGCTTTATGCACATTTAGCTACCAAACCCGCTAGTAGCATTAATTTTGCCAGTATGACCCAGCCAGTTGCAAATGTAATTACTCTCTACGATGTTATTCATCACTCCTTTTATCTACACACTGCACACCTACATAGTTGTATGCTCCCTCGCCAGCTGACTGCTTAAATGTGCTCCTGCAGCTGGCAATTAGTTTTCTTCACATTCCTTAATTATGCGAGCAACAAGAGCACTACAAATTGTAATTATGGATTGCAGAAGACACATTACTATGCAATACCAGTGGTACTATTTTCTGGGGCAGAGATATTATTGTTTGCACAAATATTCAATCAAATTACCAATTCTGATAGATGGTGGGGACTGCAGGTGCACTTGCTTTGTAGATGGAACAATCATTTACCACTAGGCTACAATGCTTTGCATTCTTATATTATGAAACCATCAAACTGAGGAAACAAGTGATTAAGGACAGAAATCATACCAAAACGTTTGGGTGAACTCTACTACCTGGAATCGTTTGAATATTGCATTTGTAGTGACAAAACTACACCCTACTGAGGTTCACTCTACAACACCCTCCCACGCACAACCTACTCAACACTTTCAATGAAAAATGGGTCTAAATCCCGAGTATAAAGCTGTACTAGTGAGTACCAATTAAGGGGGCTTACAGTACTCCTTAGTCATAATCATTGGCTAACGCTCATTGAAATGGTGAATCTCAATAGGTTGATGCAGGGCAGAACTAAGGTTTATAAATAGAACAGGCACATACACACAAACTCTCAATCTGATTATCATACAGTAATCAATTGAGCAGCCGCTAGCTACACATAAATACTATGTGTCTGCATGCATTTGATATTAGTCCAGCATAGTTATAGACCGGGCAACCATGCATGCAAAGCATCTGCTGAAATAGGATGGACCCTAAGATACACTGGAAGGGGATCTGTGTTAGCCTCGTACCCAGGCCTCCCCTCACAGTGCTTTTTGCAGCCGTGGAAAAAACTTTCCAAAAAAAAACTGCGAGGGGAGGCCTGGGTATGTTGGTGGCTATAACACCGTTGTTTACTGGAAAATAGCCTCACTCACATGGTATCCCTAGGGTATGAATCTTTTAGGTGCTCATACATAAACAGTACACCATGTCACACTGCTAAGATCACATTAATAGAGGTCATGAATGAACCAATACAAACTAACAGAGTGGAGGAGAGTTGTATTATCACGTGTCAAGATAGGCAAGAATGCATTCAAGACTATTGGCTAATTACCCTATAGGCTACATTTTCTTTTAATTCAATGTCCCTGCTGGTCTCTAAAGTAACATCCTCATACATGGGGGCAGGTTGCTGTGAGTCCCTGGGTTTCTGGCTCATTTGCCAGATGTAGCAGTATGCACTGACCAATGCCACCAACAGCCCAGCAGTGAATGACACAATGGAGGATAGGACGATGGAAATGCCAACAGCTTCAGCTGTACTTAGACCTGTACTTGTACATCCTGCACATGCACCTATTATAAATAGACATCAACGATGAGTACTGCCAGATTAGTAATAGCCTAGAAAAACACCCTATATATGGATGGCATATACATACACAATAAGTGCTACACAACGTTAAATTATATTTGTACAATCATGATAACGTATCACTTTGTGCACACATGATGGTGGACATTATAATGATAGTGTGAAGCTCATGCAAGCACGATTGACTCAGGCTCACTGCAGTTTAAAGCTCCTGGGTCTGGACTCCAGCGATCAATTCCCCCAGAATTCTCACACACTGCAGTCATTACCGCCACTGGGACCAGACCCACACTGCACTGGAAGGTTGCCTGTGAGCCCTCAGTTGTGGAGGTGTAGTTCACAATACCATCTCTGGGGTTTGCAGGTACTCCACAGTCACCTGATTACGATAATTATTTGAGCGTACTAGTGAAAGGAAGTGTATGGAATATTTTACCTGAAGGGGGCAGTACACATGTTAATTCAGCAGGATCAGGGGTCCAGCGTCCATTGGCCATACAGACCGAAATCATCAGTTGTGAGGGATCCTGCCCTGGGCTGCACTGGAAGGTCACCACTGTCCCATCCTGTGAGTTGGTGAGATCTCCCAGTAATCCATGAGGTGGGGGAGTTGGGGGACCACATCCAACTGCATAGAAATGTTACAAGTGCAAGATTATAGTGATTTCCTAATCAACAATACCTTTCCTCATTTTTATGACCCATAGGATTTGATCAGGATGTAACCCATAAAACCAGTAGTAGTCACCTATAAATAATTGATAAGAATATGTGCTCATAAAATACCTGAAATTGATACTGTAGTGTAAAATGCCATAATGTTCCTCCAAACCAGATATATATATATATGCACAATACTGTAAAGATAATGTCAAGGATACCTTCATGAATGGTCACCCCTGAAGAAGTGCTCTCTCCAGCACAATTGGAGGCTGTAATGCTCACCATATGCATCTCATTGTATGACAGAGTGAGGGTAGCCATCAATGGCTCGTTAGAGAGCACAGTTAGAGGTGTTGTTATGCTAATGCCAGCTCCAGTGAGAGTGTAGTTGTCTATGCCCACTCCTCCATCACTTGTTGGACTCTCCCACTGCACAGTTACAATGAAATCATTCAGCTGGTACTGTAAAACAGAGTATCTTGGTTGTTGGGAAGGAGAGGGAGCAGCTGGGGGGAGTAGAGGCTTATATCATGCATGTATGTCATATACAAATCCATTAACTGTACCTGCAGTGATTATTGTTTTGATCATCATAGTAGATGGCTGATCATAGCACTGAAGCACGGTACCATTCAGTGCTTCAGACTGTGGTACGGTCACTATTAGCCTGGATGTCATATTGGCAAAAGGACCACTCCGGATAATGCTGTCAAGTACAGCCATAAACTGTCTACTATTATCTGTAGTTGTGTCTCCAGCAATGGCAGTAGATGCAAAATCTATTGGGTTACTCTGGGGAATAAATGGTTCAGCAATCCATCGTAGCCGCACTGCCTCTATCACCATGCAGGTGAAGGTGACCACCTCCCCGGGACAGGCAGCCTGTCTCCCATCCTGCTCCACACTGGAGGTCAGGGTCACGGCCAACTGGGCAGATATCGATATCAATCCTTTATAAAAAATAAAACAGCAGTTTTTATAATTTGTTATGGAACTAGAAACGACATTAGACCAGTTATAATTATCTATGCATTGAATGAGAGTACCAGCTCTGCAAGTTACTGGGTGGGTGGGAGTAGTTCAAGTTTCAGTCAGCAGACCTTGCAATAACTGATGCTAGCCAGCTGCGTATTTGCTTTTGTTTGCTGGCTCTTGGAAATACCAGTGCTTAATTAATTATTTCTTTACAGGCTGCTTGACCACTGCTCTTGGATGCTGTGGAATTTCCATTGTACTGTTGTCTGCCATACCTGCGTTCTGGCTTAGACACTGCCTCAGTTGCTTAATACTTGTTAATATAATATTGCTATAAGCATTCTACTAATTTTACCTACTCATCTGCATCAGAAAAAAAAATTCTCTTTTTGTTGTGCAAGGGAGCTTGGTGACTATTCTCTATACTAGACATTGTCACTATAATTCCAGTGAGTGCCCTTGACCCAACTAAATGTTCACCACAATTAACTTCATTCCGTAACATCATCATCTGCTAGGTAGGTTGCATGCAATGGACGGCACCTAGCTACACCTCACTGTCATGCCTTTTTAAAGGGAAAATACTAGCACTTTCCAAACAATCTCTGTACCGGTGAGGTGCTGCATCCTATAACATATGCAGGAACAGTATTCTTCGTCTTGTGCCTAGAAAGCCACGCCCTCCTGATGGGCGCGGGTTTCTGAGAAACTAGACTAGAGCCATTTGCTCATTTCATACCCTTGGCAATCGCAGGCTGAATTTTTTTTGCTTGGTGCATACTGATTTCTTGACAAATGAAGTTCATATGGAATAACTATTACACTTAGCTATTTACTAATTAGCTTACCTACGTGGGAGAAGACCAAGGTATACCACACACTACTCCAACTCATTTGCACCTTCTGCTTTAGCCTGCCGAGAATGTGCACTGCAAAACAGAAAGCTTCCTTTAACGAAGCTAGGGTTAGCTCAGTTGCAGCTCCACTACTACAGCTTATCAGTCAGACAGGTTCTGAAGTATGCTGTGTGTGCACATTAGTTACCGGTATCTAGAGTAGGCAAAGGAATGTTGTGCATCTCAATGTTATATTTCTTCATCTACAGGCTAAGTACAGCTATCCCATGCAAAGAAATGTGATGTAGCTAATGTGTTCGCTTTTCCATGAAACTGAAAGGGTGTAGCTATGATGCCATAAAAATGTTACAAATGCAGCTCCAATTTCAGACAGAAAGGCAACCGAAACTAGATCATCTTGTAGTGCAGCTATCCCAAAAAATATGATGTAGCTAATATGTGTTTTCCTTTTGCATGAAACTGAAAGGGTATTTGGTGGCCATGAAATATTACAAATGCAGCTCCAGTTTCAGATAGGAAGCTAGATCACGTTTTAAAGCAGCTATCCCAAAGAAATGTAATGTAGCTAATCTGTGTTTTCCTTTTCTGTGAAACTGAAAGGGTATGTGATGCCCTAAACATGTTATAAATGCAGTTCCAGTTTCAGATAGCAGGGTAAACAATTAATTAGTGTACTATCCCAAAGAAATCTAATGTAGCTAATGTGTGGTTTCTCTTTCTATGAAACTGAAAGGGTGAATGAAGGCTGGAAAGCTGGAGGGGGGAGAGACCGAAATTATGCACTTAAAAGCAAATTATGACAATAACTCACTAGTTATTAGTATCAACTGAGGTGCATCTGTTTTTTTTTTTACAGGCGTATAGAGCATTGTATCAATCACCAGACACCACACAATATTGGACATCGATCGGACACTATACAAATTGGTAATTTAGAGGCAGTAGAGATTAGTTGTTAACCGTTAGTTGCCAGTACAGTAGGTTATTGCACTTACCATACTGTCTGAATATATAGTGAGGTTTTTAAGCAGCTGTTATTACAATGCCTGTAGTATGACAATGATACAAGACTCAGATCCTTAAGGAGTGCATCTCAACCACAGCACCTCGGACACTCGCCATGTCAGTGGGAGGAGGTGCCAACCACCTACCCAGGGCCCCTGATGAGGTCCATGACTCTCATTAACCCCAACAAAACCGAGTCTACTAGACCAGTCCAGTGATTGTAGATGGTTATAGTAAAGGCTGACCGGCAGGACGACCACGCTTATGAGAGGCCATTCCGTGTACATCATGTGCTGTGTCAGCCATTTCCCCCTTAACTGGCAAACCCTTCCCCTAAATCCGCCACTGAAGTGTTTTCTCAATGGTAGTTCAAGCTTAGATAATGCTCTATTATCTATGGTTCAAGGTTGCTGTGCACAGCTGCATGTAAACTATTACCTAGTAGTATGTCCATTGTCACGCCACTGCACGCATGATGAACCTCAATGGGTTGCAACTGGGCGGCTTAACTGAATACGCATAGTGTGTAAAGAACTACGGATAAAGTTATACAATTCGATATAGTATGGTACTCATGTTGCTCCGCTACAAGTTTAATAAAGTCCAGCATATGTTAGAGACCAAGTGACCACAGACATACAGACCATTTGCTGAGACGGAGTGGACCCTGAGCTAGCTATGCTGGAAGGAGATCTGTGATTGATCATAGACCATTATACCACTGTTTACAGGAAAAGAAGGGTCTTCACAACCAGCTGAATCACTTTTGTATCATTATAACTGGATCTACCCTCTTGTCAAACTTTTTGGTAAACGTTCAGTAACTAGGTAATTGCTGTATACAACTACAGGTCACCAAATGTTCAATACGACTAGTAGTCAAACGCCTCACAAAATCATTATGAATTTTAAATCCTAGGGAAAAAATTATTAAGCTGTCAAGATTATAGTACTATTCATGACTGAACCAATACAAACTAACAAGGTGGAGGAGAGTTGTGAGTATCACATGACATGCACATGGATGTCAAGATAGAGAACAAAATTAGACAAGAAGAGAAGACTATTGGCTAATTACATTATAGGCTATATTCTCTTTTAATTCAATGTCCCTATTGATCTCTAAAGTAACATCCTCATACATGTGAACAGGTTGCTGGGAGTCCAAGGCCTTTTGGTTCATCTGCCGGATGTATCAGTATGCAATGACCAATGCCAACAACCCAGAAGTGAATGACACAATGGAGGATAAGACAATTGCAATCCCAACAGCTTCAGCAGTGCTTAGACCTGATTCTGTACCTATCATAACAATAGTAAGTACTGCCAGATTATAGTAATAGTGCCTGATTAAACATGAAGTATACTCTATGGATGGCATGCATACACAGTAGAGTGTTGCACAAAGTTGGACAGTCACCTTGTGCATGCACAGCATGGTATAATAATAATGCTACACTGGAGGTCAGGGTCACAGTCTGGGCTGAGGCCAGGCCTGGCAGAGGAGAAACAGAGCCATAAAATAAGGCACAATTAAAGTATATTAGAGGCCCGGTAAAGAGAGACTAGGTACATGTAATAATATTGTATAAGCAGGAGCAGATTGCGCCGGCTTTGATGCCCTGGTGTAAGCATCCTATTAAGGTAAGTGCGAGTGAGCCCCCACTCATCAGATGTGTAATGAAAATGGTCACGTCTGTGCACATATTTCCAGCTATGGTCAATACCATGTAATCTTGGTTCGTAATACTCACACTGCATTCACCTACATGTAGGTATTAGGCTAGGGTACATGGTCTCACTATAAACATTCAAGTACTGACCTTCACTGGAAGCTATTATGCTCCATACAGGTTTTTATGCACTAGCTCAGGAAGGCCGGACTATCAGTCAGGAACTGTTGTGGCAATATAACTATTTTATATCCCCGAGGGGTCCGACACAGATGAAATCTCGTACGGTTTGCTCCGAAATCACTTGAAATCACAGCTGAAATCAAGTAAATGAAATCAAAAATGGTCTGTATTGGCCCAAATGCCCCGCCCAACTCCATATATGGCCCTCCCAACTGAATATACGCTCCGTATACTATGTTTGTCATGCTAGAAATCAACGCAGAAATCAGCTGAAATCAGCAGAAATAATCTGATTTTGAAATCTCGTACGCTTCGTGAGCTCGTTCGGACCCCTTGTATATTCCGTACACGTGGACCTAGCAACGATGCTATATAATTAATGCTCTTGAGCAAGATACTGGCTACGTTTTAGCGTGCTAGGACAAGCGTGATTGTAGGTCCATTTCAAGTAGTACAACAAATGGTGAACAATTATTGGTCTGTCTCCGTTGCATCTACAAAATATCGATTCAAAGAAGTGCATCGTGAGTTAGAGCCAAGCATATGCATAACAGAGAGCCCCACCCCACAATTGCAAGCAGTCACAAACTCAAGCTGGTAAGCTCTTCCTCAGTTATGACACCATCACGGACGTGATGTCATTCAATTTGCATAAGTGCGAGAAGTCTGTGACGTGTGAATCACGAATCATCTGAGGTTAGGTCAAAACCGGTCCTCCCGGACCAATTTTAGCTGCCAAAAGTGGTCCCCCATACCAAAATTGGTCCACAACATTATTTTGGTCCTGCTATTGCACATAAGTGAACCAGGCTAGCTGTGACACAACAGTGTACATGATCTCTACAACTATATTTGAAATGGTAAAGTTGCAGGAATGGGTGTAGCTTCAGTCGCAGTGAGGGATTGAGAATGGGCAGGGCTGCTCAGTATTCTACGTATTAATAAGAGTGCATGCAGACAGCTGTCAGAGAATCAAGTAGAAGGCTAGGCTTCACCAATAGCACCTCCTTCCCTAGAGTGCTATACCTAGCATTACAAATTTGAAGTAAATCAATCTTAATTAAATAAACGATTACTTGGGGGGCCCACTAAAGAAGTCATGGCTGCACATACAGAAGATGACAGTGATCTAAATCACATTCAGCCACATTTTTTGGGGGGTTGTTTAATCATGCCACAACACTTAGAACACCAAAGAAAGCCTTGTTCACAATGGCAGATCAGTTCTGGTCAGGGGAGACCAGTTTTGGGAGCTAAAAGTGGTCTGGGGAGACCAAACTGCCTCAATCTGACAGAATTAGACAAGAATACAATACTAAGCCAATTATTGGCTTTGTATGACTGTAAAATGTGCTATTTTGAGAACTGGCGGCTATGAGCTAAGTGAGCTAATAATTGTATGATGCTAAAAACTGGCATGATTTAGTAATGCATGTGGAAGTAAAACTTTCCTCTCCTCTCCCTTTGGATATCGGTGCTGCAGAAAGAGACTTTACCGTCTTGAAGGACAGTCGTAGCTCCGCCAGTTTCTGACCAAATCGTGAACAAAGATGCTAGGTTGTCATATACATGTTAGTCTTTTCTACTAGAGTTGCAGCTACGTAAGTGTCCGTAAATCCCATATGCAAATGAGCCGAGTAACACCATCTTTGTGCGCCTAACTAAAGTTACTAAAATCAACGGAGCACTCGCGTGCAGAACGCAGCAAACGATCCGGTGATTGTCATAGCTAGCTAGGCAAGTCTGCTCAAGAGAAGGCCCCGGCACCGGAAACTCGAATGCAACCGTGCACATGACTAACTGCTTCAATCTGGCATTGATGTGGTCACAGTTTCCTCCTGGTGACAGTTCAATGTTGCTTGCAAAAAAGTATGTAAACGGTTACCCATCGTCACGCCCACTCAAAATGGCGAGGCCACGTGATGATGTCACTGAGGGCCTGGTAAAAAAGGGGAGCATTTGCATACCACCTACATTTGACGAACTCTCCTCTTCCGGGAGAAAATCATTTCCACCGTAGTAGTTCTTGCAAATTCATCGCACAGCCAAAAATTAACTCGCATTCGGATAGCGCATGCGGAAAAATGCGGCCTAACTCGCAGAAATAATATCGCAAGACTTAGTCCTAGCAAATTTGACATGCATTTTTAATTTGGAGTACCAATATCAAAAAGTGAACTGTGTATCAGAAGCTTTCCCAACCTCAGTGAGAGTATCTATATAATATATCACTGCAAAAAAATATGAGGGTTGTTGTAACCCAGTTTGGTTATTGTATTTGCAATATACAGCTCAAAAACAAACTGTCCTGCAGTGCATGCCACTGCAAAAGTATGAGTGTTGTTTGTTGCAAATTTAAGGATCAAAAACAATCCTCATGTGTTTGCAGTGATAAGCAAATATGATGATTTGGTTTTCCCAATTTTGATGAGAGTACCTAAAACTGATGAATGTTGTAAACCTTCAGCAGACATAATATATACAAGAGTGAATTACTGTATTGTGCTGCTAGTATGTTTCTGTTGTGTTAGAATAACTATAGGATTGCATATTTTAGATAAGACCCATGAGCTCGAGGTGAGGTCACACAAATCATTGTGTATCTATAGAAAGGAAAGTAATATCATTGGCAGATAGCTACATGCACAAGGCTACTGAATGTTGCCATGCACACTGCTAGCCATAACTTATGAAATAATGGGTGCTTAGCTATTGGTTGAAGCAATCCTGAAGTTGTATGACACAACGTTGCCATTGGTGACTAATGTTATGGCAACAACATGCAGCTGAGGGATCTATGAAGGGCCAACGTATCTATTGTATATCATACTATATACGCTCATTTTGCAAAATTGTTGAATGTCTTACAGGGGGGGTTATTGAGCTCTTATGTATAGCAGAAACAATGAACTTTTCATCAGAGATCCAACCGTTTTCACCCACCAATAAAAGTTCAATAAATCCTTCACAGATATTATATAGACTGATAGATAGTACAGGTGCTGTTGACTCAGTCGCATTGACTAAACATACACAATGGGTTTTACAGGTAAATCCCAGACAGTAGGGTTTGCTAATTAAACTCATATATACACAGAAAGGTTTGTATAAAATAGATTCGATTTGACAGTAGGCATTGCTGATTAACACACAGCATGAGTTGTACAAGGCAATGCATGGGTATCTGACAAAAGCCCACTTCGTTCATGCTTTCTCACACTTATACCAACATAAAAATGTGTACACCAGCTGGCTTTAAATTACAAAATAGTCTGTATTTCATAAGTACTACGGACTAGGCAAAGAACACTAATGAATCTTGAATAGTAATTAATACAGGTACATGTTATGGCTCTCACAGCCTGTTATCTTAAATTTATCATACGCTTCCATAAGTATTGTTGTTGCTGCTTTCCACTTTAAGTGGCTCTTGGCATTCTGCTTGGCTGCTGTCAGTCAGTACTTCATATAGCTCTGGGTTCAGGAGTCTGTGAGGAACACTGGCATCAAAGCCTTCTCTTTCTGATTCCTCCTGGTCTTGAAAGAAGCAATGGAAAAGTTTGTAACTCTTGAGCTTTTGAACACAGTTGGTTTTTCTGTTTAGCAGCCAACACACAGCGAACAGAATGAAATACAGCAGTGGAAGTGTGTATAGAACATCAGTCAAGATCAGTAGTGACTCAGAAGAGTGTCCAGTGATCAGTATCGTGACTACATTGGCTATTATGAGGATATAGATTGTACCCATGACAGCAAACATGATAGCATCTATCACATTATATAGGTGCTTCTTGTAAGGCTGCACAAGTGCAAATATGAGTGCTGTAAACCAATAAAGAATAGCTGATACAAAGATGAAAATATGAAAGGGAATAGAGGTGAGTATAACAGCAATGATGCGAAGGAAGAAATAGAGTCCAGCAAAACATCGACAGTCTCGTGTGCCATTTGTGCCATCCTTGTAGCAGCCTTGAAAAGTCTCAACAAATGTGCGAAGAGCTTGAGAGTTCATGTTGCATCGTGTGAGGCACTTCTGGAAGAATGAAGCTTGGTAGAATGTCAGCACGATGGGAGGTATGGCAATGAATGTTAGTGATACAAAAATAGACAGGAGAGCAAGTGGGAGATGTTTTTTATGAAAAAATTGAATGTTTTCATCATACTTTGCGACCAATGTACTAAGTTTCTCCCCTTGACCGTTGTACAGGTATTCTTGGAGTAGAACACTTCCTGCAACAAACAATAGTCTTACATAGGATAGAAGTATGAAAGTTGCAAAAGCATCGATGACAGAAGTCTTTGGATCAACACTCCTTCTGAAGCGGAGAAAGCACTTTAAGAAGGGCTTCCAACAATAAACAATGGGCCTAAAATTGTAGATATGCATTTGAATACAGATACAGAGGAATGCAATAACAATTAAAGGGTAGAATGCTAATATGTACCCAAGTGCGAATGCTTGTAACCCAGTGAGGTGGTTTGTTAGACAAAACGGAGGAATGATGTAGTGGAAGCTATCTAGATTCCAAATACTGTAGAGTGCAGCAACTACCACTGTTGACATTCTTTTGGAATACTGGAGGGAACCTTGTGCTCCCATCACACTCACAACAAGACCAATATTAACAAGTGATGAAGCCGTAATCTGACTATAGAAGATGAAAGAATTATTGGGTCCTGATACAATACTGATGGCAACAACTACAATAAATATGCACATTATAGTGATTGGAAGATATGTAAAAGTAATATATTTAATCCAACCATTGGAGACACTTGTACAGTTGATGCAGTTTGTGGTGTCAAAAAGTGGAACTGCAAAGCCATCCTGGCATTCTTCACACAGTAAACCCTCTCTATTAGATGGGCCACACACTCGAGCATTGAGATCTGATACTTCAGTCGGAAGTGCATAGTAGAACTTATAAGAATTATTAAAAAAATAGCTTTGTTGGCAATGCCCAGTTCTCACTTCTCCAGTTTCATTGTCATATGTCATACAGTACCCGATCTGCATTGAGGCATTCAGTGAGTCTTCATCACAGGTGACTATTCCATCAGGCCAGTCTGCACAAACACATTTGCTTCCCTGGGAGACAAACCCAGGAGGACAGGAGAGGGTGGCTGTGACTGATACCACAGTAATAGCTACTGCTATGAGTATTCTCATACTGCACACTATAGTCACACACAAGTATCACACAATTAGTGTTATGTGCAGGCAAATGTGAAAAGGGATATCCTAATGTGTACTATAACATCTCATGCATGTGTGCACTGCTAAAAAGGAAAGACAATGGGTTGGTTACTGGAGTTGCATCATTATTATTTTGTACTATAGTACAGCTTTTGTAAAGGGACAATTTTCTGCTGACTGCAATACCTTACATGGCTATCCGATGGCATAGTATGGATAGCTCATGGTCACATGCCAAAGTGCTACAGTGGAAATCTGCTGATCAGTTGAAAGCATGACTCTCTACTACACAGATGTAGCCAATATAGTGCACAGCTTTGACAGGAAATAATTGATAACATGGATTTAGTTCATATACGGACAGCACATGTCAAAGTGCTGCAATACCAGCTGTCGCTGACAATATATCCATTGTCTATATTAGTTGCAACGCTAGTAACACTAAAATAACCTTCAGATTTTTTACAGTGTTAATATAGAGTATACTGCTGCTCATTTCCTATATAAAGCTACACTGTTTGGCTACATATTTTTTGCTCATTTCCTATATAAAGCTACACTGTTTGGCTACATATTTTGACATAATATTATTACCAAAACTGGATGTTTTGATATTTCATTCTGTGTTTTAGTTTTGTAATTGCACAATTACTTACAGCAGTACCTACCATGCAGCTAGCTATGCAGGTTGAAATTCACTACTCTTACTTTAGCTATGCAATCCACAAGTGAAAGTGTGGGAAATGGCTTCATTAAATGCCTTGCGTAGCTGCACAATGCCATCCTGGAAGAAAGGCAATGAATTCCTGTAGGGAGAAATGCGGAGGGTGGAGACACATTGGTATAGCATGGCATATCGAGATATTTCTGACAGGCAGGCATATTGACAGGCAATGAACGAGTGACTTAGCTTTTGGGTACTTATCATGTGGTCCTTCTCAGCCTGCTGGCAACGGTTCTATGTTATTCAGCCCCATCCTCTGCTCCTTCCCTCTTCCTCAATCCTTCGGCAGGCAGGGAGGATGCCGGCACATCGCCAACCAAATTCATCCAGAACCATCATGGATAGCCCCTGTCATATTTTTAATTGTAGAAACTCACAGAGCTGGCCGTGGGATTGCAATTGTATCTCATTATTGGCTTCAGATCTGTTGCAACTCATTGTAGCTTGCCGAGTACCTCACCCAGATGGAACCATCTTATATCTGAGGTTAAAGTATGGGCTTTTAGTGCATGTGTCAGTTGCTGCTGAAATATGCAGACACCCCCTCTACACACTAGCTAGCTATATAGCTAGTCTTGGATAGCCACTCAGATCTCTAATTTTATCAGTTGCATGTAGCTACCTTTTCACTAAGTAGCTATTGCATTGTGGTTAGTGTAATATCGACATGTATCGATGAAAGGTATTATTGCTGTATCAATACAGACAGGCGGTTTGCATTCTATAACTGTTGTATAATGATAATCAGGATAACAAATATAATAATTTATTGTGACAGTGAATTTCTGACACAGATAAATAGATAAATAATGTGTCTATGTTGATCCTTGTGAGCCGTTGCAACCATTGTTCTTAACCTTTTGAATTTTTTTCAACTTTTCCCAGCGAATTGTTTCTGAGATGAGCCCATGCAGCCATCTGAACAAACCTCTTCTGGAAGACCGGGGGACCAGCAGCGAAGACATCAGAATAGGAAGCTGGGACATAGGAGGAGGGGGGATGGAGTAAGTTATGTTACGTATCGTGGAAGTTTACATTAGTGAACCAATAACGACAATAGAAATCAGCTTTCCCATTGTTTTGTAAGCAGAATCACGAGGTGCTAACATTGATTTTGCCTGTGGCGAGGTTTGGAACACCCAACAGCAGTAACACTAATTGGGAACAAAGATAATGCTGCTGAGAAAATGCGACAACCTCGATGACACAAACATATATACAAACACACACACACACACACACACACACACATTGATGTACCCTGGCCACCCTCCCCAGGGCATCATGCTGTGGCCCTGTACCTGCAGTGGAGTCACCACACACACATCAGGAATCCCCGTGACACTTACCTTCGCAGCAGGAGAGGCAGAGCTAAGAGGAACTCTCTGAGTATCCAGACTGTAGTTGCCCACCAGCAGGGAGGGGGGAGGGAGCAGCCTCACATTGGTCAGATACTCCAGTCCCTCTGTAGTTGCCCACCAGCAGGGAGGGGGGAGGGAGCAGCCTCACATTGGTTAGATACTCCAGTCCCACTGTAGTTACCCACCATTAGGGAGGGGGGGAGGGAGCAGCCTCACATTGGTCAGATACTCCAGTCCCTCTGTAGTTGCCCACCAGCAGGGAGGGGGGGAGGGAGCAGCCTCACATTGGTCAGATACTCCAGTCCCTCTGTAGTTGCCCACCAGCAGGGAGGGGGGAGGGAGCAGCCTCACATCGGTCAGATACTCCAGTCCCTCGCCAGAGCTTTCCCGACATCGGTGAGACTACCTGAGCAAACAGACAAAGGATAGTGAGAATTTCACCCAGCAAAGTGTACTCTCATTAAAAAAAATGGATGGACCACCTCATCCTCCCACTTTCCATCCTCCTATTTGAAAAATAAGCTAAACACTCAAACTAGAATTGAATGCTATGACAACTACAAATGCTAAGTTAGAATCTAAAGGCTCAGTAGCTCAAAACAGATGTTTGCCTACACTTAGCTGAATGCTCAAACTAAATGCTCTGATAGTGCAAAAGGCTCAACAGCAGTACTAAAGGCTCAATACTAAAAGCAACAGTTTTCCCTACAGAGAATGGAAGCCGCCTCTGTGAGTGTGGCCAGTTGTTGTGGTTACAGGGCATGGCCAGGCTCCCCTCCTACTTACAGTGTGTGGGAGGGGAGCCTGGGAACAAGGCTAGTTGTGCAATGAGTGAAAAGTGGTGTAGTTAAAATAATTGTGCATTGTGTACTCAAGGCCATCCAAAAGTGAAAGTTCACTCAGGTTTGGGTGAGGGGATATTTTTTCTTATCTCAATGATAGTATCTCAACCATTTCCTAAACTGTAAAGATGCTGTTAGACAGCCTATTCCAGCATGGCCGTGAAAAAAGTGCAAGGGAGGCCTAGTTATGAGGCTAGCATACTCCACTTAAGGTAGCTAGCTAAAAATTGTCGTATCACTCCAACCAACCCATCACTGCATAGCCTGTGGGCATATATAGTTACTCCAGGAAACAACAATAAAATCATTTCTGGACAACCAACAGCCAGTGTAATTACTGTAGCACACTTCCCCAAAATAAGGTAAGGGATGCACTTATGATGTCTGGATCACCACCCTAACGGAAGTTAGATACTTGAACTGACTCACTCGGCCATCCGTGATGTCTTGTGGTTCCTCTCAGCCCACTGGCCATGGTTTCCCTGCTCCTTCCTCCTGCTTCAACCTTAACTTCCTGGCCAGCAGCTAGGGAGGTGATACAAAGAGAAGACAGAATACATGTGAATAAAACCAACAGCTCATACAAATCGTGTTTTAGCTAGATACCTTATGCCCAGACTGACCTCTGGTAGAGTGTGATCTGGGTATGAGGTTAAACCTGTTGGCATGCAGTAGCTATGCAAATTTTCTGCTAGCATTGCTTTATGGTGGATGGTGCTCAGGAGTGGAGCGTCGAATAAGAATACTTCATACACACAGCTGGTGTGACACACGCATAGCAACCTTCACCTTCTAATGTACCTCACACAGATAGGGCCAACGTGCGTCTGAGGTTTAATCGTTACCCATTATTTTTGTGTAGCTACTGTGTCACTTCCTGCTCAAACATTTCCCCCTTCCTCTGTAGTAGCTACACCTTTCCACAAGATATTGCATTGCTGTGTCAGCATAAGCAATTCCATTGGCTTACATTTGCACTATGTGGGGCAATTCCTGGTCCGTACATCTCCATAGGAAAACCTGTAAGGAAACATAAAGACACAGCATATTTCCCATGTTACTAGGGAGATATGCCATGTCTTCATGTTCATTTGAGAAAATCACTATCTGGGTTTCCTTACTGACATGTTTCCCTAGACCTATGCAGATCAGGTAACCCCATAGTTTCCATAGTGTTGGAGTTGTGTACTGATAGCTTGTTTATTGTACAGCAACCACCTATTTGGTAAACAGATATATCCATACTAATCCTTGTGAGTCACTGTAACCATTATACTTACTTTTTTCTTTTCCTAGCAAATTGTTCCTGAGATGAGCCTGGCCAGTTCGTTGTGAAAGGACAATTTGAAAGAGGAATCTGGGGCATGAGAAAGTTTAAGCCATATATAGAAGTAACAAAAAAACATTTGAAAAAATGAAAGAACGTATAGGGATGGAATCCCCAAAAAGCAACCAAACAAGGTAGGAATGATACCAAAATACCCTTACGGATCGTCATCCCTATATCTTTTGCCATTTTTGCAACTAGTGTACGTAAGTGCTAGTTACATGAGACGACAGGATGTTAGATTGTGGTGTAGATGATTAGGTTTTTTTAACGTACTTTGGTATAATAGAGTAATGTTTTTGGAAATGTGTTCCATACTAACTGTTGGTGAAGTAAAATGGGTGTTGCTGCAGGTGGAAGAGTGTAGGTGTGGATTGTCGTATACAAAGTGGGATAAGTGGTACATGTATGTATACTAAGAGTGTGTATTGCTGTATGTGGGTGATAAGTTGTAGTGTGAGGGGGTGATGTGTGTTGCATTGTGAAGTGCTGCAATTGCCACATTCTATTGGCACGCCAGGGATTGGGTGTGTGTGTGTGTATTGAGGTTGGAAAAATGTCAAAAGATATAGGGATGACAATCCGTAAGGGTATTGTGGTATCATTCCTACCTTGTTTGGTTGCTGTTCTTTCATTTTTTTTTAATGTCTTTTTGTTACTTGTTTCTGTTGTTTTTTGTGGGGAGAAAGGTATGAATGGTTTAGATGGTGTGGTTGTGTGGGGTAGATGAGCGGTACTAGCTGTATCCACATATGTTCCCATTCATGATAAACTAACAGCACCTATAATATTATGTATTAAACAGACACAGAATGCACTTTGCACTGCAAAGCTATCAGTGCGGCTTAAAGATACAGCAGAGTAGCCAAAATACAGCTAATGTTATATGTGAATTGTAGCTAAGCGCCTACCGACTTGAGAATGCCACTGTACACCCACACATTCCTGTGTGCAACATTGTAATGGCAGACAGCTGTCTAGTCTACGCTAGTTTGCCGACTCCACTTAATGCACATCATGGAGGTTAGTAGCTACGGTTTATAATGGTCTAGCAGTTGTATCAGTGTTCTTACTATTATAACGTAACTACAGCAACTCACTTTGGGTCCGTCATAAAGCGTACTCCAAGTATTATAAGCACCTAAGCAGAACAGCTCGTGAACAGAACGGCGCATAGCGGCAAGTACTTGCCTCGAGCGCTTGAGAATCACTACTATATGGTTTGATTTGTTTGAGAACACTATGGTGTGGGTGCAATAGCCCGGATCCAGTAGCGCTTCTTCACGTTTGAATCATTGTAATCGCTTCAGTCATTGTTGTGCTATTCTCTCAGAAGAAACAAAGAAGAATTGGACGATTTGCCAGTTTAGCGACTTGCCGATTTGGCACTTTAGCGATACTCTCTGACAGCGTTAACAGTCTTGTTACTGTTGAAAACACTCGAGAATGACAGGTATGGTCCACAAAAGCTTATGACTAAGCTTAGGGCAGAGTTTTGAACATGTCACTTTGTACAATGGGGCAGCCATTTTTTTCGGAGCCATCCCTATATATGGAGTACTACCGTAGCTACTCTATGATAGTAGAGTATAGAAGGGACCAGCTACCAATCATCTTTTTGTGGAAACTGCTTGACCCCCCTGAGCTCTTTTGTCTACACTCTTGAGTGAGCTCTTCCCAAACGTTTATAGCGCTTTACTACATGCATGGGTCTGTAATTAATGCTAAATTCTAATCAGGATAGACACACCATATGAACTATGTAAAACACACACAGAGGGAATTGTACAATAATGCAATATGTATGGTACAACAATAACTATATGTACGTATACTGTGCAGCCACGAGACAATATAGGAACAAGACTACTACTGAACAAATATAATAGCTAGTTGTACATGCAGGTGCAACGAACCTCCTGGTTTAATTCTCACATCAAGTCATCTCTTACAAACATCAGTTAATTAAAACAAGGCCAATACCTCAGCCAATTTAAGGGCTCTCCTAGCTGCTTCCATATGTCAGTACTTCATACATTTCTGGGTTCAGGAGTCTGTGTGGAACATTGGCATCAAAGCCTTCTCTTTCTGATTCCTCCTGATCTTGAAAGAAGCAATGGAAAAGTTTGTAACTCTTGAGCTTTTGAACACAGTTGGTTTTTCTGTTTAGCAGCCAACACACAGCGAACAGAATGAAATACAGCAGTGGAAGTGTGTATAGAACATCAGTCAAGATCAGTAGTGACTCAGAAGAGTGCCCAGTGATCAGTATCGTGACTACATTGGCTATTATGAGGATATAGATGGTACCCATGACAGCAAACATGATAGCATCTATCACATTATATAGGTGCTTCTTGTAAGGCTGCACAAGTGCAAATATGAGTGCTGTAAACCAATAAAGAATAGCTGATACAAAGATGAAAACATAAAAGGGAATAGAGGTGAGTATAACAGCAATGAGGCAAAGGAAGAAATAGAGTCCAGCAAAACATCGACAGTCTCGTGTGCCATTTGTGCCATCCTTGTAGCAGCCTTGAAAAGTCTCAACAAATGTGCGAAGAGCTTGATAGTTCATGTTGCATCGTGTGAGGCACTTCTGGAAGAATGAAGCTTGGTAGAATGTCAGCACGATGGGAGGTATGGCAATGAATGTTAGTGATACAAAAATAGACAGGAGAGCAAGTGGGAGATGTTTTTTATGAAAAAAATTGAGTGTTTGCATCATACCGGTACTTTGTGACCAATGTACTGAGTTTCTCCCCTTGACCGTTGTACAGGTATTCTTGGAGTAGAACACTTCCTGCAACAAACAATAGTCTTACATAGGATAGAAGTATCAAAGTTGCAAAAGCATCGATGATAGAAGTCTTTGGATCAACACTCCTTCTGAAGCGGAGAAAGCACTTTAAGAAGGGCTTCCAACAATAAACAATGGGCCTAAAATTGTATTTATGCAGTTGAATACAGATATTGAGGAATTCTTTAACAATTAATGGGTAGAATGCTAATATGTACTCAAGTGTGAATGCTTGTAACCCATTGAGGTGGTTTGTTAGACAAAACGGAGGAATGATGTAGTTGAAGCTATCTAGATTCCAAATACTGTAGAGTGCAGCAACTACCACTGTTGACATTCTTTTGGAATACTGGAGGGAGCCTTGTGCTCCCATCACACTCACAACAAGACCAATATTAACAAGTGATGAAGCCGTAATCTGACTATAGAAGATGAAAGAATTATTGGGTCCTGATACAATACTGATGGAAAAGACTACAATAAATATGCAAATTATAGTGATTGGAAGATATGTAAAAGGGTAATATATTTAATCCAACCATTGGAGACACTTGTACAGTTGATGCAGTTTGTGGTGTCAAAAAGTGGAACTGCAAAGCCATCCTGGCATTCTCCACACAGTAAACCCTCTCTATTAGATGGGCCACACACTCGAGCATTGAGATCTGATACTTCAGTCGGAAGTGCATAGTAGAACTTATAAGAATTATTTATAAAATAGCTTTGTTGGCAATGCCCAGCTCTCACTTCTCCAGTTTCATTGTCATATGTCATACAGTACCCCATCAGCATTGAGGCATTCAATGAGTCTTCATCACAAGTGACTATTCCATCAGGCCAGTCTGCACAAACACATTTGTTTCCCTGGGAGACAAACCCAGGAGGACAGGAGAGGGTGGCTGTGACTGATACCACAGTAATAGCTACTGCTATGAGTATTCTCATACTGCACACTATAGTCACACACAAGTATCACACAATTAGTGTTATGTGCAGGCAAATGTGAGAAGGGACATCCTACTGTGGACTATAACATCTCATGCATGCATGCGCACTGCTAAAAAGGAAAGGTGGTTACTGGAGTTGCAGCATTATTTTATTTTGTACTATAGTACAGCTTTTGTAAAGGGACAATTTTCTGCTGACTGCAATACCCTACATGGCTATCCTACATAGCTCATGGTCACATGCCAAAGTGCTACAATGGCAATCTGCTGATCAGTTGAAAGCATGACTCTCTACTACACAGATGTAAATAATTGATAACATGGATTTAGTTCATATACGGACAGCACATGTCAAAATGTTGCAATACCAGCTGCCGCTGACAATATATCCATTTTCCATATTAGTTGCAACTCTAGTAACAAACATATTGGCTAAAATAACCTTCAAATTTTTTACAGTGTTAATATAGAGTATACTGCTGCTCATTTCCTATATGTTTGGCTACATATTTTGACATAATATTTGCTCATTTCCTATATAAAGCTACACTGTTTGGCTACATATTTTGACATAATATTATTACCAAAACTGGATGTTTTGATATTTCATTCTGTGTTTTAGTTTTGTAATTGCACAATTACTTACAGCAGTACCTACCATGCAGCTAGCTATGCAGGTTGAAATTCACTACTCTTACTTTAGCTATGCAATCCACAAGTGAAAGTGTGGGAAATGGCTTCATTAAATGCCTTGCGTAGCTGCACAATGCCATCCTGGAAGAAAGGCAATGAATTCCTGGAGGGAGAAATGCGGAGGGTGGAGACACATTGGTATAGCATGGCATATCGAGATATTTCTGACAGGCAGGCATATTGACAGGCAATGAACTGAGTGACTTAGCTTTTGGGTACTTATCATGTGGTCCTTCTCAGCCTGCTGGCAACGGTTCTATGTTATTCAGCCCCATCCTCTGCTCCTTCCCTCTTCCTCAATCCTTCGGCAGGCAGGGAGGATGCCGGCACATCGTCAACCAAATTCATCCAGAACCATCATGGATAGCCCCTGTCATATTTTTAATTGTAGAAACTCACAGAGCTGGCCGTGGGATTGCAATTGTATCTCATTATTGGCTTCAGATCTGTTGCAACTCTTTGTAGCTTGCCGAGTACCTCACCCAGATGGAACCATCTTATATCTGAGGTTTAAGTATGGGCTTCTAGTACATGTGTCAGTTGCTGCTGAAATATGTAGACACCCCCTCTACACACTAGCTAGCTATATAGCTAGTCTTGGATAGCCACTCAGATCTCTAATTTTGTCAGTTGCATGTACCTTTTCACTAAGTAGCTATTGCATTGTGGTTAGTGTAATATCGACATGTATCGATGAAAGGTATTATTGCTGTATCAATACAGACAGGTGGTTTGCATTCTATAACTGTTGTATAATGATAATCAGGATTTATTGTGACAGTGAATTTCTGATACTAATAAATAGATAAATAATGTGTCTATGCTGATCCTTGTGAGCCGTTGCAACCATTGTTCTTAACCTTTTGAAATTTTCTCAACTTTTCCCAGCGAATTGTTTCTGAGACGAGCCCAGCCATCTGAACAAGCCTCTTCTGGAAGACCGGGGGACCAGCAGCGAAGACATCAGGATAGGAAGCTGGGACATAGGAGGAGGGGGGATAGAGTAAGTTATGTTACGTATAGTGGAAGTTTACATTAATGAACCAATAACGACAATAGAAATCAGCTTTCCCATTGTTTTGTAAGCAGAATCACGAGGTGCTAACATTGATTTTGCCTGTGGCGAGGTTTGGAACACCCAACAGCAGTAACACTAATTGGGAACAAAGATAATGCTGCTGAGAAAATGCGACAGCCTCGAGGACACAAACATATATACAAACACACACACACACACACACACACACACACACACACACACACACACACACACATATTGATGTACCCTCCCCAGGGCATCATGCTGTGGCCCTGTACCTGCAGTGGAGTCACCACACACACATCAGGAATCCCCGTGACACTCACCTTCACAGCAGGAGAGGCAGAGCTAAGAGGAGGGAGCTCTGTGTAGCACTGTGAGGGGCCCAGGGAACTCTCTGAGTATCCAGACTGTAGTTGCCCACCAGCAGGGAGGGGGGAGGGAGCAGCCTCACATTGGTCAGATACTCCAGTCCCTCTGTAGTTGCCCACCAGTAGGGAGGGGGGGGAGGGAGCAGCCTCACATTGGTCAGATTCTCCAGTCCCTCTGTAGTTGCCCACCAGTAGGGAGGGGGGGAGGGAGCAGCCTCACATTGGTCAGATACTCCAGTCCCTCTGTAGTTGCCCACCAGTAGGGAGGGGGGGAGGGAGCAGCCTCACATTGGTCAGATACTCCAGTCCCTCTGTAGTTGCCCACCAGCAGGGAGGGGGGAGGGAGCAGCCTCACATTGGTCAGATACTCCAGTCCCTCTGTAGTTGCCCACCAGCAGGGAGGGGGGAGGGAGCAGCCTCACATCGGTCAGATACTCCAGTCCCTCGCCAGAGCTTTCCCGACATCGGTGAGACTACCTGAGCAAACAGACAAAGGATAGTGAGAATTTCACCCAGCAAAGTGTACTCTCATAAAAAAAATGGATGGACCACCACTTTCCATCCTCCTATTTGAAAAATAAGCTAAACACTCAAACTAGAATTAAATGCTATGACAACTACAAATGCTAAGTTGGAATCTAAAGGCTCAGATATTTGCCTACACTTAGCTGAATGCTCAAACTAAATGCTCTGATAGTACAAAAGGCTCAACAGCAGTATTAAAGGCTCAATACTAAAAGCAACAGTTTTGCCTACAGAGAATGGAAGCCGCCTCCACCCATCTTCCATTCTCCTTTGCATGCAATGCTTCACCTGCAGGGAAGAGAAGAGAGACAGTAACATATAATCAGACTAATTGCAGTCTACTCCAAGCACCCACCCTTCTATGTTAGATGCTCAACCACATTAGCTATAGGCAAATGCACCACGGCCAATCACCTGCTTTTGTTGCAGTTCAGCAAGAGGAATTATCCTTCCTGGGGCGTCGAGACATTTCAGATAGGCAGTATCTGTCAAGTGCTCGTCGATTTGCGAACGATAAAAATGGGGTGTATGTTTTGTAAGCATTTTTAGGCCATGCATGCTGCATACAAACTTTACTATGTATAAAGATATATAGCGAACTTATTATACAACACCGGATAATACTATTCATAACTTGAGATACTCTCACAGCTGTGGATAATGCTCACAGCTGTGGACATTGTTCACAGGTCTGGAAAATGCTCACAACTGTAGATAATGCTCACGGCTGTATGTGGATGATGCTCACAGGTCTGGAAAATGCTCACAACTGCAGATAATGCTCACAACTGTACATAATGCTCACAGGTCTGAAAAATGCTCACAGCTGTGGATAATGCTCACAATTGTGGATAATGCTCACAACTGTGGATAATGCTCACAGGTTTGGAAAATGCTCACAACTGTGAATAATGCTCACAGGTTTGAAAAATGCTCACATTTCTGAAAGTGCTCACAGCTGTAAATAGTGTTCATAGCTTGCTCACGATTTGTGCAAATGCTTACAATTGACCATAGCTAGTCTAATATATCTGTGAACTGACTAGCATACTAAAGAGTATTCACAACTAGGCTACAACTCTGGAATGTTTAAATTATAGTTTAAGCTTTTGGAAAATGTTCATGCCCGTTTTATAGAGCACTGAAATGACTTTTTTTTGTGCATAGTATATAATATATTGCTTTGTTTATCACATCAGTAGCAACTTAACGATATAGTCATATATCATCAGTACATTATAGCTAGCTGTTTTGACATCTTCAGTACACTGCGAATTGTCTTGAAATATTTAAGGAAAAATGAAGGCGTAAAATTAGTATTTGGTATTAAGGATGGGTGACTGAGGAGAAAACCTATTATATACCCGAGTGTTCACGGTAGGTTTAAACTGGCTATGTACCGAATTACAAGCTACAGTTAGTGCCCAAATGCAATGTGCGTACATTCCGTATATAAATATGCACTACCTAGGGATGTGAGCATTTTCCAGACTTGTGAGAGATGTGAGCATTTCCAGACTTGTGAGCATTTTTCAGAGGTGTGAGCGTTATCCACAGTTGTGAGCATTTTTTAAAGACGTGAGTATTTTCAGGATCTGTGAGCATTATCCACAGTTGTGAGTATTTTCCAGACCTATGAGCATTATCCACAGTTGTGAGCATTTTACAGACCTGTGAGCATTATCTACAGTTGTGAGCATTTTCAGAGATGTGCATATTATCCACAGCTGTGAGCATTATCAACCGTTGTGAGCATTTTTTAAAGATGTGAGCATTTTCCAGATCTGTGAACAATATCCACAGTTGTGAGCATTATCCACAGCCGTGAGCATTATCCACAGCTGTGAGCATTATCCACAGCTGTGAGCATTATCCACAGTTGTGAGCATTTTCCAGACCTGTGAGCATTATCCACAGTTGTGAGCATTTCCAGCCTGTGAGCATTATCCACAGTTGCGAGCATTTTCCAGACCTATGAACATTATCTACAGTTGTGAGTATTCTCAGAGATGTGAACCTTATCCATAGCTGTGAGCATTATCCACAGTTATCCACACTTATGCCAGCGTTTGAGCATGAGCATGAGCATTTGCTTATGAGGATTTATCTACGTTTGTGAGAATATGCATGCGTTCAGGACTTACACTATACATCCAGAGTTGTCAGAATTATAGCCAGAGATTAATCTTGGTAGTGTGATATGCCACAAAATAGAGCTTCTTAAAAACCGTTCTCAAATCAGACTTGCTATCAAAAGATGAACTTCAAGAGTGAGAGCCAAAACAGGTAGCATGAAAAACAAAGCCGTAGTGTGGAGCCTGGCTATGGTGCAATGGCCCATTAATAATTGGTGCTTATAATTACTATTAATGGTGATGTGATTGAGGCAGTAGCTACTGTAGTTTGTATGCTGTATGTATTATATTATTTTAACTCCTGACTCTCGATGTACCAACAAAGTCTGATAGTGATGTGTGAACCTATTGAGGTTCAACTCTTGAGGTTCACCGCTTTACAGGTATAACCTATTGAGGTTCAACTCTCAACGGTTTATAATACTGAATTTGACACTCGTCTGACGGATTGTCGAAATGGTGCGCTCGTTTGCAGACTGGGGTTCGGAGCGTTATCTCCCCAAGGTGATCAAGTCGCCCCTGTACACATGTTGATCTTCGACTTTCTACGACCTAGTAGCAAGAACGCCGGTAACTTTCTTCTCCCGCGAGGGCCGAAGGATTCCGAAGCCGAATGGACGACTGGGCACGTTGCGGTGCCCACCGTGATTCCCAGTCTCGCCTATCCAACGCTTCTGGGGCAGCCATACCTCTACAAGTATATCTGACCCTGCAGGAGGGATGGGAAGCTCACTAGGCGTTTTTTTTTCCAACTAGGCCTGGGAAGAATTGTTTATAAGTTTTACCATCCAGGAGAATTATTTGACCGTCCAGGAGCTAGCTACAGGCTTCTCTTTCCCCCTACAAGTTAAGTTGTTTCTCTTTATTGAAACACCACAGATAGTCTATCAATACTAAGCCTAGGAAAAATTTGACCGTCGGGAGCCAGGCTTCTTTTTTCCCTCCAACTTAAGTCGTTTCTCTTTATAGAAATGCCACAAATAGTCAACTATAGCTATCTATCAGTAGTAAGCCTGGGAAGAATTGTTTGCCCGTCGTGCTAGGGGCCATATCTATTGGCTTCTTTTTTTCTCTCTCCAATTAAGTTAAGTTGTTTTGAAATACTACAAAAAGCCATCTATTTATCGCCTGGGGAAAAAAAATTCAAGTCTGATAGATATAGGCTGATGGCTACTGACTTATTCATTATCTACAAGCAGCTACACACACTGAATACTAACGTAACAAAATAGTTGGAATGACAGTTAAGTTATTAGGAAAAGCACACTAGCAGTATAAGCCCTAGTTTGTGGTGAGTTCGATGAGCTCATTTTTTATGTTAAAGCTGAAACAGGCAAAACATGTACATCAGGGTCCCAATAGCATATGGTTTGCTAGTGTTAAGGAACCACAAAGACAAATTAAAGAGCAAAACAAATATAATTATAAACAGAAACAAAGAAAAATTTAAATACACAAAACAATACAATAAATGAACTAATGGTAGAATATAACACAAAATTCTGGGCTAAACTGTTCCACAGTTTTACAAAACTAGTAAAAGGAGGAGAAAAAACAGTTGTTTTTTTTTGTTTTCTAAATATTATGCAACACACAATATAGCACTATATAATGGCAATTCCAGGTGTTCAGCAGACCCAAAGGAGCCATGTATGCATATAGGGGTGGCAATGAGGAAGTAATTGTTCAAACATGTTTACTTTGTCCCGCTTATTGTCTGCACATGTACCATCAGACTGCTTGCATTGATGGTATTGTGGCTGAATCTTTCCTAAAGAGCTTCATTGTTTGTTTTCAAAAACCGTCCAATGTTAACGTAAATTCCTTGAAAAGAATGACTGTTTTGAGTTTCTCAATATTGATGTCACTTGGCCTTTATATTTTCTCCAGAGCTCAGTTGACCCCGAACACTTTACGTTACGTTGTGGTACCATTTAATTAACTTTCAGTACTTATAGTTGCAATAACTAAGCCTGCCTTTAGACTTCATGGATCAGCTTTAGTCTTTATGTGGCAGTATGGGAAATGAGCCCCACGCGCACTGACACAGCCCAAGGGCTGTCGAGGACAAGACCCTTGTCTCAACCCAATGCACTCCATACCCCAAAACGCACACCTAATCATGAGCTGAAAAAGGAAAACAGTTTTGATTCTAGCATGCATTTTGCAGTTTCAACAGGCGCATGCTATAGGATGCAAGTCTGTTTGGGTCAGAGTGCATAAAGTTATCTGAGAATGAAACCGATTACACTGAGAATGAAACAGATTACTCTAGATTAATCGGTTTCATTCTCAGATAACAGACGACCTTGAGTTTCATTCTTAGACCACATCCTGCCTCTGGATCGCACTCTCAAACAATGTTATCCATGCCTGGAGCTGGGCCAATGTTCTAAAATTAATATAGTATTATACCTATAGCCTCATTCCCAGTCTCCACTCGACAGCATTTTTCTTTACATGTTGCTACAACCTGATGCAGAGTGGAGACTGGGAAAGAGGTTAGTTACATCGTAACCTCATTTCCTCGTTAGAGTCTCGGAACAAGCAATGCAAATTTGAAATAATACTTCCATCATCAATACTGTCTACTGTCTCTCTACATTGCCCCACCGGTGGGTGGGAGAACTCTGCTCAGCCAATCTCGGACATCACGCATTTCCTGAGAGGGAGATATACGTAGAATCATGGGATAATACGACTGTATAAGACTTTGTTCCCACGGCCCAGCATCCCCCCCCCCCCCCCCCTCCCCCCTCCCATTACATACATCAAAGGTAAAAAGGTCCATTACTGCTGTCAACAAAAAATGTGAGTGGGAGGGGAACCTGGGAACGAGGAGTGGGAGGGTAACCTGGGAACGAGGAGTGGGAGGGGAGCCTGGGAACGAGGAGTGGGAGGGGAGCCTGGGAACAGGGTTACAGTTTTAGTCCTTAGTCTCGTTCCCAAGCACCCCTCCCACGTACATACCGATTTACTGGTGCCCTAGCCCCCCCCCAATGGTGGGTGGAATGATCGAGACTACCCCAGTAATTCTGATTTGGGATACACTCACTCAACCTCGAACCAGACTGTGTTCTCCTGCTCACTAAAATTCCATCCGCTAGGAGAGTTTGTTTGTAGTACAGGCCTAGTCTCGCGGGCCAGTATGCAATGAGAATCGTGGAGTGTACAACAGCTGGCCAGTGAGTATTGAATTATTGTGGTTCACCTTTTGATTGGTATTTGCTTATGCTGGATTTGGTAAGTTTCTCTAGTTTCAGTGACATTGGAGTCCCATGCAGGTGATGTGCTGGCTTCACTATCAGCTGCTAAGTGAGTCTTCGGGACTGATCTCCCAATGGCAACTTGCCAAGCTAACCTTGTACGGTGTAGTACAATATGACTCTGCCATCAAAAGTTGCCATTTCTGCACATGACTAAGTAAACTGTTTCCTTAACTGTGAATATTCATTGCTTGCCGATTAAAAAGTTGTGCCCTCATAACCTTATATTGTGCGTGCATATTGTTATACTGTGCCCTCAAATATTAATGATGGTCATAATGTTAATTTTGACACAAATCACACCCCATAGACTGTACCATTCTAACTTTGCCAACATCCTAATTTAGTGCTCTTGCATTTCTTTAAGTTGGAAAAATCCCCGTAAAACTGCTCATGAATAATTAATGAGCAATCAGCGAGGTCACGTGAGCTACGTAAAATTAATGAGATTCATTGAACTATTTACATTTTCCCATGGCGGCAACCGGAATCAACAGTGGGGGTGTGTCACTTTGATGTGGAAAGCGGCACTTTCAAGGGCAAATTCGGCACTTTGATGTGGCCGAGCGGTACTTTGATGTTCACTTTCAAACCTCTTTTTTTTATTTTTTTATAAGAAGCCGTTTAGGCCGTCTGTAGTGCTGAGTAGGCTGTTTGTGTGTAAAATCCAGCCTGAAGTCTGTGGTAGTGTTTGTGAGTGTAGCTGAAAGACTGGCAGGCAGCCTGCCAGACAGATGGTCATCCAGTCTTCTCTAGTCAGTTGTCTTTAGAAAAGTGACCTTTCTATCTCGTAGACTCCGCCCATTTTCGCGTCTAGCTGCCGTTTGTGGGGCCCTGGCAAAAAGCAGTGGTGAGTTGTAGCTAGGCTTTGTGCATGTGTAACGTAGCAAGGGAGGGGTTAGGGGAGAAAAGCATGCGTAGTTTTCTTGTGAGTAGGCTGGCTGTCATAACCCTGGGGTCAATCTACTGTAGCTAGCAGGCGTGGATTGTTGCAATATTTGATTGGCGAGTCCGGATTAGTGTAGTTGTGAATAGCAAGGTAGATTTGGCTGTAAAACCGGATCTGAAGTGTTTTTGTGAAAAAACATGCGTAGGATTTTGGCCTGTCCTGTGTAGGTTGTGTGTAGGTGACGATGAGGGATGAAACTGTGCGGGGAGTGCAATATTTGGAATTTTAGCAAAAGAGGTCTTTTTGTGAATATTAAGCAGAGGGGGTAATTAGGTGCTTACCTATTGTCATGTGGGTGTAGGCTAGGATATTGCCGACATAGCCATCAACTTGGTTCGTAGGTTCGCCTTCAACCCTACTTAACTTCCCTTCCTACCTTAATTACTCATATTATTATTATATTTAGTATGCTGCATGGGCTCTTACTCAAAGGCACATTAGTCTAATGGCATACACTGGCTGTCTTGTCTCTCTCTCCCACAGCTACAGCAGTGGAGGTGAGGATGGCTACGTGAGAGTGCACACGTTTGACCCATCCTACTTCAAATTTTAAATAATTATGCATACAACTGTAGCTACATTTCATTATGTGTTACTCATAATTATGACTAAATGAATAAAAAAACTATTGTTAAAGTAACCTCAAATTCAGGCCTTCCTCGCCCAGATTTTATCTCACAGCCAGCGAGAAAGGCCTGGGTTCGAGGCTACTGTTAAAGGTGCTAGGGAGATTGGCTACAATTGACCAATATATTATTGAAGTACAGCCATGCGCTATATTCCTTTGAATATAGTGTATTTATGTCGTGTGGACATATTGATGAGTCACAATGGATCAACTTGGCCAGCTGCTGCCCTGGGTGTACTTCGTATGTGACTCAAAAATTCTCTTCAGACAGCTGTGCACCAAAGCATATCCACTCTAGATTTTAATTGTCTGAATTCAACTTCAGAAAAACTGATGTGAAGGTAAATGCATGAAGGGTCTACATGTAGTAGTTTTATTTAAATGCATTGCAAAACCAGTGCGGTGGTACATTGTAGATAATGAACTGAAAGCTCTTAAATAAAGGACACATTGGGACATGCTCTGTTGTCCCTTGTCAGGAGGCTAGTTTGCCCTATGGAGATTGATGTCCTCTATGGAGATTGTCCTTATTTCAAAGTGTCCTTTATCAGAGGTTCTAGATACATGTACCTCTGACGATAGCTACATAGTCTGCTAAAGTGGGTGGGCGTATGATACGAGACGGCTCATTAAGCGGGCGTGCGCCCGCCCCGCTAGCAATACCACAGGCGGCCCCTCAGGCAGCTGCAACTTATTAACGCTCAGTCAGTCAGTGAATGTCCGTCGGTCTAGCTAGCTGTGGTAGCTATGCCACTGTACGTAGCTCAGTTGCTGCCTTTTTTTGTTAAATGCCTTCAAGTAGACAGGAATACTAGGCACTGCATTTTTGTCTAGTGATAGTGGTGAAGCGATATAGCAGCCTGTTCTTTTAGCTAGTGCTGTGCCGAAACTCGGAAAGGCGTTTGGTTACGCTAGAATTTTACTTATGTGCTACTTTATGTAGCTCAGTTACCCGCTAATTGCCTGACCCTATAGCCTTAGGCTAATTTTCTCTTTTAATTTTGCAAGCTATCAATGACGTAATGTTTTTGTTTATTATTTGCTCCTAATTGCCAAGGTCAGGCACTTAGCGGGGTAAGTTACCATGCCAACTACTAATTAGATTATAATTAATTAGTAAACAAATTAGCAATGCCCACTGAACCGGAAAAAGTTGTCAAATAGCATCAAAAAAATAAACTTACAAGAATCAGTAACAGAATTAACAAGCAAACAAGTTTCCTTCAACACAATATTTCTACTACATCAGTTTCAGTCCCCACCCTCCCCCTGACTCCGACAAAGCCTCCGACGGCCATCAGCTTCCCATTGAGGATGACTACTAGAGGCCAGCGTCGAGCGGTTGGCATGTCTCCCATGGCTTCCCACGAGTCTGTTGTTTCTTTATAGACAAAAATGGCTGCAGTGTCCTTGTAATCTTTCCACCCTCCCACGGCAACCAGCTGCCCACAGAGGGTGGCACAGGAGGAGAGGGAGGATGGGGCATCAGCTATACGCCGCCATTTTGTAGTCTGTTTGGCTGGTTCCGGTTCCGTTCGTAGCTTTTCGGTCTGGGACTGGAGTAGTTCTGGTACGGAGCAGGTGAGGACTAAGTGTGTCGGGCCAGTCTTATCGAGGCCATCCATCAGGTAGAGCCGCTCACGACAGATCGATATGGTAGCCTCAGTGAAGGGGTGTGGTAGGGAGCAGGCAGCCGACCATTGCTTAGTGTCAATATCCAACACCTCCACTGTCGCTAGTCTGTTGAAACCATCGCCCAGCCCTCCAGCGACGATGAGGGAGTGGCCACTGCACACGGCTGCAGTGTGGCTCCGAGCAGTGGGCATCGCTGAGTAGTGTGGGAGCCATTTTATGGCCCCGCCCTCCCCCATGAGACTGAGGAGGGAGTTGGTTAGTTTACCGCTCACATAACCTCCCACCATTGTTAGGATGTGCTGAACCATCACTAGGGCGGTGTTGGTGTGTGGGGTGTCTGGTAGCTGACGCCATTTCTGTGTGTCGGAGTCATAGCTATAGACTTTAGTAGAGCCATCCCCATTGAAGCACGCCATGTTAGAATCTGAAGCTGCAGATCCTCTGCGCATTCTCTTTGGCGCTTTCGACTCTTTCTGCCATTTCATGTCTCGTATTGTCTTCTGTTGCATGAGAGCTTTGTGTGGAGGTGTTGCTGTCCGCTTCATTTGTTGCAGCTGTTGCGTTTTTGGTTTCTGTAGCTGCCTCTGTTGTCCCACAGCTGCATGCTCCACTGGCTGGGCTTGTTGTAGCTCCTGCCTGGGTCGGGTGATAGATTTTTCTTGTACTCCCACCTCCATTACTTGCAGCCTCTGAGTTAGTTCCTGTAGCTGCCTCTCTCCAGCCTGTTTCTCTTCCACTGCTTGTTGTAGATCCCTCCTCAGTTGGCCGACAGTTACTTGAAGTTGGCTGTTTGTTTGCTCGTGCTGTAGGAGGTTTCGTTGGAATTCTGCTGTGACCTGCTCATTAGCTTGTAGCTGTCGATTTACTTCAGCAATCGTGTGCTGTTTCTCTTCCACTTGGTGTGTGAGTTGCTGGTTCTGTCGCTGCCTATCCTGTAGCTCCTGCTGTAGGGTGTGTGTGTTTCTCCGACTATCCTGTAGTGCCTGGTCTTTGGTTTGAAGTTGCTGTTGTAGAGTGTCCGTACTTCTCTGGCTATCCTGTAGTTCCTGCTGTAGGGTTTGTAGTTGCTGGTGTAGCTGTTGAATTTGCTGAGCTTGCTTTTCATTTTGTTCTCTGAGCTGTGCCAGCTGCATGTGGTGAGGGGTCTCCTTGATAGTAGCCAGCTGTCGGCAGAGGTCCTGGGCTGAGGGGCGATCCTTCTCTAAGTAGCTGAGGCAGCTAAGGGCTGTTGGGAGGAGGGCATGGGTGGGGTCGATGAGATCGATGTGGGATTTGCGACGTTCGCTGTCAAGAATGGGCATTTCCATTGTACCAGTTGGAGATCGTGAGTCTTCAACCACATGTTTTGCAGGTCCAGGGTCAGGGAACTGGCGGGTCATGATCTGAATCTGTAGCACTCCAAAGGAGAAGCAGTCGATTTTCTTGGTATAGGCCGGAGGATCTCTGAGGGCCTCTGGTGGCATGTAGACCAAGGTTCCAGGACATGTAGTGAGGGATGTCTTGCGTCGATTTTCATCGAGAAGCCTTGACATCCCAAAATCTGTGATTTTGGCCTTTCCTGCAATCAGCAGGACGTTATTACCGGAGAGGTCACGATGGATGATTTCTCTGGAGTGAATGTAAGCTAGTGCCTGGGCTATATCGTGGCACAGGTCCACCTCGATGTGGTAGGCCAGTGGTTGTTGAGATCGCTCGAGGAAGTGGGTGAGACTTTCGTCAGCGAGTTCCATGAGTAACACTAGGAGGCCGGAGTCAGGGTCGTGGGAGGTCCCGAGGTACTCAACGATGTTCGGATGTTTCATGTCGTTGAGGAAGCGACATTCCTGTTCGAATCTTCTCCTGGTTGTTGCAATACCAGGGTCGTTAGATTGGAAGAAGATGAGGTGGAGGAGTTTGGCGGCACAGAGACGTTGGCCCCACATGGCTTTGCAGACCACTCCATAGGACCCACTGCCAAGGGTCTCGTTTCGGAATAATCGTACGGTGCGATCACGTGGTTGTGGTGGGTGATCCATGGCTGTGTGAGGGATTGAGAGTGTGTTGTGTAAAGCAAGCCCAGCATGTGCTAATTGACATAATTATTTTTATAAGACGTCTGAGGCTGAAATCTGGTGGCTATTTAGAAAGAGGTGTTAGTCTGTTGAAATGCTAGCTGTTTTGGAATATTCATGAGCAAGTAACATTAACTTTGTTGTAAGTAGTTGTCATTGTTTATTTAAGGCCTTCAACTGTGAAATTCCATGTCACACCCATAAGTCACACATACACACACACACACACGCACTGTTTTCTATTACCGAGTTCGGATTCTTGTAGTCAATAGGTATTGCTCTGCAGCTACATGCACAGGTACCAGTATGCAAAGCTCTGCTAAAAAAGAATTCTTACTAATTGCATGCAACAAGTAGTAACCACAAAAGATAAACAATGACATAAGTGGCAACAAAGCACATGTTCTCTAGTTTCAAGCAAGGAAGGGAAAGAAAGGTGAGGATTAAATCCAACTACATCTGCATCATGGCATAAAAATGAAGTAAATCAGCATGGTATACACACTCTTATTTATCTGTCTATCCACAAAGTGAAAACCAAATGACAAGAACCAGACCATTTAGCCTATGTCTGGATGCATAACCACTGAGGGTACAGGTAGTTAACGAAAGGTACTATGTAAAAAGTAAACAAGCGTGTTAATTTGGCGTGTAAACTGGAGATCTCAAGGTGTTATACATGCTGGACTCTACCCTATGAGAGTGGCCCCGCCCTTTCTGTAGACAGTCACAGGTCGAGAGGTTAAAGGGGCCGAAACCTGTGGCTGCTCGATGATCAGTCTGTGGTACTCTCCTGATGACCAGCTCTGAAATACTATATAACTACATGTATACGTACTTGTATGCACTAAAAGAATGGGTTATTCTTGAGAATATCGAATACTTAGGTGAAAATTAAAAGTTTCTGATTTTGACTCATATAGCAATTGACCGGTTCCCTGCCACAACCCTAAGCCATTTATTTTTCTTCCCCCCAACAATCTCTCAAAACACACACACACACACACACACACACACACACACACACAGGTGGGTAAAGGACGAGGCTATAGCTACTCTGGAATGGAATGTGGTGTGTGTCATCTGAGGCTGTCCTGTACCATGTGATCACAGTGGCCTCCCTGGATACGGCGATGGTTATCTGGTCAGTCGCAGGCTATGGTTTGTGATGTGCAGTATTACGATTTTTTTTGCTAATTGGAACTGTGACGGGATTGAGTTACTCCCCCGTTTGTTACATTGTTACTAATGCTGCTAAATGACTCAGAGGAGGTTCTCACTGGGGGATTCCCCTTCCCCTGCCCTGCCCTGCCCAGTAGCAGTAGAATATTTTTAGCATTCAGGAAGTGCCCTTTTGCTTTTCAGCTCTCAAGAAAGCCTTATGTCCAGTGCTCGATGAAGACGCTCCTGAGACTAGTCACTCGGTGGTTCATCTGCTGTGGCTATAATACCAAGGCAGCCATGATCCTATGTGACCTGCCTCTTTCCAACTGTACCATTGTTCTCTAGAGCACGCATGTACATATAGCAACGTAGACATCTAGTTAGCGAACGAGAGGTTGCCTGCCCCTCCCCCTTCCCCTCCCCCACTTAGCTACATGTACTTGAGGTCAAACGTGTTTATTAATAGCTGAAAATCACGTGCATTTTTTTCACCCCATGGAGGTACTTTTACATCAGTACTAATTTTGTTTTAGCTAGCCACACCGCTGTCAGGAGTCTAACCCCCCCTTCTAAATATCTTAGATTTGCTCCAGGATCTATCCTTTGTTTTTTTATGTTGTGTTGATATAAAAATTTTGAGTTCCACTCCTTCACACCCTCACCTCCCCCCTCCCCCCTCCCCCCTCCTCCCTCCCCTCCTCCCCTCCCCCTCCTCCCCTCCTCCCCCCCCCTCCCCCCCCTCCCCCCTCCCCCCCCCCTCCTCCTCCTGAGATGCTATAAGAGCTCTCAGCAGTGAATGCTTCAGTGCTTCAGTACTTACTATACCACTCCTAAGAGTCTGCCTCCCCCCCCCCCCCCCCACTTCTGTCCCAGGGCCTGTGCTTTGTCCAAAACTTCGAGTTCTACTCCTGTCACACCCTCTAACCACCATCTCCCACCCTTCATCCTGGGAGGCCATTGTAAAATTCTAACGGCTGATTATGATAGCTAACTGCACATTACAAAGTAATAGATTTCATGCAGCAAATATCAACAATTGATATCATGATAGCAATATTATTAGCAAAACAGTTTAAACTAGTGCCTGAGACACACACAAATACAATCTAAATGCACTAGCCTTACCAGCCATTGTGGTATCTTGTGTCTGAGACCTTCAGTAGCCAACTCCAGACACTGTAATGCTCACTGTAGCCCTCAAACGTCAACAACACTTTTATTGTCCGCAGTCTGACTCTGATGACCAAATATGGTCGTGCCACTGCTATCAGTACTGTGATGTCATAATCTCCTGACCTCTACAAATCAAGTGTATACATAACCATGAATAATGGAATGCATTACTTCAGTGTCATGCACTGCTGTTGAAGTCTACTCAAAGCTGTCTCCATTATACTAACAAAAAGATATGTTGATTCAGTATAATCGGGCGTAGTCTGGAGCATGGTGGAATAGCATAAACATGCAGTAAAGTCCCTAATTCTTTCTTTGTAGCATAGTTGTGATGGCTAACTATGAATGACTAGAAGGTAACAGGGATTGTGTAACCCTAGTTTAGTACACAAAGGACGATTGCTACAAGTCACCGATGCTATGTAGTGTGTTGATGTGAACGCTAAAAGACAAGCTGTGCAGTTTAATTCTGTCTCTTTACTCACCCATGACAGCCATGCATGGTTCATTCTCAGATGCACGAGAGAGCATATCAACTTGAAGGCCAACCTTCATACATGTAGCTTCTATGGCACCACGATTCTTGATGGTTATAATATCTCATAATTTTGTAATATCTCATTACACTAGTCTGGCATTTCCCGCCCCTTGTGAAAATGGAGGGTTTGTTGTATTGGACTTATCAATCTGGAATGGGGAGGCTATGACAATCTTGTGGCGGTATTAATGATATTCATCACTGGTTACTACAACTATGATGCACCAAGCCTGCTTGAACAAAGTTTGAATGTGATTTGCTCGCAGTGTATAGTGCAAGACAGACAAATACAATACAGCGTCTGTACCAGAACCTCTGTTTTACGCAAGGGGTGGGTTATGCCAGACTATCATTACACCAGCATCACTGCTCCCCCAGTGTACTTACGCTTGGTAGTGGGGTCGGGATGCCAGAATTTAAGCCAGGTAGTTATTTAAAGGCCATGGAAGCAGCATAAATGTATTTGCATAGTGTACATGTAGTATATAGTAGTGCTGGGGGGCATGCATACCCTCCAAAGTAATTTTGGCTCTCAGAGGTTAACTTCTGGGGTCACTACAGAACTGAGATACCGTAACGAATGATGACGGTCTATGCATGATAGCAAGATATGGTTAACTTCTGGGGTCACTACAGAACTGAGATACCGTAACGAATGATGACGGTCTATGCATGATAGCAAGATATGCTTGAAGAAAGAAGATAGAAACAGGCAATAGGAAGATGGAAGTTATTATTAAGAAGATTATAAGTACACTGCAAAAACAGAAGGGTTACTTTAACCCAGCTAGGGTTATCTCAGTTGCAGCTTTATGTGCATATATTCTAATTCAATACTCTAAACATCAGTGATTATTTGGAGTACCTATGTACGAGAAACATGTTGATAGTCATGGTTGATTTGTTGGAATGCATGTTTATAGGGTTATAAGGTAAACACCGTTATGGGAGAATAAGCCGGGGAAATGGAGGAGTAAAAGGTACATCACGCAGTCATAACTCCTCCAAGTCCCTAGCTAATACTCCCAGTCTGATGGTGTACATTCCAACAAACCTCTCCCTTATTCTTACAATACTATAGTCCATAAAACAAAACCAGTAACGCCTTTGGAGGCAGATATACACACAGTAAGCAGACTGTACTTATAAGCATGATAGCGAAGTTGCAACTGAGCTAACCATAGATTGGTTAAAGTAACTGTTTAATTTTTGCATACTGGTTTTGATTTATGGACTAAGTATTATAAGAATAAGGGAGAGGTTTGTTGGAATGTACACCCTTAGACTGAGAGTATTAGCTAGGGACTTGGAGGAGTTATGACTGTGTACTGTACCTTTTACTCCTCCATTTCCCCCGGCTTATTCTCCCATAACGGTGTTTACCTTATAACCCTATAAACATGCATTCCAACAAATCAACCATGACTATCAACATGTTTCTCGTACATAGGTACTACAAATAATCACTGCTGTTTAGAGTATTCAATTAGAATATATGCACATAAAAAGCTGCAACTGAGATAACCCTAGCTGGGTTAAAGTAACCCTTCTGTTTTTGCAGTGTAGCAGCTATTATAGCAGTAGAAAATATTAGCTATTGAATTAAGAAGGTGGAAGTAGGGAGAGGGAAGTTGGAAGCAAGAAGTTGGGAGGTGGAAGTAGGGAGAAGGAAGTTGGAGGTAGCTGAAGTAATTAGTTGGAAGTAGAAGTTGGGAGTAAGTAAGTGGATGGAAGTTGGAAATCTGATCATCAGAGGCAGTATCAAGGGTTACAAGGGAAATCGATAGTCACTGATAGATATAGTGTCTGTAACACCACTGGTAGAGGATTAATATTAATTTTACCGTGGTAATAGCACTTGTAGTGTACTCAGGAAGAAGACCCCCTTCCCGAGTGCACTATACCTGTGCCATTTGAAATTTATTTAAATTAAAATTTGCTCTCACGCTACATGCATGATTACAATTATAATCAGCTTCTGTTATAACTGAAGACTCTTGATCTTTCCTCTTCTTATTATTGACTTGTCTCTTTCTCCTTTTGCTAGATTATTATCTGTGTTTTATACTCTTTTGAGTTGGCAATATTTAATAAATATGATGCTTGCATGACTCGTATATTCAAGCATGGCCAATATTATAGACTCAATGTTGCATAAATAACAAGCATGAAACACTTTTAGAATGTTATAATGCAGTAATAATATATGGTGTGTCATGTTGCTGTATTTGGTAGCTCAGTAGAGCTCAACAATAAACAAAACATCAACCAAAATCATTATGATCTACCGTGCATGGCAATGGCAAGCACAATGCATGTAGCTAAATCTTATTTACGTCATACGATATTGATCATAGATTATAGAATAGGGTATTTTTGGGTATTGTTGCTATAGAGTCGGATATTGGTTCCCAAGGCGTGACTGTCAAGGTGTTTTCAAACAGAACGTCGCGTACTGTATGCGCAGCGGTTTAACATGCGCAGTCGCGACTACTGTGTAATATATATAAAGTCTTAGAAGGAAGGAAGCAGTTGGGAAGAAGTAAGAAGTAGGCAGTAAGAAGGAGGAAGTAGGAAATAAGAAGTAGTCAGTAGGAAGGTGGAAGTAAGAAGTTGGAAGTAAGAAATTGGAAGAGTGGAAGTCGGCAGCTAGAAAGGGCCATATGGGCCACCGTAGTTAAATCTTACAATTAAACAAAACATTGTATTGAATTGGTCCAGTCATGTTTCAGTGCCAGTCCATTGAGTTCAATGTCTTCTCTTTCTACCTGTCTGCTGTATCTGGAATTGTAGTATTTACATGTATCTCCACATTGATGAATACTGGTGATATGATGTCTGCTGATGGCAGTACCCTGAGAAGTTTCAGCTGAAACAATAAGGGGCAGTCCTGCTCATTCACAAGTGGCTTAGTTCCATCGGATACTGGTTCAAACAGCTGTACTAGACAGTATTGGTTGCTTGTGCTGGTTGTGAAGCACAATTTCAGCTGCCCATACTCCACCTGCATCAGTTATGGAAAATTTTATCCGTAAACATAACTACTGCATGTACCTACTAGCACATTTTCTCAATGAACGTTAATGTGAATAGCTACCCTTTGTTACATAGTGCATGAATAATTTTATTATTGCAGCATAATATAGCCTTCCTTACTCCTCCATCACTCTTGAATGCCACATACGCTTCTGAATTCACCAAGCATCCTTTGGAATCCACCACTGCAGTATACAAAGACACCTCTGTGCCTGTGGTGACATCATCATAGTTGGACAGGAGCAGATACCCATTTGAGGCCAGAGATCTAATTGAGTATACTCCCTCTACGGTGGTAATACTAATAGTGGGTGTTCAAGCATTGTACACTGACGATGCGAGTCCTAGTAAATGTAGATGCTTGACAATAAATACACTATCACGAATCGATATATCCCTGCATTCATAAGATGACACTGACCTTTCTCAATGCACCTGGTTTATAGATGGCCTTCTCCTGGTTAAGCGTCTGCATAGGAGTTCCAAAAAGTAAACCTTTGACTTCCTTTTCTTCCATAAGCCTCCGTAGGCCCTCTCCACACCTGGTATTATGATAATAATAATAACAAGATTTCTCAGGTATAGAGACAGCAGCTGTACAGGAAGGGAAGTAGAGCTCAACTACTATGTTCAAGAAAGCAGCAGTGATACATGTCCTGTTAATATGACCAGATACTACCTGATGGGGTTGGGCTGATCCAGAGTCATGAGATGCTGGTAGTGCAGAAAAGGCCTCATGTAGTCCGCACTGTCATGCAGTGCTTTATTTTAATTATATATAGCCACCTGTACATCAACTACAAGTACAAACAGATGTATGAGCTGTGGAACTCAACATGTACATAATAATATTAAACACAATAATGTCTACGCTGTAACAGATTCGTATACAACTCTGTTACAGGATGTTGAGACCCACAGACCGTTACATGTCTGAATATTGGATATGATACGGACCCGTGCTCCTACAGCTTGATACGGAACGGTACCACGACTCGTAACATGTCCGTAGTATTATACGGCCAGTAACGGATCTGTATACAAGTCTGCTACAGACTGTAGAGGCCCACAACTTGTTACAGATCTGAAGATATTTTGCTGTGTACCTCACGTTCGGATATTTTGGTGAAACCATAGTTAAAGTTGACCAACTACTTTCTAGGCTACATGTATAGGAAGACTACACCCAAGAGTGGGTTATGTGCCTATGTAATCCACTAGTTTGCGGTTAACAAACTGCAAACAAGTGGGTTATGGCGCATAACACGCGAGTGGGTGTGGTCTATCTGACATACCACATTGCGCATGCGAACAATCAGCGTAGCAACGTCTTGCCTCTAGCGGTAAGAATAAAAGTGTCTTTTCAGCCAATCACTTTTATTACAAATGATGTAATGTGGAATAATTTCTCTCAGTGCAATGTCTGTCCTAACTTCCATAGCTAGAAATCTCTGCTTCAGAGAAGGAGCAGGCAATGATATGTGCATTATAGTGAATTGTTGATATTTTTCAGACAGTTATTTGATTGTATCTAATGTAAATGTAAATTGGCATTTGGACACCATTTTTTTAATACAAATTTAACTAGGTAGCTATGATGGACTCACACTCCGTTTCTGCATGCAGTAGCTAACTTCAAGAGTTTGCATGGCTTACTTTCCATGTGAGAGCATCTGACATTAAGAGAGTAGAGAAACTCCAAAAATTTGGAGCCCAGCTGGGGATTGAACCCAGGACCTTGTGACTACTAATCAAATACTCTTACCCACTGAACTCCTGAGCAGAGCAGTAGGCGACATTTAGCTACCAAACCTGCTAGTAGCATTAATTTTTCCAGTATGACCCAGCCAGTTTCAACTGTAATTACTCTCTAAGATGTTATTCATCACTCCTTTTAAAACGTGATATAACCACCATATTAAATATCATCATCTACACACTGTACACCTACATAGTTGTATGCTCCCTCACCAGCTGACTGTGCTCCTGCAGCTGGCAATTAGTTTTCTTCACATTCCTTAATTATGCGAGCAACAAGAGCACTACAAATTGTATGTATGGATTGCAGAAGACACATTACTATGCAATACCAGTGGTATTGCTTTCTGGGGCAGAGTATATTATTGTTTGCACAAATATTCAATCATATTACCAATTCTGATAGATGTAGATGGTGGGGACTGCAGGAGCACTTGCTTTGTAGATGGAACAATCATTTACCACCAGGCTACAATGCTTTGCATTCTTATATTATGAAACCATCAAACTGAGGAAACAAGTGATTAAGGACAGAAATTATACCAAAACATTTGGGTGAACTCTACTACCTGGAATCGTTTGAATATTGCGTAACAAAACTACACCCTACTGAGGTTCACTCCACAACACCCTCCCACGCACAACCTACCAGACAAACATGGGTCTAAATCCCAAGTATAAAGCTGTACTAGTGAGTACCAATTGAAGGGGGCTTACAGTACTCCTTAGTCATGATCATTGGCTAACACTCATTGAAATGGTGAATCTCAATAGGTTGATGCAGGGCAAAACTGAGGTTTATAAATAGAACAGGCACATACACACAAACTCTCAATCTGATTATCATACAGTAATAAATTGAGCAGCTGCTAGCTACACATAAATACTATGTGTCTGCATGCATTTGATATTAGTCCAGCATAGTTATAGACATTCATGCAAAGCATCTGCTGAGATAGAATGGACCCTAAGATACACTGGAAGGGGATATGTGTTAGCCTCGTACCCAGGCCTCCCCTCACAGTGTTTTTTGCAGCCGTGGAAAAAACTTTCCAAAAAAAAACTGCAAGGGGAGGCCTGGGTAGCTACGTTGGTGGCTATTACACTGTTGTTTACTGGAAAATAGCCTCACTCACATGGTATCCCTAGGGTATGAACCTTATAGATGCTCACATATAAACAGTAGCTACACCATGTCACACTGCTAAGATCACATTAATTAGAGGTCATGAATGAACCAATACAAACTAACAGAGTGGAGGAGAGTTGTATCATCACGTGTCAAGATAGACAAGAATGCATTCAAGACTATTGGCTAATTACCCTATAGGCTACATTTTCAATGTCCCTGCTGGTCTGTAAAGTAACATCCTCATACATGGGGGTAGGTTGCTGTGAGTCCCTGGGTTTCTGACTCATCTGCCAGATGTAGCAGTATGCAATGACCAATGCCACCAACAGCCCAGCAGTGAATGACACAATGGAAGATAGGACGATGGAAATGCCAATAGATTCAGCAGTACTTAGACCTGTGCTTGTACATCCTGCGCATGCACCTATTACAAATAGACATCAACGGTGAGTACTGCCAGATTAGTAATAGCCTGATTAAACATGGAATATGGATGGCATACATACACAATAAGTGCTACACAACGTTAAATTATAGTTGTACAATCATGATAACTTATTATTTTGTGCACACATGATGGTGGACATTATAACCATAGTGTGAAGCTCATGCAAGCATGATTGACCCAGGCTCACTGCAGTTTAAAGCTCCTGGGTCTGGACTCCAGCGATCAATTCCCCCAGAATTCTCACACACTGCAGTCATCACCACCACTGGGACCAGACCCATACTGCACTGGAAGGTTGCCTGTGAGCCCTCAGTTGTGGTGGTGTAGTTCACAATACCGTCTCTGGGGCTTGCAGGTACTCCGCAGTCACCTGATTATGATAATTATTTGAGCGTACTAGTGAAAGGAAGTGTATGGAATATTTTACCTGAAGGGGGCAGTACACATGTCAATGCATCATCAGCAGGATCAGGGGTCCAGCGTCCATTGGCCATACAGACCGAAATCATCTGTTGTGATGGATCCAGCCCTGGGCTGCACTGGAAGGTCACCACTGTCCCATCCTGTGAGTTGGTGAGGTCTCCCAGTAATCCATGAGGTGGGGGAGTTGGGGGTCCACAGCCAACTGGATAGAAATGTTACAAGTGCAAGATTATAGTGATTTCCTAATCAACAATACCTTTCCTCATTTTTATGACCCATAGGATTCGATCAGGATGTAACCCATAAAACCAGTAATAGTCACTTAGAAAAGGCTGATAAGAGTATAATAAACAGAATGTGCTCATAAATTGATACTGTAGTGTAAAATGCCATAATGTTCCTCCAAACCAGATATATATATGCACAATACTGTAAAGATAATGTCAAGGATACCTTCATGAATGGTCACCCCTGAAGCAGTGCTCTCTCCAGCACAATTTGAGGCTGTGATGCTCACCACATGCATCTCATTGTATGACAGAGTGAGGGTAGCCATCAATGGCTCGTTAGAGAGCACAGTTAGAGGTGTTGTTATGGTAATGCCAGCTCCAGTGAGAGTGTAGTTGTCTATGCCCACTCCTCCATCACTTGTTGGACTCTCCCACTGCACAGTTACAATGAAGTCATTCAGCTGGTACTGTAAAACAGAGTATCTTGGTTGTTGGGAAGGAGAGGGAGCAGCTGGGGGAGTAGAGGCTTATATCATGCATGTATGTCATGTACAAATCCATTAACTGTACCTGCAGTGATTATTGTTTTGATCATCATAGTAGATGGCTGATCATAGCACTGAAGCACGGTACCATTCAGCGCTTCAGACTGTGGTACGGTCACTATTAGCCTGGATGTCATATTGGCAAAAGGACCACTCCGGATAATGCTGTCAAGTACAGCCCTAAACTGTCTGTGATTATCTGTAGTTGTGTCTCCAGCAATGGCAGTAGATGCAAAATCTATCGGATTACTCTGGGGAATAAATGGTTCAGCGATCCATCGAAGCCGCACTGCCTCTATCACCATGCAAGTGAAAGTGACCACCTCCCCGGGACAGGCAACCTGTCTCCCACACTGGAGGTCAGGGTCACGGCCAACTGGGCAGATATCGATATCAATCCTTATAAAATTAAAACAGCAGTTTTTATAATTTGGAATTAGAAACTACATTAGACCAGTCATAATTATCTATGCATTGAATGAGAGTACCAGCTCTGCAAGTTACTGGGTGGGTGGGAGTAGTTCAAGTTTCAGTCAGCAGACCTTGCAATAACTGTGCTAGCCAGCTGTGCATTTGTTTTTGTTTGCTGGCTCTTGGAAATACCAGTGCTTAATTAATTGGTGCCTTAATTCTGTTTTACAGGCTGCTTGGCCACTGCTCTTGGATGCTATGGAAATTCCATTGTACTGTTGTCTGCCATACCTGCGTTCTGGGTTAGACACTGCCTCAGTTGATTAGTACTTGTTAATATAATATTGCTGTAAGCATTCTACTAATTTTACCTACTCATCTGCATCAGAAAAAAAATTCGCTTTTTGTTGTGCAAGGGAGCTAGGTGACTATTCTTTATACTAGACATTGTCACTATAATTCCAGTGAGTGCCCTTGGCCCAACAAAATGTTCACCACAATTAACTTCATTTCGTAACATCATCATCTGCTATGTAGGTTGCATGCAATGGACGGCACCTAGCTACACCCCACTTTCTAAAGGGAAAATACTAGCACTTTCCAAACAATCTATATACCATAAAGAGGTGCTGCATCATATAACATATGCAGGAACAGTATTCTTTGTCTTGTGCCTAGAAACCCACGCCCTCCTGATGGGCGCGGGTTTCTGAGACACTAGACTAGAGCCATTTGCTCATTTCATACCCTTGGCAATTGCAGGCTGCATTTTTTTTGCTTGGTGCATACTGATTTCTTGGCAAATGAAGTTCATATGGAATTAACTATTACACTTAGCTATTTACTAAATAGCTTACCTACGTGGGAGAAGACCAAGGTATACCACACACTACTCCAACTCATTTGCACCTTCTGCTTTAGCCTGCCAGGAATGTGCACTGCAAAACAGAAAGCTTCCTTTAAAGAAGCTAGGGTTAGCTCAGTTGCAGCTCCACTACTACAGCTTATCAGTCAGACAGGTTCTGAAGTATGCTGTGTGTGCACATTAGTTACAGGTACCTAGAGTTAAGGTCAAAGGAATGTTGTGCATCTGAATCTGTTACATTTCTTCATCTCCAGGCTAAGTACAGCTATCCCATATAATATTATTATAAAGAAATGTGATGTAGCTAATGTGTTCGCTTTTCCATGAAACTGAAAGGGTCTATGATGCCATAAAAATGTTACAAATGCAGCTCCAATTTCAGACAGAAAGGCAACCGAAACTAGATCATCTTGTAGTGCAGCTATC